>QJNV01000011.1:0-399947 GCA_004155935.1 Monosporascus sp. GIB2 | reverse complement strand
AGGGCGGGGGGCTTCTCCCAGCACCTGCATCTCTTTACAGGGACGCGTGCACATCGGGGCAGGGCGCCCTCGAATAACTTCAACAGCTACCATCTACGTGTAGTATCTTGTAAAATGGGCGATATGCAGCAGATCCAACAAGCTATCGAACATCTTCAACAGCAGCGGCCTGCAGTAACAACGGTTAGACAGGCTCCTACGGCCAAGACTCTCGAACTATCCGCCCCATGACCTTTCGTCACTGCCCAGGTGCCTTGCGACTATTTGTGAGGTTTGGAGCAGCCGCCGGTCACCTGGGAGGAAGCCGACGAGAGGGCCATCATCGGAGCTGATGGTTATACCATGCACAACTTGCACAATGACCTTTTCTACATCCCGGACCCGACGCTAGCGTCCATTGGCGTTCGCACTTGTGTCCATTTTCTGGCTCTTCGACTTCCAGGCGCAGGTCATGGTACGAGTACCCGCCAGACAGGTCCTTCTCCCCTCGGAGTCGGCTATGGAGAGGAAGGTGCGGTTCAAGTCAGGAGACAGATTTCATAGTCTGTCCCAGAAAGAAGATCAGTAAATGGAAGAAATGTTTGCCTGGGTCAACGAGGACCTAGCGAGAGCCGGCCAACCGGTTATGCTTGGGATTGACGATGAGTGGGCTGCGGGTTGCAACACAATAAGGGGGAAGCTCGCCGCCAGTAGATCCGAAGCCGTAATAGGGACAGAGCGATCGCAACAACACCGCGGTTTGAAGCCACGAAACCCGGGAATAGGACGGCTCGTTCCTCCTAGACACACGTACAAGGGAGCCCGATTGTGTGGACACTGACGTATAGTGCCTTCTATACCCCAAGGGCATAATATACCACTGTTAATCTTGAGCTCTAAAGAGAGAGCTCTGAAAGTGGGTATGTTACAGAACAGCCCAGGTAAAAGAGGGGTACTAGGGGTGAATTCGATCTTGGTGTCTTCAATGTTATATCGGCGCCATCACCTCCACCCCCCTAACTCCGAGGGGTGAATCTCGGGGGAACCGTATGTATCTTCTGTCGCCATACCAGCAAGACTGACCATTAAGGACGTTCCTCAGATTTCGGGTGGTTACAGAAATTCAGCTTTACTTCAGACCTCCATCACACCGAAACGCGTCCCGATCTTGGGGATCAAGGGATCAACAGCCTCGGGCCTTTCCCCGAGAAGAGTCGCGGAATTTCATCTAGAGCTCCTCCACCTTCTCACTGAATATGGTTGTGTCTTCAACCACGGCGACCTGGTCAAATGTCTTTAAAGTTCGTATCCCTGCGCAAGTTTTAGACAAATATCGGAGCGGGAACGGGGTTGAGACTCCTGGTTCAGAGCGACGAATTCGGGCACCGAGTCCCGAGCAACGATGATCTTGCAGCCCTTGCAGATGCACCAAAATTGTATGCGTGACTGCTAAAAGGGTATAGGACAGGGGCCAATGCCGCGCAGACCTTGTCGAAGCCCGTGCTAAATGTGAACACTAACCTGCGAATTGTGGACTCACTCCAAGACCTGGAAGTCAGTATTCGTCATTGCTCATTATCTGAGAGAATTACTGGAAGTCATGGAAGATGCCTTGGAAGCTATTTGCTCCGGAAAAACTCCGTTATGGAATTCGTGGCTGTGGGCTAGGAAATAGGGGGTGCGGTGGGTTGCTAACCAATCATCTTAGGTCGAGTTGCCCCCAGCCAATAGCTGGGGGAATGGGGAACGTCTCTGTGGACTCGTCAGCACGAACCATCGTGCGGGCCCGATCTTCCATTTGCTCGACCGCATGTTCCACAGTGCAGTCCGTTAGTAGTCGGCCGACATGTCGGCTGTGTAGGTGGGCACCGTAGCAGGAGAGGCCGCCAGCGAACGTGGTGGTAATCAAGATTTCTAAGCCTCTCGTTTTCTTCTCTAGCCCACCCGCAAAATTTCTATCTCCATCACGGAAAGTTCCATTACCCGTGGTGTTAACGAGCCTTTCAAAGGTAGCCTGCTTAATATCTTCGTTCTCGCCGGTGTGGTCGTTGGATAGCTCGGAATCACACATCAGTCGAGTGGGCAGATGAAACCAGCTTGGCTGGACTCGAATGTGATGCATTTGCTAATCGCGGAAGTATTCAATGTCTAAAGATTTACTCTCCGCGATATCCGCTTATAACAGTGAGTCGATCGCAAGGATAGGATGAGCTCAGGTTGAAGAGACTGGAAAGCATCTTATCGCTACCTAAGAGGTGCAAGGTCGCTAGCCTGTGGTGCGGCTTGATAGTGGCGACGGCTCGAGGCCACAATAGGCCGTCATGATCAATATGTATCAGATTCTGGCATAGCTGGGGATTTCTTGGAACCTCATATTTCAAACAAGTCGATATGAGTGAACTCGCAGTTTTGGGCAGATATGGAGGCAGTGTTCGGATGTATTGGCTGTTCGTACCGCCTCGATATGCCCGTCCTCGTCGCACCTTCTCGTCTTGTCTGAATCTAGTTATCCCAAAGACCTAGGTGCTTTGACATAAACCTCAAGGAATAGTACTGTATGAGGCATGGTATCCACATTAGCAGAAGAGAACCTCCAAGAATACAATATCAATGTCTGGTTTTTATTTATACAGGCTCAACGGCATCGGAACACTATTTACCGGTCTATTCTGCTACCGCAGTCCCCTCCTGTCACCTATCGCAATGTCTATCTCTAGCTAGTCGGACACCCACCCTAATCGTCATCGTCCTGCACGCCGGTCAGCGGGGCCGCGAGGCCCTGCATACGCCGTCCCAGGAGGTCTTCCGAGCTGTCTAGCTTAATAAAGCTCTTCGACTTGCTTCCACCAAACCTCGCGCGGCCGTTCGTCTTTTTCTTACTCGTTTTCTTTGCGGCAACGCCGTCGTGCACGCTATCGGCACCCGCCGTCTCATCCTCTTGCTCCGTGGCGAGCGGCGGCGATGATGGCTGCTGCTCTTTCCGAGTCGCCGCCTCGTCGCCGCCCGACCGGCCCCTCATCCGCGTCATGGAAATCTCGAGGGGCCGGTCTTCGTCGCCGCTCGATTCGGTGCGGTAGTGGTGGCGGGACCGTTCCTCCTGTTGTTGCTGCTGTTTATGATGACGCAGGACCGCGGAGGCGCGCCGCGCCTGCTCCTCGCGCAGGCCGCGTGTCTCAGCGGCGTTGAGCAAGTCGACGGCCCATCGTGCGCAGCGGTCGATGAGCTTCCACGCCGGCGGGTACAGGAGCGGGAACTGGGTGAAGCCGTGACTGATGCCGGGGATCAGGACCACCTCAGCGACGTCCTTCTCGTCGAAATCGGCTGCGTCGTCGCCGGTGCCCTGGGCGTGCAGCGCGCGCTTGACGCGGCGCAGGCGGCCGGCGAAGATGACGGTGTCGTCGACGAGCGGGTCGCGCTCGCCCGTCAGAAAGTAGGTCTTTGGGAAGCGCTGGAGCAGGACGTCCGGGGCCAGAATGGGCGAGAGCAGATAGTCCTGGGAGAAGTCCGGCCGGTTGTGGGGGCCTATGTAGAGGATGACCATGGCCCGCATCATTTCGGGCGTTAGCACGCGGTCTTGGAAGAACGCAAACATCGACGCCATTGTCAAGCGTGTCGACATGGGCTGGGGACGATGGGACAGCGATTTGGTGTCTCGTTGAGATATCGGGGATGGAGGGTGGCTGTTCGACCATGTCTGGCGGTTAGCGTGCGAGTACTCGGGCTGGGGATCCCGAGTCGCTTTAAGCGTGCCGTTGTTGCCCACAGCATTCCCGTTTACCGGCTTGGAAGGCGGGTTGTCTTGGTCGTCCTCCTCATCAGACTGGTGAGGTGTCCCAACTAGGTCAGTGTATTGCATGCTTTTGTCACGGAGGTATATTTTGTTCGTTGCCCTCGTCCGTTGGTCCTTGATCAGGGACATCTGCTCATCGGACATCCAGTTTCCGATATTCATGTCCAAAGCAGGGTAGAGGAGTACAAGCCCGTCCGGCACAGGAAGCTCGGTCGGGACCAAGGATGGTCGCCGATTCGTAGTAGCACTCTCGATGACCATCAGAGTCATGGCTGCTGCGAGGTTCCCTCCCGCACTATCTCCCGTCAATACCACTTTCGGGATCTCCCGCCCCGACATCCCTATGCAACGGCCTTTACTTCGCACAATAGTCGTGTATACGTCAAAACATTCGTTCAGTGCGTAAGGATAGGGAAACTCGGGTGCTTTCTTATAATCCAAGCTGAGAATTGGCAGACCGGTCTTGCCTGCCCATGCGAAGAGCTTGTCATCATTACACCTCGGATCCATGGCCACAAAACCACCACCGGGTATGTCCAGGATCATCTTGTTGATGTGTTCTAAGTCTGAGATGGGCCCATCGTAGTATAGCCATCCAGAGACGGGTTCCTTGTAATCACTGGTGTTGGGTCTGGGTATGCGAATGGCTCGAGGAGGCCATCGCGTGAACCGTGGCCGTATAAGATTCTGGAAGAAAGTGAGGTATGGAGTCGTACCCTTATTCCAACTCACTCGCATATGCTCGACAGTCAGTGCGCCTCTGACCTTGCGAACCTTCTCATCCGCGCTCTCCGCCGCGATCATGTAGAAGACGGAGAAGACCATGCTCGCCAGATCCCTTAGCCACTTCTTTCTGATCTTCATCGCTGTCCAGAACCCGGCATCAAGCGCGGTCAGAACCCATGTGGCGCGAAAGTAGGTCGCATCGTACAATCTAGCCATCGGCTCGGGACTCGCAAGGCCAACGAGCGTGCTGAAGTTCCGAGCCGCATAGAGGTACATCATGGTGAAGACAACGGTCCGCCATGTTGTCAAAACATTCGAGGACAGCTTAGACAGAACTCGGATTCCCGGTGGCCCATGTCGGTGGCCCCTAACAGGTCCTTAGCCAACTTCTAGCCGGGAAGAATAACAAATGTGAAACACTCACTTGATTATGTAACAGGCCCAAAAAGTCAGCACTGCGAGCACCTGAAGGCGGCGCGATTTGACGGAAGGCCGGCCTAAGACGTGGTCCAACATTCTTTAGAATCAACGATGTTGGCGATACTATACGGGTAGGCGCAACGCGTCTTCGGAAGTTAGCCACCTTAAAATAGATCGCAGAACAGTCGAGCCATTGTATAATGTAGCAATGGGAGGCGACGAGTTGAAACAAAGACTGTGTTGTTATACGGTCCTACGATCTTCAAAAAACTGAGTACGATGGTAAAAGACTATATGAAAGTGTTATCGTTCACACTAATAAGAACATCTAGGAAAATAAGAGGGCGCATTATCACTAGATACAAGGGACGTAAAGTCCGAGGCCTGAGGAGACTGACATATCTCCTCAGGCTCGGTCATTGTCATGCGGTACAAGTAGCTGCTGACAAGCTGGAGAGACATGGATGGAATGCGGCGAATGACCGCCGGTTGGGGACGATTCAAGCAAGGCTTACCGTAGCCAGGGCTCCAACTGAGCGACGCTTGCATCACTGACTGACATGTGAAAGCCGCCCGTGGGGTGCTCGGGAGCCGATAGGCTCCACCTACTTAATATGGTTCGTAGTGACAGTTACACCCCGCGAAACGTGGCTGATCTATTAATAATAATGGACTTCCCCTTGTTAAAGCCGGATGCCTCATAACAAAGAACGCTTATCTCTGCTTGTCGATCTCGACCTCGAGTAACCACGTGTGCGCTTCGTACCTTACGAGGGAAAACGTACAACGACAATCCAACTAGCAGTGAATCTGGTGGGAACATATCCGCATCACTATGGGGGGGTCTTCCGGCCGTTTGTGGGGGAGGATGTACGAAACCAGGGGCAGCTTCGTCAATTGTTCCGGTAATGTCATTTGGAGAAATCACATGATTGAAATTGAACTTGACGACACTCTTTTAGAATACCCGAAAGACAGGCTGTCAGTCATAACCGGAAAAATACATACCCATCTCTTACCGGGAGCAGCCTCTTAGCGTGAAACGTCTATGATTTCTGCCAGACCCTGGCTGTATGGGCGCTGTAGGGAGAGGAGATGTCCTGGGCACGTGAGTATTGGCTTGGCTCAGTAAATATGAAGCGAATCTCACATATCAAGGTTCATTTCTGAAGTCGAAATCCCTCCCCCGAGGCATGCAATGGCGCGGTTCCGAGGCCATATCGATTATCGGTATTTTGAGGTTTCTTGGGTCTTAATCCAGGCTGCTCCGTTGCGACAGACCTCGACAAATGAAGACAAAAGGTGATCCGACGCCTGGGACGATTGAAGTCTGGCTTTCCCTATGACTAACTTAGCAAGACGATTTTAGTAGTTGATATTGAGCGCGATGAAGGTATCTATACAATCTCTAACAAGGAGGAGAACAGGAATGCGCCCTGTGATTACATGCTTTGAGTGTCTTGGTACTCACAGCATTAGGTAGTTGGCGACATCGGAGCCTGGCACGACTTACCACACTTATCGATAAGAAAGCATGCCCCCATATTGAAAGAAAACATAGAAGACTCATCTCAAAGCTCCAAGGTCCAGAGGCGTAGTACCTGGTAAGAATTACATGAGCTCCAGTTTCCGTGAGGAACTTCATTCGTTGTCAACACCGGCATTCGAAAATGACTCTTCGACTCTGTGGTCGGCGGATTGCCTCTACTGGCATCCGGAGTCTATCGTCACAGGCATCAGCCCCTGCATCTAATCTCTCACAAGACGTAAAAGCATCCATTACCCGCGATGCTTCCCTTCCGAATCCGGACCCATCGCAGGATTCTGCAAGCGCGGCGCTGGTGAATGAACATTCAGCATACATGCTGGCGACCTATGCCAGACCACCACCGGTGTTCGTCAAAGGTGAAGGATCTTACTTGTGGGATCTGGAGAACCGCAAATACCTGGATTTCACATCTGGAATCGCCGTCAATGGCTTGGGACATTGCGACCCTGGGCTGTCGAAGCTCATTGCGCAGCAGGTCAGTCAAACACGCTCAATTGGAATCGTGCCTGCTTCTCTGCCATTTTAAAGCTGTTCCTGGCTTACTAGCGACAAATTAGCCTTTGTGCTACTCTTTCTGTCCCGGGCTTAACTGATTTGAACAAGGCTAAAACGTTATGGCACGCGTCAAACCTCTACTACAACCCCTGGACTGGCGCGCTTTCCCAGTTACTGGTTCAGAAGACTCTGGAGTCTGGTGGCATGCACGATGCTGCGACGGTATTTGTCTGTAATTCGGGCACCGAAGCCAATGAGGCAGCGATCAAGTTTGCTCGCAAAAGCGGCAAGGTACTCGACCCTGAGGGGCCTAAGCACGAAATCGTTTCCTTCCAAGGCTCATTCCATGGACGGACCATGGGGAGCCTATCAGCGACCCCGAACCCCAAATACCAAGAGCCATTTGCTCCGATGATACCGGGCTTCAAGTATGGGGCGTTGAACAACGTGGGGGCGATCAATGACCTTGTCACCGCGCAGACATGTGGAGTCATCATCGAGCCCATTCAGGGCGAAGGCGGTGTCAATGTCGCAACCGAAGAGTTCCTTGTCGCATTAGCGGAGAGGTGCCGAGAAGTTGGCGCTGTCTTGATCTATGACGAAATACAGTGCGGCATGTCAAGGACGGGTGCCTTCTGGGCCCATAGCACCCTCCCCAAGGAGGCGCATCCCGATGTCATCACAACGGCTAAGGCGCTAGGCAATGGCTTCCCTATCGGTGCCGTCGTTGTCAACAGGGACGTCAGTGAGAAGATGAAGGTCGGCGACCACGGAACTACGTTTGGCGGCAACCCGATGGCCTGCCGCCTCGCACACTACGTCGTGTCTCGGCTGACGGACCCGGAACTCCAGAAAGGCGTTCTTGAGAAGTCCAAGGTCTTCATGCAGCGATTCGAGAAGCTGCGCCGGAAATATCCGGACCTGATAACCGAGATCCGAGGCAAGGGTCTGATACTCGGCGTTCAGTTGACGCAGGACCCGTCGCCGATCGTCAAAGCCGCCCGGGAGCGGGGACTACTGGTTATTACCTGTGGTACCAACACCCTGAGGTTCGTCCCGCCGTTGACAGTGACCGCGGAAGAGATAGATGGCGGCCTGGATATCCTCGAGGCGGCGATCGAAGCAACTCGGTGACGAGCGACATTTCTTGTTTCCCTGTTGAGTTGTTTGGCCTAGTAAGGAGTTCACGGCGTCTTAACAGAGGGCAGTCTTCAAAATGCCTGTGTACAATCGAAGACTCGATAGGCCAGGAGAGAGATCTTGAATTGCGCTCGAAGCCACAGCTGCGGCGATAAAACAACCATAAATATGTTAATGAATCGCCTATCATGCCTGTCGAGTCAAGCCTCTAAGTACGCGCTTGCTAAAACGATATTATCTCCTTAATCCCTAAACTCTAGTAATGACCTGCGTCAGTTTTCCTTGTCATGGCCTGGTCTTTCATCAAGATCATGTTTGTTAGGTAAATGGAGAGCTTAACCAGCCTCCGCGGCCAGTTTGTCATCTAACCAGACGGCGGCCTGGCAGCCTCAGGGTGCAGGGGTTCTGGCCAGCCCGGGGCAATAGCCTTCGTCCGAATCAACATCGCACAACCACTCTTGTTTGCCATGTCAACGTCGCTCACCCACCTATTCTGGGTGACTTCATATGTACTTGCCGTACTCTTAGACGACGGTGACAAGCGAGCGAGCCAGCAGGACAGCAACACGGTAGCGACCGATGTTTTGCAAGAGCTGCCTCGACCTCAAAGCCGACGAGAAGCAGCGTCCGGCGAATCTGGCCGTGGACCCCTTCGTGGCCCTATGCCGCAGCGCGCGAGAGGGGACGGGGAGGCGCGATACGCGCTTCAGCTCCTACCTACGGCACGTCGCGACCGCCGATGTCCTACCCGACCAGGGACATGCGCTTCATAGTCTGGCGATCGGCGTCCTCCTCGTACACGGGAAATTGGACGTTCGTGGAGCGGGTGAGACTCCGCGCAGAGGGAGGGGCATGATGATGGTCGACTTGCTATACGTCGACACGCAAACGAAGGCTTGTGCGCGAGATCTTCATGCAGCGGAGCGCCTATAAGCAGCAGCAATGCCGGCCACAGTCGTTTTGGTCGGGGACATCAAGGGGACGGTGTTTCGGAGACTGGTGGGTGGGTAGAATTCATAATGGGCCGTCCAACGGAAATTTGAATGGGAGAGTCATGACGTAGGTAACCACAGTCGGGTTTCATTAAAGTGAGTGTAAATTGTCAAATACAGCGCCATGTCCTTAAATCCGAACCCCCATCCGCGATTGTCGGACACAAGAAGGCACAGCGTAATCGTATTCGAAGAAGGAAATGGAGCCTTAAATCCATATACCTTCTTTATTAGTTAAGCACATCACGCAGTAGATTTTGCGGTTTCCGTGACGCTCACACCCCGATCCACAACGCCCAGCGCGGGCTTCTCGCCGTCATAGCCGCAACTATGACAGCCGCGACTAGAATATGTGTGATGTCAGGCAACCAGGCACAAACCAATGGGGGCGTAGGGGACTCGAGATCAATGACTACATAAAGTCTGCAGGAGTTATATAAGCGATCACCAACCTTCGAATTCCGGTTCAGGTAGATGAAAAACAGCGTAACCCGAAAAGCAAGTAGAGCAAATCACTAGCACAACATAACGCAGAAAACCGATCCCACCAATCCACGCCAAATGAACCAGCGAACAGCCATGCGAACCATCACGCGCCGGCTAGCGAGCGGACGGGGCCTCCTCGCACCGTCCTCCCCGCGCCTACTCCGCACCGCCGTGCCCAGCCGACCGCTCTCGATGACGCACGCGAGGACTGCGTCGCGGGAAAACGAGCATGGCCAGGGCGTGTCCCACGCCACGGGAAAATCGAAGGTGCCCGAGAGCGTGCAGAAGGCGGCGTCTAAGGCGCTGGAAGACGCGCTGCCCGACTTCGTACGTTGATATCCTCCCTGGTGCCAGCGACGCATTTACTGCTAGTTGGTAATCGTGGTTCCTGTCTCTTTCCGTTGTGTACACTGGGTTGGTCGTCGCTGACGCAGGATAGATCCATCCTACGGGCAAGGACCCGGGCCAGTCTACGAACAAGACACACGCGAACGATGGGGGTGATGCCTCGGTCGTGCCCAAAAAGGTGCAGGAGAAGCTGCCTGAGGGCGCCGAGAGGACGGTCCCGAACGCGCTGCACGATACCGGTGATAAGTAGAGCGATGCCAGCGTCAAATTTTCAATTCGAAGCACGTAATTTACAGGCTGCCGGTCACCTTGTGAAGTTGGCTTGGCGCCGGTTGAGGATGATATAGGGATACCAGCCTACTGATGATTCCTATGGATATAGAAGAAGAAAGACAAGCAATGGATGCAACCATAGCAGTACAGAAAAGAAGCGCTTCGCCCCCCAGACAGCCACCCGGACTCCAGACCCATAATGCATTTGACTCATTGTACACGCCCATAACCGTCGCAGACCGTAATGCTCCATACACGTAACCCACCATCTCGTATCGTAGCAACCAACATTATATATCGTCCGAACCCTAAGTCGAACACCTCCTTGCGCGCCGGTATAACACTCCATCGGGGATTCCCCCAAATCGACACCGCCGGAGATCAAGGCCACCCCGCTGACCGCGCTTCGCATCTTCGACATGAGCTCTCGTTTCTCATAACGGCATGAGATAGCTTCGAGGATCTAGCATATTCGAATGCATCCGTTTATTCGAACGGTGCACAAGTGAATGCCCCTCGGACCTTTCCTGAGTTGTACGAGTGGATCTGGAAAGATGGCATAAGACATTAGCAATGATCCGCCTAGAATGTAGGGACTAGCCGGAGGAAAGGAAAACTCACAATATCGTCTATACTGGCGTAGGTGCCGCCGACCAAGACCATGATGCCGATCAAGAAGATGAAGGCGTTCGCAGCGCTCTTCAACCAGTTGTGCCTCTCGTACCAGGCCCCCCGCTTGACCAACACGAACCACATTATGGCGGGGAAGTAGAACGTAAAGCCTGAGATGAACAGCGAGGAGCTGATCGACAGCAGGTCGGAGAAGAAAGGGATGGCCTCGGCGATCACCCACGCTATGATGGTGATGACTGTGATGAGGACCAGCCACGTGATCCAGCCCTTTGGGGTGTTTATGTACCTGGTGATGGAGTTCCGGAACATGCGGCCGTGGATGTACCTGGCGGCGACCGTGGTGTTGATCGACCCCGATATGAAGATGACGGGGAGGCCGATGCCGAAGGCGACCTTCGACAGCAGTGATCCGGCGGAGAGCAGGGCGGGCGACTTCACGTCGGGCCCGACGAACGCGTAGATTAGGGCGCCGGTCAACGTGTAGACCACTATCTCGATGATGCCGAGCGCCCAGATGGACTTGACGTAGTCCTTCGGCGTGTGCATCTCGTCCATGAACGAAAACTGGCAGATGGCGAAGCTATACGCGAAGACGATGTTCGTGATGGCGATGAAAGCACTGGTGAAGGTCACGTCCGGTTGCGGCCAGGCCGACCATTCGGCCGTGGCTCCCGCGCTTTTTACGCCAGTCGCGATCATGGTGATGAGGATGGCAGCCATAATGGATACGAAGTCGATGTAGCCGAGAATGGCCACTTCGGCGAACGACGGGGGGATGGCGAGCAGCAGGAGAATGATTGCCGACACGACACCGAAGACGAGGGAGCAGGCGCCATTATTCGTAATATTAAGAAATGCAATGGTCCCCGTAAGAGTATGGCTACCAACGAGGAAGACCAGCTGCAAAACGAACATGACCGAGACGAGCTCGTATCCGAACTTTCCCATCAGCAGACGTCCCACGTCAGCGTAATGGGCCACCTCGGGATAGGCAAGCTTGACCTGGCCGATAACGTGGCTGGTATAGATGGCTACGAGGCCGATCCCGACGCAGACAAGCGTGCCAGCGACCATGCCCAGCGTGGCGAAAGCCGCCGGCATGCTAAGACTTCCCAGGGCAATAGCCTCAACGATCAGGACGACCGTAAGTCGTTTCCAGCCCAGCCGGTTGAAGTGTGCATGTCCCTGGTCGACCTTTGCCCTCTCCGCCCCGGAGATGTCTCTAACCTGACCTACCACCTCAGCATCGTCAAGCGAGGGGTTTTGTGCCAGGGGTGCCGATGTAGAGGACTTCGAAGAGAACTCCTTGTTCTCGGAGTTGCTGTCCATGTCGAGGCCAGGGTAATCCGTGTCCTAGACGGGTGCCTGATGAGAGATGTTGCGGAGGAGAGCGACGCGGTAAGATTACTGATGGTTGATCAAAACCTGGAGAGAGAAGAGGGGAAGAAGACAGGAGAAGCAAGCAATGGAAGATCTGGAGCACGCCGGATACTGTGGGAGGACGGGGAAGCGAGCAATATTTTAACATTTGGCCGACACCAGCGTGCGACCATTAGTCATATAAACTTCCCCGAGATCCGCTCATGAGTAAAAGTTTCGACCAGACGTGGGGCAACACGCCGACAAAGCCCCTATCATGAGTCTGTGCGGAAAAAGAGGTCGGGTTTTTAGGTTCGTCCCATCTCCCCCGTGGAGTTGGACTCCGCTCGCAGTTCATCCAAGACGAGATATGTGATACAAGGTTCATGACGATTCTGTCAGTCTGTCAGCCAGTCAATCATCGACGACCAAGAACGCTCACTTTTTCGCTGTCCACTGTCAAGCTTTTTTGAGCCGCATGCTCATCCCAGAAACGGAATGGCTCGCGGATATAGGATGGTGAGGCAACACTACTACAACCATAGTAGTGCCTGACAATCGAGTGTGCTCTGTCTGGCTTGCCGCAGTCGGAAGCAGCCGCCGAGTCGCCCCATAGAAATCCAGGGTTCTTTCCATCCTGCACTAGCCTTATGGTGGTGCTGACGTACGATAATCTTTTCTGCCGTCGGCAGTCATGGCAGGGACCGACTGTAGTAGTGCGGTTGGCTTTTCTCCACCTGATGTCATTCCCACGACCGGGCCTCTTCGGGTCTTGGACCTCGTGTGGACTCCGCTGACACCGAAGCCGAAAACGGTAAAAGCTTTAGATAGGTGCATTAGCCGGTAGTTCTATATTCTATGTTAAACCAAACTTAGTATGCCCGCCCCATACATATTTTACAGCCTCACTTCTACTAGTTTAAGGTGTAAAGCCTGTCAGGTGGTTGACACAATAATTCGCGCACTTTTCGGATAACCGTCCAACGGCTCCTTGGACAATGCCTCATTGGTATCAACAGATAGGCAGATACGGAAAGCTACAGGCTGTTTTCAATTATTCGCTTTAGGTAGATAGCAATTTTTTCCCCAACTTTTATATATTTTGATTTCGGATTAGGATTGCATATGAAGCCTTTAGTTCACTTGGGACACCGTGAATATTTGTGCCAACCATCTGCCTATCTAACTTAACCCTGAAACACAAGCGCAAGAGAGAAAGATAACGATACTCGCGATGCAATTTGGTTCAACGGTGTGCTTAGTATCGGGCTTTACTTCAATAAATATCCCCTGTCTCGTACCATCTAGCGTCAGTCCGATAAATCTCCGATACGACCTCTTGAGATATCAAGCTGGAAAAGGCTAGAAGCGTTGGAGAAATACCTGTTACGGATATTAACCTTGCCCCTAGGACGTAGTAAGTCACCTGGAAAAGCGATGTTCCGATTATTTCGACCTTGTGGATGGGACCAAAGGGCCCGCCTTAGAGTCTCGAGCCAGGTGCCGAGTGGTTGACCGTTGGCGGAGGGACGAACCCCTCAAATCCGCCCACAGGGACGAGAACTGTATTGCGCTTAGCCCCGGCTATAAATGATCCGACTAAGGAGGCGCTTGCGGTGCTCGGCACGGTGAATCTTATATACGGGTGCACGCGGCATAGGTTTTTAGGTAACTCCCAGCATTTGTGCTTTTACTCCAACGGGATATCCCGGAACACTGGAACACTGTAGCTTATATTGTAAAGAGGAATTCTATTCACGGCTACCGATTATGGAAATTACTATGCTCGTGCCGCTAACTACAAATCAATAGCAGCCCTGAAACATACCTGGGAAATGGTGCTCGTTTTGGTTAGGGAGTTGCACTGCGCTCCGCGTGCTTTCTGCTCAACGTCTCGCTTCTGCATACCCCTCGATCTCTTCCATGAGCTTGCCTGAGCTTATTTGACTATATGCCTGCGGCATCTTAGGCAGTCGCTCGCTTCCTTCAGGCATATTGTCTTTAAAATGGTTTACGCGCATGTATCCCATGAATGGGTTGTAGCTTTTGGAGATACCGGGAGGCGGGAGAAATACATATCGGACCATAACCCGATCTTGGTAGGTCTCATGTTCCAGACCACGGAAACCAAATGGCCTTTGACGCAACTTCGACGCCAAAAAATGCTATAGCACCCTTGGATGCACTGTTCTTCCAACCTCCCAGAGTTGATCGCTGAGGGTGGCCGCGCGCAATTATGTAGAGAGTCGAATAAGACGCGTCGTTGGAATAGAATACGGTGCTCAGATTCTGCGACCTCCTCAGCCCCTGCTGGAGGATGCTGAATAAGTTCTCAAGTGGTGTGCCATGGAATGCGGGCGAGCCACTCTTAATGCCGGAACCTTTCAATTCCTTTTCAAAGACAGTCTGACGTTGGATATTGGTATTTAGTAGGATAAATTGTCTGAGTCCAGGCATATTGGATACACTTGCTGATTCCGGGGCCGTAACCAGGGTTCCGTCAAATTCGGAAGAAAGCCACAGAGCAGAGCCTCGCGCTCCTTTCTGAAGTCGCGCGGCTCGAGGAGCTTCGAAACAGTTATCCCGGTGGAAATAGGAAGAAAGGAATCAATAACTGCGTATATCTGTTCGTTATTTACCGGGAAAGTGCTTGGTAGTTTCGACGTGAAGCTCGTCCCAGTGCGTAGATGTCTATAGTTGTATCCTCGGGGAGCTGCCGCCTCATCATGAAGGGAGGCACTCAGGCAGCAAAGAAGGAAGTCTAGAACAGCGGGATCTCGCAGAAACGGAGATAATCTGGTCGTCAATGGGAACTTCTCAAACTTCTTGCGGCAGCTTTCAGAACAAGGAAGGGGCCGAAAAATTTTACACCCCAACAACTGACCACAGATGATGCAGAACCGTGTCAGGTCGCTATTTGCATTCCATGGTGTTATCACAGACCTCCCGAGCACTCCATCTCTTCTGACGGAGGCGGAAGAATTTGTGAAATTTCCGGCTCAGCACGTCAGTCAGGAAGTTGGGGTCGGAGTTGCAAACCACGAAGTCTTTCTAAGGGCCGTCGGTAGTGCAGTAATTGTGGTGATACTCGAACTCTCGATCACTAGGCGGAAGATGGACGCAAAAGCCCTCGTAGTTGATGTCTCCATGGCGCAAGGCCCTGAGGTGTACGAGAATCGGCTTGGCACTACCCTTGACACTCCACGCAGCCCGATGAAACGTTCCGAGACGGTAAAAGGGGATGCGAATCTCATATTCCTCGTTACTGATCATTTGGGCGTACTTCGAGGTCCCAGCCAAGAAAGGCAAGTTTGCCGCAGTTATGTGCAAGTCGGCCAGGCGTTGGTGTACATCGCTCTCGTCTGGGTCTTCATCCGGCCCAGTGGAGGGTCGTGTCTTTGACTCGTTATTATACATTCGGCGAACCGTAGGTCTTTTCCGTGACTGCTCGTCGGCTTCATCGATCTTGCGTTTCTGCCTCATCGGATTGATCGGGTAAGTAATGATGGGTTGGGTTGATTCGTTAGGGTGCCCGCTGACTACTTGGGACAAGATTAAATACAACCCATACGGAACAAAATCTTGATTTTATATAGAGATGGACATCAAACTTCAGGATAAGGGTCTTCCGGGAACAAAGGCGCCGTCAATCTTAAATCGCCCTGAAATAGCTCGAGAAGCGAAGTAGGCTGAATGCTTCGAAGGAAAAGCAGAGCATCGCGAAGAAGAGGTTGCCTGTCTTAGACACACTTTCGATCAACCTCTGATTCTCCTGCTTTATTCTAACCCCTAGTTTGAGGGGACGCACTACAATCAATGATATTGATGCTCATGAACTTCCAAAGCCAGCATCTTCGAGAACATAGGCATAGGGGGCGAATGGCCCTAATACCCAGCTAGTGATGGACACGCGCCTCAATGGCACCAGATGCCTCTACCTTCTTGCACCTGGCCTCCTTCCATCTGCCCCCTATTTCATATAGCTGTTCAAAAAGGTGTATTCTGGGAGACTGGGCATACTCTTCCATTATGGGATTATTGACGTTCATAACTCTTGGCTAAGCGATGGACGTCCCCTAGGTTCGTCTTACGAATTTTATAGCTCACTTTCTCTGTGTCCCTTTTTGCGCCACTGCGCCGCTCTGCTCTATTTTCTCCGAATCAAGCGTACTACGGACATTTACTGGCGTGGAGAACCAAGGTCCGATTCGATTACGGGACAACTCTGTTCCATTAATAGATATAACGCTCACCGGATGGCATATGGGTATCATGCCATAACAATACTAGCTTGAGCTAGATAGTTTACGCAAAGCCAACAGACACTGGCCAACATGGTTAAGCCAGTCTTATGTATAGTAGCTGAAGTACCGGGATTGAACAATAAAGATTGGCTGATAATAACATTTGAACATTGGCATTTTATTAGAAAGGTTAAGGCAGCAGTAGGAGCACGATATCTATCCAACCAGACCGCTTTAGCCACATGGTTTCTATCGGGTATAGGCGGGTAAATAGGTGTGTTGACAATGCCCCTTACTGCCAACCACAGACAGCTTTGGGGGGGTTAGCATAAAAGCAGCCTTTATACCTCGGGCCTAGACTTTATCCCTCTACTTAATTTGAGGGAAGAGGTCTGGTATTGTAATCAAGTCGAAACGGCAGACGGACAAGTGTATTCTGCATACTACCTTCCCCTTATAAACAGCTGCTGAACGCTGTGTATGGTGGACTTTCTATCTGTATCTTGGCTGGTGTTGAGATTTAGCACCATTCCAAAGCCCTGGACCTGGCATTATAGACGCGACGATTCTTATGCATCTGCTGCGGGGGTATCGATAAGCATCTGGCGCTATCATTTGCAATGTAGATCCGCCATGGTGTAATGCATGCTAGGGCGAGGGCAGACCTTCCCCTTTCGTACCTGCCGATGCATACCAAGAAATCTAGACCCCAGGAACTTCGCGGGGATCTGTTCTTTCCAAGAAAAAGCAGCTCCCAAGGCAGTCCGGGTTATCAAAACATGTCTTCTCACCTGCCTCTTTGATAACGCAGCGGACATATGTCGAAATGGCGTCACAGCAATGGTATCGTTGTCACGGGGTTCCGGGGGAAAAGGGGGGAGGGGAAGGGGGTCGGTTCACATCTATATGAAGGCATGATCACCTAGCCAGCCTCGAACAACGGTCTGTCCCCAGGAGAACAGACCCAGACATCATGAAGAACGCCGCCGTCCTGTCGATCGCCCTGCTCCCCTTGGCGCTGGCCACAGCAGTGCCGAGGTCGGAAAAGGTGGACTACGCCGGATACCAGGGCCTGCGCATCACCCTACCCGAGAATGCGACCGGCATCGAGGAGCAGATCGAAGATATCGCGGCCCATATCCTGAATCCGGGCCAGGTGACCCACCTCGATGCGGTAGTCGCTGCGGACAAGGTCGACGCCATCAGGGCGCTCGCGCCGGAGGTCGAAGTCCTCGTCGAGGACGTCGGCGTCGCCATCGCCGAGGAGGGAGATGTGGTCTCGGGATATGCGGGTAAGTTCGCCCCATAGGCCCCAAAAGCTCTGCAAGCGGGCAACGAGGGCCGGCTAACCTACGGTTTCAGTGCCGAGCGAGTCGTGGTTCACGGCGTACCACAGCTACGCCGACCACATACAATTCCTGCGGGACCTGCAGGCGGGGTATCCGTCCAACTCCGAGATCATCACCACGGGGACCTCCGTCCAGGGTAGGACCCTCACGGGCATCCATATCTGGGGAAGCGGCGGCAAGGGGTCGAAGCCCGCGGTTCTTTTCCACGGCACTGTCCATGCCCGCGAATGGATCACCACCATGGTCCGTCCCGAACCCGTGTAGACAGTCTGATGGGAAGCGAGGTCGCTGACAAACCCCCCCATTGATAGTCGGTTGAGTACAACGCCTGGCAGCTGTTGACCAAGTACAGCACCGACTCGGCCGTCAAGGCCCTCGTCGACAAGTACGACTTCTACATCATCCCTATCGTAAACCCGGACGGTGCGTACTCGTCCATTGTTGCATCCCGGGCTACCGCATGGGGTGTGTGCTTACCGCCGTCGGACGTCGCTAACGTGGTAATGGCTCTGAGCATATAGGTTTCGTCTACAGCCAGACGACTGACAGGATGTGGCGGAAGAATCGACAAACCGTGAGCGGCAACTCCTGCGTGGGCCGCGATAATAACCGCAACTGGGCGTACAAGTGGGAGGTGACGGGCGGCGCGTCTACGAATCCATGCTCCGAGACGTACAAGGGCCTGGCCGCCGGCGACGCCCCTGAGAACAGGGGCATGATGGCCCACGTCAACTCGCTGCGCGACGCCCGCGGCATCCGGCTATACATCGACTTCCACTCATACGGCCAGTACATCCTCTGGCGTAAGTCTCGCCCTGCTCCCCTTCCTCCGCGGTTGCTCGTGACTTTGTGCTTCCTATATGTGTATATAAGTTAATGGTATGACTAATTGACTTGCGCTTTAGCATACGGCTACGACTGCAACCTCGTGGTCCCCGAAGACAAGGCCCTCAACGCGCTCGCGTCGGCGGGCGCGTCGGCCATCCGGGGGGTCTCGGGGACTACCTACACGGTTGGTAATTCCTGCCGGCACCTCTACGCGACGACGGGGTCTGGGCCCGATTACGTGTATGGCGTTGGTGGTGCTGCCTACTCTTATACGATCGAGCTCAGAGACAAGGGCACCTATGGATTCACGCTGCCGGCGAGCCAGATCCAACCGACTGTGAGGGAGACATGGGCCGGGGTCGTGGCAATGTTGCAGAGGATCTGATCACATGTTACCATTTTCAGATCATTGTGTGGAAAGTGACGCCTAGGGTGCTAAATAGTAAACCTGTTACCTACCTACAGACGTACTCCTAATATAGGCTACGGCAAATGCATTAGTGGTTGTTAACAATATCAGCAATGTTCTGTAGTTTCTCCTCTATGTCCGCTGTCTAGGTCTACAATATGCCAATATGTGCAAAACCACGCAAAAAGGCTAGGAACAAAACGCGCCATCCGAACGATACGTCATCAACCACCGCCGCCACACCAGCCCATCACCCAGCCACCCAGCCATTCATCTCAGGACGCCCTACCTTCCGGCTCAAGCCCCTCAAGATCGATCTCCGTAGACGTAGGCTCGTAGCCGCCAGCCGCAGCGATGTTTTCGCGCTGGTAGAGGAAGCAGTCGTCGGTATCGACGGTCTCGGGCGCGAACTCGAAGACGCGCGCCTCGGCGTTGCGCCAGGGGTGGTCGCTGGGGGCGCCGGCCCTGCGCGCGTCGGCCGTGATCTGGCGCAGGATGTCGCCGTGCGCGACGAGCACGATGGTCTTCTCGGGTCTGTCCCTGAGCCATCGGCGCACCCAGGCGGCGCGTCTCGCGAGGGCGCCGGCCTCGGCGGCCCAGAACCCGCGCTTCGACGTCCAGTCGTCGGGCAGGCCCGCGAAGTCGATGCCGGCGAACTCGGGGTCCGCCTCGAGCGCCGAGCGGTCCGACCCCGTGTCGCACGGCAGGTCGTTGCACTCCTGGGCCTGCGGCAGGCAGACGAGGCCCCGCGACGCGCCGCCGAGCCGCGCGAGCGCCGGCCCGAACCCCAGGAGCGCCGTCTGCAGCGTGCGCCGCAGCGGCGAGGCCGCGATCAGCTCCGCCTCGGCCTGCAGGTCCGGGATCGCGCGCGCGAGCGCCGCCGCCTGCTTGCGGCCCAGGGGCGTCAGCGGCGCGTCGGGGACTGTTCGGTTTGCGCGTTAGTGGTGGATGTGCTGAGAGGGGGGAAAGTGGGCGGAGGGAGGAAAAGAAGGGGTATGGGAAGGGGAAAGGGGGGAAAGAGGAGGGGGTTCACGTACTAGAGTAGTCCAGCGAGACGTTGTGCTCGGCTTGCCCGTGGCGGACGAGGATTATGCGCGAATCGGGCGCCATTTTCTATGATTTCTGAGGGAGATGTCTATGCTCCTCTATCTGTATTCTGAGTACTCCGACACGATGAGGTGGGGGGGAATGCAGCTTTATAATTAATCCACAAGTCTATTAGAAGAGGGAATCTATAAAATAGGAGAAGGTTATGTCTACATGCGACGCAATACTTCATACGTAGCAGTTTCGCCCTTTGGAGCTATTAGGCATGACGTTGAGATGGATTGACAGTCTGCTGGAGAGAAAACCAAGGAAAGGATGCTGGTGGATCGCCATCTGCTGCACAGCTGTCAAAAACCAGTGCATTGAAAGACGGGTACGACAGGTACATAGATACCTAGGTAGTGAAAGGAGTCGTCACTGATGGCCCCGGGAATAAGAGACATGACCGATAACAGGGCAATCGAGAGAGAACTTCAGCCGTGATTGTGCTGAAGAGCACAACAAGTATGGCGAATGGAATTCTCATGGGCACTGTTAAATAGCGCGAGATGGTTTATGCCAGTAGATACGAAGCAATCAGTCTATGCCCAGGTTTTGGCTCTAGTACACCATGACCGGATAAGTTATATTGTATTCCCAGTGGCGATTATAGTCAAGCGAACATTAGCCTCTATTCGCCTCTGCTAGTTATATCCTTCAATAATTTTAAGTAAAATGCTACGCTACTCTCATGAATCCAACTGCCTAAAAGAATTGAGAGTAAAAAATAATGCGTGGGGGGTATCTTGTGCTGTACCGATCTAGAGTTTAGAAACACCAAACCCGAAAAGAAAAAGCTCTGAGGAAAGATGCTGTGCTGTCTGCAGGTTTGACATACTCGATGAAGCCGACCCAGATGGTCCGTGATCCTTAGCCCGTCTCTAGATGAGCTCAAAAATGTTCTGGAATTCGCCTCGACCGGGGCTTCCATTCACTCACCCAAGCCCAAGGGCGGTCTCTTCCTGAAACGGTGTTGGTGTCCTAAATGGCGCTATCCTATCTCCTTCATTATCCGCGCACAATCCGCTCATGCTGGTAGCACTAGCGTTTCCTTCGGTCTGGGGTGCCGGACTGGCGGCGCGGCTCGGGACCACGGACGCGGTCGTCTCACTCACTAGGGCTGGTGCAGAAGCAGCCTTTTGCGTACGTCTGAGCCGGTTGTTGGCTTCGCGTTCTTTCATCAGCTGCTTTTCCGCCTCGATGGCCTTATTCCTCCTGGCCTCGACGTCTTCGCGTCTGACGACCTTCCTAAGCCCCTCCGATGCGTTTATTAACCCGTCGATACTAATGGCATGGTTGGTCATCTGATGATTGATGTACGTATAGACGGCCGCGGGGGTATCGCACTGCAACAATTGCTGTTCGTTTAGTTTTAGCAGCGCAAGGGCGACCTGGAATAAGAACGTGCTTCCGTCGTTGATGCAGAGAACGACATCCCAAACGCGGAACAGAGCTTCGGCGGAGAGACAGTCTGTGAATACACTGAGAAACCACTGGAACGTCAACGCCTCGAGCTCAATGCTCAGCTCATCCAAGTGCTGCGAAAGTTTCGGTAGAACCTGCGTCACGTATTGGCGCAAGACTTGCTGATCAGCGCGCGACGCCATTAAGCTATGGTCATAGTAGCCCTGAGGGAGGATGTGCTCGATGAAGGAACAGAGGACCCAGAAGGTCTCCTCGGCGGAAGGCATAATCAACAACAAATTGGCCGTAATGAGATTCATGCCCTGGCAGTATCCGACCTCGGGATTTCGTCGAGCGTATGCTCGCAGGACTTCGCTCAATTTTTGCACGCCAGGACCCCTTCGGAAGTAGATATTGTCGGTGAGAGTGCGGTTAATGTCCATATCGATTTGTGATATCACGGTAGGGTCGTCGTCTTTGTCCGATCTCGAAACGAGGTCTGCATAGTAGCCGGGCACGCGCTTAGAGAGGGCGCCGGAACACTCTGCCCAGATCTTGGGTCGATTCGCAACAGGTATTCCACCGAGAACTAAGTTTCTGAATTCGTTCCACTTTGCCCGACCGACCTTGCCTTTGACGCCAAGATCAGCCACGCCGATTGTCTCACCGTCCGTCAGTTTCGCTTCCGGTATCATGACGGGCGCCCTTTGGAAACGGGCCTCGGCGGCAGCTGCGGCTGCGGCGGCAGCTGCTTCACTTTCGCGACGGCGCTCGGCGCGCACCTTTCTTAGAAACTCGTTCCAGCGAACTGTCTTTTCTCTCTGAAGCGCATCGTGGACGTCACTCAACTGCTTCAAAAGCAGCTTTACGGGCTCTGCATCCTCCTGGACAAGAGTGGCAGGGATTTCTTCGTGCGGTTTAGAGGCTGCTTCATTGTCCAGTGCGGCGGTCGTGCTTGCGGGAGGAACGAACCCGCGGTCATCCGCAATCAGACCGGGAGATTTTGGCGCCTCAGTGGCGTCTAACACCTGTATGTTCGAAGCAGCTATCGAAGGAGTATGCGACAGTAACTCCGTTGGGAAGGTTGCGATCTTTAAGTAATCCTGCCACCGCTTAGGCTTAGCCTGTTCTGCTACCTCCTCAGTCGAAGATGGAGTCCCCGGCCGTTCGGCACTGTCGCCTTCGCGCATCGAGTTTTCGTCGTCGAATAAAGTAGGCGATAGGCCAGATCTTCCACTAGAAAGCATTTCCGCGCGGTTTCCCCGCTTCATCTGCAGGGCGACCTGGGCCGCGTCGCGTTGCCGCTTCTTCCGTCGTTGATCGTAGATGAAGCCAAAGCGGTCCGTTAGATACTCAGAACCATTGTAGTTGTTATAAATATGTGTTAGAGTCGGCGGCTGTCCTTCGGGAGAGAATATGGTGTCCATTTCGACGGGACCAAAGTTATCTGATCTCGTAGCGGCCGCATTAGGGGGGCTTGCGGATACCCCTTCCCACCGCTCATGAGGCTGCATGCGCGGACCCGGTGGTGTTGCACGTCGCATTGCCATGAGAGCCCTAGGCCCTCCTTGAGTAGATACCGTTCGGTTGGAAGCAGTGGTCTTGGCACTGGTATTCGAAGACGAACGTATAGAACCACCCTGGCCTGCCAAATTGGACCTGCCTCTCACTGAGTCGGTATCACGGTTGGATGAAGCCTTCCCAGCGACCAGTTGCAGGGCCATACTAGCCAAGGACGTGGGAGGCTTCTTCGGAACTTGACCGGAATAGATACTCGAAGCGCGGCTGGAGCTCGGTGCAGATTCTGCATCGGGCGGTATAAATGAATCTTCCTGAATAACGGGGCGACGATCGCCCTGGTTCGGGGCCCGAATCGCAGTATTCGCCGTCATATCGCCATTTATGCTGCCAGCCCTGCTCGATTTCTTACCGGAACCACCACCCCAAAAGTACTCTTTCCATGCTTTCATGGTTCCTTTCCCCGTATGGGCGTTCTTTGGCACAGGGGACGAGGCACCGGCTCGAATAGTGGCGTCGTTTGCGTCGCTAATGCCCAAGCCGGCAGTTGAATGCGACATGGAGTCGCGCATGGCATCGTTCATCATGTCGGACAGACCTCCATCTTGCCCCTGGCCACGTTTCGCTTGCTCCTGGAGCCTGAACTCCGCCTCCACATTTCGCAGCCTTGTCTCAAGGTCGAGGTTCGACAATCCACATTCTAATATGATCTTTCTCAGAGCACGTTCCCTGGCATCGGCCCTTCTCCGTAGCGTCGCGATCTCGTTGTCGCGGTGGGCCAGATCCTCGGCAATCTGGCGCACTAGATTCACCGCTCCATGTCGCGCAACTAGTCGTTCGATGTGGTCGTCGGCAGCAAGATGTAGCGCGCCGGGTATCTTGCGACCGGTCAGAGGCGTGTCTTCGAATAACGCGCTGCGGACGGTCCGTTGTGTTTCGGCCGAGGTCAGGCTATCGACTATGGAATTCGCGAGATCGGTCGGGGGGGTTGACGACTTCCTGAGGCTGCTCGCGGCTCCCATACTGGCGCACACGTCGGGAGAGAAGGGCCCTTCGCAACGAGGCGGCTCCGGCGAGAAGGATGGGAAGGACGTGAGCGACTTGTCGGAGGCGGCAATGGAGGATGCCGAACTAGAAGGCTGCGATATCAACTTCCTGGGTCTCGAGCTCGACTTTGCGCGGGCGGAATGTCCCCTGCTGCTCCTAACTGAGCTGCTCGAGAGTTGAGAGGTAGAGCGCTGCAGGGGAGTCGGGGCTCGAGGAGAAGCCGCGGCAGCAGCGGTAGATGCTTCGGGGCCCATATCCATGTCGCGTAATATGTGCAGGTAGGTTAAAAGGCATTCTCCCCGCTCCTTCTATGACGTGCATAACCCAGAATAAAAAGAGTATAAATAAAAGAAAGACACAACGTCGAAGCGAACGCGATTTATACAACTTTGCTTTTCGAACAGAACTCTAGGTACAGAACGATTGAACCTAACGGGAACCCCGTTGCGTGGCAAGAGTCATAGTCATAGTCAATAGTCGTGAAGGGGAATGAATGGTGATGGTTGGGGCGGTGATGATGTAAAATACTGGACAAGACATAGTTGGGCAGCTGATCAAACATGCCCTAAAGGGGATCATGCGCAGTACTGAGTATCAGGCCGAATAATTACATCCTTACCAAGTACCACTTACCGTCACAAGGTCTAACGCTATTGATATCGTAGAGTTCTAATCTCTATAAGCATTTCATTTTAATAGTCGAGAAATAATTAAATGTTTAATTAACTCTTATACGACGCTATTTCGCTTATATACAATATGAAAAAGGACTAAACGAACTGGGCATTTAAAGGCAATTAACAGAAACTACCTTACTTAGATGTTAAACTTACCCCTGCGACGTAGTACATGGGTATATTCCAAGCAATTGTTAGGCGATTTAGCTCCGTAGCAGCGTTAGGTTAGCGGACGGTTCACTGGCCTGCCGGGGATTCCAATGCTGGCATGTGCATCCTGTCGCCAATTGCGTCGCATTCTTCGAAGCAGGCTCATAACGATCGAAGCTGTTTGTGCGAATGGGATGTCTGCTGGCACCTATTTTAGGTAGTGGCCAGGGTACGTCTCAGCAGGGGTGCATCGCCACCATGCATTGTCAACCTTTCATGGTATATAGCATTCATACCAAATAGCTACTTATCTTGGTTAGGCATTGGTTGGGCTTGCCTCTAGTGCTGAAGGCTACACATGTGTGAAGTCTGCTTCAAACTTGAACCACCCACAGGAGAGAGCCACCACGGGAAAGGTTGTTAAAAGAAACATGAAACAAGCACAAGCTCTTGCTCTCGCTCACGCACACTCGCACCCAGTCCAGTTGTTCCGGTTGCTTACCCACCAGCTGCACTCATCGCTCGGAGTTCGCCCAGCAGGAAACCACCCTCCTATATGCTATTGAAGGACCCCAATAGGGTTCAGACCAGGCAGTCGTCACCTGCAGTCCACAGAGGCTTTGAAAGAGACTGAGAGAGATAACCCTCTCGTCTCCTGTGCTCAGCGATCCGACCGGCTCCTTGCTGCTAGGTGCGACCTGCTTTACGAGGCTCTTGTGGACGGCCGATAGTCCGCGGTAATAACGAGACAATGTGCAGGAAGACCACGAAATGGGCAGACTAAATTTATGTATTTCATGTCTCTTGTGTCTGCCTCGACGATATCAAGGTGTCCCTACGGCCATAGGTAGACATGGGAGCCCCAGACTCGTCATCGGCGTCAACTCCGCACCGCCCTCACTCCCTGGTCAAGTCGACGTACTCAGACGCCCGCGCTTTCGTAGCCTCCGGTTGCTCCCAAGTTCCGTCCGCTGGTCTCTTTACGCCAGAGTTTCCCGTCTCGGGTGGTAACGGCGGTAGCACAGTATGCTGGGGCGACGCTGGGCAACCCTGATTGATGGGGGGAAGCTGAGTAGGATAGCCAGGAGGAACTGATGTAGGAGGGTAGTTAAGGGGAACTGAAGTAGCAGGAGGAGCCGGGGTCATTCCGGGACCGGTAGGAGCCGCGGCTGTGGTGTGCGCTGGCACCGGCGGTGGAAGCGAATAGCCGGGGCCTCCAGGGCCCACGGGGGCCGGAAGATATGCATAACCAGATATACCAGGACCGGGAGGGCCACCGGCGCCGGCTGGCGCAGCATTACCGAATGGGGCGTTCAAGGCTCCGGGAGGACCAGTGGGAGCGGCGACGGGGATCCCCTGCGCTGTAACGTGCAAAGCTGGGGCGCGGATTTTCTCCAACAGAATCAACTCGCGATATAGCTCGTCGCCCAACAGCCGGCGGACGTAGTCTCTGGCAAAAACCCGCACATCCTCCTCGATCGTCGCTACGCTACGTAGGAACTGTTGTACGTCCTCGGCATACTCGGTGCCTAGCTTGGTGACGACGAGTGTGCTATTGACACCTCTGACCGAAGAGGGTTCGGTCCACCACCGAAAGAACCGTCTGGTGAGTTGCTTCTCTATGTGGTCGCGATAGGTCTGCGCTTTAGTGAAGCGGGCCTGCGCTTGGTCGCTCGCTGCCAGGAACTGGTTCAATTCCGCACAGTGCGGGCATAGATCGCGCCGATACGGGGCTCGGCACCACCGGGGCTTGTGTGCCCAACCCGGAGGCGGCGGAGGGAAGATCGGGAGGCCGACGAGGATGTACCTGCGGAAGAGAATCTCAAAGAGCTCCCTAAGGGATGGGATTTCAGGGAGCTGGTGCTTCTCCGCAACATCTACCAGGGCTTCCAGAAATTCTCTGACGAAGGAAGACGGCATGTATTTAATCTTCTCCGGTCCCGAGTAGACAATGCCAGAGGGGCCAGCTCCAGGCCTGGAAGACGCGATGCGAAGGGATTCCACTATGTGGCAACAACTTAATTCAAGGAGTTGTTTAGATTGGTCCCTGAAATCATATCGCAGAAAAAGGTCAAGATATCTGACGAAATTAGCCACAGCGCATGTTGGATAGTCCCATGACGGCGCCAGTGAATATGCGACACGCGGCTGGTTCTCAGCCATGGAGGTTGAGAAATCATCGATTTCGAGTCTTAACTTGGGAAGCGTGGCATCGAGTACGAGTCTAGCTATGGCCTCAGCACGAGCAAGCTCATTCTTCTCACCCTTTCTGAAGAGTCCATCAAGCAACTTATACAGCAGAGCCCTCTCGGCACACTCTTTAAGTTTTGGTAGAAACCTATCAATGCTGGTTAGCCCTAGTGTAAAAAGGCGCAACTCAAAGAGTAACTATAAGAGCAGGAGGGGAGAGTGTGTTACTATACCGAGAGGTAATCCATTCATCGTCGTCCACTTTCGAGGTTATTATATTTATGATGAGGACCAGATCCTGGGAGCCGAGCGAACCCTTGTTCTCAAATCGGTACATATCGGCAGAGGAGCGCCATTGCAGGAATGACTGCTTCAGCTCGTCCCTCGCCAGCAGACCCTCAACAGTATCGAGGGCCGAAGAGACATGTTCTAGACTTGGGAGACTGATAACTAACTCGCCGAGACTAGAAGAATCTTAGTTCGTGAGTAGAAGGAACGATAGAGTCAACATACCACTCTTCCCAATCTGATCCTTTGGGGTTGGAAATCTGATTACATATATTTCCGATTGTTGGAAGCAACGCCTTGACATGGTCCATGTCAAATGGGTTATTGGTATCGCGTCTCATGCTCATAGGATACAAGACCTCTGGTGCCTCATATCGACGCCTCGGACTAATAGCCGCCTGGATTGCTTTCCGAAAGAGTGCTCTTTGCCCTAATTTTCGAGCGTTCAGCAAAATCAAGGCCAGAATCGTGTTGTCTATCCTGGACGCATTCTGCAAGAGGGTATCCATGAAATCAGTAGCATGACTCCGAACAAGGGCATCGTTGAAGTGTGCTAATAAGTCTTTGTTGACCATTTGGAACAAGTTAAGTGCCTCCTCCCCGTGGTCCCATCCTTCAGCGAATTGCTTTAGGTGTTCCCTAGGCACTATCACTGCAGCCTGTGATGCTGTCTTAGCACGACGACGCCCGGAAAATAGCAAATACTGAGATTGTACTTACCGAGTCGTGGTACCGGCACTCTCCTAGTTGGGCTTCATTACCAGTGAATTCGCCTTCGTCCTCACTGTCGGGATCTCTATTGGCATAAGGATTCTTGCCTAATATGTCTCGTATATGGATGTCGAAATAGGAGCCCACTTGGACTCCGTCGCATGAACACACGTATTCCAGCTGGAGACTAGTTACTCGTCGATCAGGAACAATCCAGTCATTCCCTTCCCCCCTCCCCGTCATGTTTGCCAAGAGGAGATAGAATCCGTTCTTTATGCATAGGCTGTACAGGCTGTGGACCAGTGGCTTGTCATGACCTTTCATACGCAGCAGCGAGAGACTTTGCTGCGAATATTTGTGTTCGAGTCGATATACAAGCCTTTGGGTGCTAGGAAATTCTGACCTCCATCTAGCGATCAGGGATTGAAGGTGGGTCTGCTGCTGAAGGAAATATCCGGCCGAAGTTTTGGAGCCGCCTTCCTGAATGATGTTGTATGTCAAAACGAGGCGGTATCCCGACGTAATCTGTTTGATCTCGTGTGTCACATCCGAGTACCAGGCCAGTGCTGTGAGGCCGAAAGAAGATGAACCGCTAGTTGCAAAGATGCAATTCTTATCTGCGTGAGAAAGATGCACGTCGCCACCCTCGTGCCTAGATGGAAGACATATCACAAGGGTTCCGATCATACCTGGGGCTTTCTCGGAATCTTTATGACGCCTGAAAAACGAGCCTTCCTCATAAAGCAAGAGTTTATATGGCTCGGCCCGTACACTCGCTGACCTGCTTAATCTTGTTAAGAACAAAACCATAACAGAATTCGTGCGGGGAAGCCTACATTCCAAGGCTCTCTGCGGCTTCCTGGAGAAGGGTGTTTAGGTAGGAGTTCCATGCTGGATTAGAACAGCGGAACTTCTCCGTGCTGAGCTCCCATGTCTTCCGCACTGAGGTGTCTACCAAGGTCTGATCCCCACGGCCGAAAGGCGCCTGTTGAGAGTGTGATTTGATAGCTTCTGCATCGCGAGCTATTAGGGGAAGCGGAATCAATGAACCTGCGGCTTCCAGGCCCGGGTTTACGAAACTTTCGCGGTTTATCTGACAGGCGAAGTCGCCACGAGTCTTGATGGCCTTTAGGCTCCGAAGCAATTCAGCCTTCCAAGCGACTAGTCCCGGGGTGACATCATCAGAGTCTTCGTCGCTCGAAGAATCTATGGTTACATGGGATCCTTGGTCGCTCATGATGGACATAAGCTCAACGTGGGCTGACAAGAGCTAGATATAGATGAGGACATGAAATAATACAGGTAGTGCTTAGGTAGGGTTATATCGTCATTTATATGTACGGTTACCAGCTACGTAGAGTACGAAATGGTTGTCGATGACACCAAGCGCACGGAGCAGGGGCCGCTTTAATTAAAAAGGACGCCGTCGCGTAAGGGGCTGCCGCGTGATCACGTGACTTGTTAGAGAAGCTGGAAATAGTTAGCAGACGGATGCAACTCCTAGTGGTATTCTCTGTTAGTTTGCCTCCACCGGGTCTAATGTAGGGATAAGGTAGAATCTCATTCACATTGCCGTGAGAGCAACATGCTCTGATGGTTTGGCCAGTGTTTGCCGCTATTGCGAAGTAACGAAGGTGGATCTTGCCCGAAACGGCAATATATGTTCAATAAAATTTCGTTTGGAGTCTACATTCTAGCCTTATACGGCATATGGTGGCCGGGTGGGGTTAACTAACGAAGTGTCCCTTGGGAGTTGTAGGACGGGCCGTCATTCAATCCCATTCATCTGCGGGTATGATGCATTAGCTTGGAAATGCTCAAACTTATTTACGACATGGAAATACCACGCATAACTTTTGGGGACTACATGAGAATTTAGTATACTCTGCTTAACTCCTACATCTTTTATCGGATGCTACGTAATCGCTTCGCGCCGCTTCAAGCCTTAGACTGTGGGGCCCAGGACGGCTTGTCCTAGCCCCTAGCGTCAGGAGACCCTTAGTGATCGCAGCCTCCGTCGCAATCCCTTCACAGTTTGCACAAGGAGGTTAAAAGGTTCATTATCAGTCAGCCACCCGCGTCGGTACCTGGGCGCCTTCCGTTTGGGTTTGCGCAGGAATCTGCCTGCCATGATCAATCCATGTGTATTCGTATAGTGTCAAGCCGGCAGACGCGGTGAAAGAGTAAGCCTGTTGGCTGCAGTGATGCCACCCTCATGGATGGCATTCGAGCCAACAGTCACCGTATCTTGCGGGCCGGCCCTAAGGGTAGAACACAGCAACCGCTGGTCGCCATTGGAGGAGAATGTTTCCATGCTTGGTCATTGGAAAAGAAGCGTTGGTACTTGCAAACGCACTCCGGACACGTGTTGGGCGTCCCAGCAACACTAGCAAATTGGCAAATGCTGAAATATACTCTATTGGTTTCTCGGGTAAAATGGTCAAACAAAGCGGCACAGGCTCGAACCCGATCTTCAGTTGACCTGCCGCTGGCTTCCCAGTCACGTTGGACTGCAGTTTATCTGAGGCGCTGTCCACTTTGAGCTTATATACCGGCATAAAGCAGTCCAACTTCTTGCTGATCCGCACTCCATCTCTCCTTGCGCTGCGAGATATGGATCGGTACTCTGAAGCCATGTTCGATCGCAAGCGCGATTTCGCGGAACTCCCTGACAATAAGCAATACACTATCATCGACGCCGAAGTCCGTCCTGGGGCCGGTTTACTAAACTTCGAGCGGAAGGATCTGCCTCAGGCAGATATGGTCCAGTTCATGTTGTCACCTTATAGCCCCGGAGCCATTTACTCAAATCTGCGGCTTGTTGCCATCCCGGCCTGCAAATACATCAGGTCTTTGAGCTTAGGAATCGCCGCTACGGATTTCTACAAATCTTTGAAAACCATTTCGATAAGGCACTGCTGAGATCGTTTGCAGAGGGTCATATTGGATTCCAATGGAATGAGAGCAACACGTTCTATCTCGGCCCACACTCCTTTGCATTATTATCGTATGCTCCCACTCTTGAAGCTTCGGAACCCCATCGAATCATATATATACCATCTTCTACGGTTGGAAATGGCTTCGACTTCCTACAAGCTCTCCACGAGCACCGCAAGTGGGTCCAAAAGCCGATAGCTGCAGCCTACATCGGCGTCAAGGTTGCATGGGACGAAGTAAAGTCCGCCATAGACGACCTTCTACAAGACATGAGAGACGGGATTGGGATAAAGAGCGTCTCAGAGGAGGTTTTCGTTGATTAGGCGAATTTCCTTCGTCTCGCGGACCACCAAATCAAGTTGAATGAATGTCTAGAGCGGGTGAAATGCGTAGGAGACATGCTTAGCTCTCCGCTAGACTATTACCCCCCGATTTTCAACGCCTACCCGGCTATAGAGAACTATGGACCGCGACGCGACTGCTCCGGAATCAAACCAAATACAAGCAAGACAGGCTCTTGACCCAGAAGGAAAAGTATAGTATACTGACTACAGCGGTCAGACTCTCTGCTATTTCTTCATCGCCGGTTGCTAACCTCGTATACAGATGCAGTTCAAGGTGGCTTCTGGCGACTGGCTTGAGATGCTTGAGAACATACGAGGACGTGCGTCGATCACCTTAGATAGGGTCGAGTGAGGAAATGAATAAAACGTGGCTAGTGAGATACGTACGATAGGATGCGAGACGGGTTCGAATAGGGGCTCATCACCCACTCTTCCACATCATAACAGGCAGTTTCGGTTGATGGTGCAGCCGGTAGCGTTTGGGTGATGCTGTTGTAGTCTTTCCCATTACAGTCAAATTACAGGCAAAGAAGCTTCATCTGTCCTACTTAGTGCCACCCGAGCCCTTTGATTACATGGACAAGCCATAGTAAGGGGGGGCTGGCTTCTTAAACCTCAGGCCCCCTCCAATACGGGCGACCGGCCAGCATGTACTGCCCACTCCAATCGGATAATTGCGCTGGGAAACATGGCACTGAACGAGCCACGCCTTCCGCACTTACATCCCCCTTCGAAAGCTAGACGACCCCTTCCTTCTTTCGACAGTGTTTTAAGGGGCTATACATATGCCAAGATCTATCCTCCATATGGCTACATGTTCGACTGACATGACATTAGACGAGGCTCGAGGCTTCCTGGCAGTAACCGTCAGTCTCTTTTAGCGTGGGGCGCATACGTGAATGTCATGGCAGCCAAAATCTCCGGTCAGTCTCCCACTAAGCCAGTTTCAGCAGATAGGTAGTACAGAAAGGCTGCCTGTAATCGAACAGGGCAATGCCACTCAGCCAGACTTTATCGGGTGTCTTGGACCGTCCCAATCGCTGTCCCAAGCCACTGGCGGCACCAAATTTCCCTGTCTCGCCCCCACCTCCGCGGGACGAGCGGAGCCGAATTGTCGCTGCCTCCTGTCCCTTGGGACGGGGCTGAGGCGGTGCAAGGCGTAAACTCATGTTTCATAAATTCTCAATACGGACCTTGAGGTCACCTTCTTGGAGATTTTGGCCATCTTCTTATCTGTAGTTATCTGAAAAGGACCCAAACACGGGTCGCGGCCGTTTGCAATGACCCATGCTAAACTCTACACAGTGCTCTGGTTGGGCCTCACGTCTCAGTGTACGCAGTCGATGGCAAATTGCAATCGTGATGGAGCATCCAAACCTTTGTTCGCCTCGCCGAAATGACCAAGCCGCGGCCCGAAGCCCAGTACGAACTCGTACGCTCATTCGAAAGCACTGCTTAAGCGTCGAGAAGGACGGCGAACCATGCCATACGAATATCCTTAATCTGTGAACGACCGGAGACGTAGCAGCTCCTAAGCTGACGCTGGCAAGACAATGCTTTAGGAAGCCCTGAACTAAGCAGTGCCTAAAATTTGTCGCGATGCTAATGCCACAGCACCAAGCTAACGCCATAAACCTGGCTCACGCAACGTGACGATTCCTCACCGGTGTTAGGTAGTTTTGTTGTAACCATGCCAGTCATGACCGACGTCGCTCCTGTGTTAGCTCAGGTCAAAGGGGTCACCTGGTTAAAGAGGGACCAGCCAACGAGAGCTGAAAATGGGCTGTTCTATCAATCCAAAGCTATTATTGGCCAGATCCTACTGCACTCTTTCACAGCATTTTTAGGCCCACGCGGCCCCTTAGTTTTCTTCTCCTTAAAAGGGGTCGCTTTCTTCAGTTCCTTGCTAGTCCCCGCACAGGAACTGTTGATCAACTTTTAACGAACCACGACCCGCCAAACGGGCGTTACATCGGACCCTCGCGCCTCCGGGGACGGACCGTGCTGATTCAAGTGCAGACATTGTCTCTAATGCAGATCCCGCTTGGATGACGCCGTGCAGCACTCATCCGAACCCACTGCAACGTTAAGCAAACGCGTCGGAAGCGTACGCTATAATCGCCATATCCGATACGATCACGGGCCGACAGGCCTTCACCCTACCTATCTCGACCGTCGTACTGCATCCACTCCATCTAGGCCGCCATACCCGACAGTGACCTCCGCCTGCTCGCCCTCGACGGCGGCGTGGTCCGCGGCCTATCCTCGCTCAGGCTTCGTATATCTTTTCAATGATGGCATGTAGCGTGTGATCGGTGGATATGAGCTTCCTTCCTCCCATATGTGTCCTTAGCAAGAGGTGATGGGTCTCAGCTAGGTAGCTAAGGAACCCACCCCGGCCAGCAGCCGTAGCCCTCTACCTCCCTCAGAAATAATCCTCATAATCGACTCGAGAAGAGCAAATGAGTCGTCGAGTGGCATAATAAGCATCAAAGCGCGGCCATGGCAGCCCTGGCGGCTCCGGGTAGGCTTATATTGATTGAAGCTACGACCTAGAGTAAACAAATGGCGGGGGCCGAGGAAATACAGATGCGCTCCACTACATTTTCCGCCGATGCGCCACCACCGACCTCGCTTGGCCAATCTTTGCGTCCATCCTAACTGAGATCAGTAGGAGATATTTCATACGTAGACATTTTGCTATCAGCCGAACGCCAACCTGCGCGATTGTTAAGACGTTCTATTAATGTGCTTTCCAAGACCATTTGCCTAGGAACGCGGCGCAATTAGGTGTGCTAATTAAACGTATTTGGTCGGATGAATATCTAAGAATAAAAGAAATTAATAACGTTAACTTAAACTTCACATCCCATGTTAAGTATGACATAGCTGTATATGGATAAGAAAGTTATTCTATTGCTATACAGTGCCCTCTTCATGAAATTTACTTGTATCAAGTTGTAAAAGTAACAGTTCGTGGCACCACTCAAGGCGTTTGATTCGATTGGCCTCGGAAATGGGTGGCTTGCGACGGGCAATGTATCTCTTGAACCCAGCCCTACGAAGGGCATTTCGGTAAGCATACTCAGGGATGTCCCAGGCGAGTGCTGGACCAAGGTTCCTCCAGGGCATTCGGTGGCCTTAAGGGGAGGTGTCACGAAGTCGATCAGTTCGTCAACTTGGGCTTTGGTCAGGAGCCCAGGCGGCCGGGACGCTTTTTTGGCGTCACTTGAGTAGCCTGGATTGATCGTATGGCGCGGATAGAAAACGAATCGTTGGCTGTGGTAGCCCCGCCCCGGCCTCTTTGGGAGGGGGAAACTAAGGGGTCGTGCGGGCGGAAAAATGATGTGAAGGTGCGGACGGTGACGTTGGGTTGTGATGGTGACGTTGGGTTGATATGGGGCGGATAGTTCGAGAGTCTTGGCAGTGGGAGCCCCACCCTCTTTGGAAGGGGGGAAATAAGGGGTCGTGCGGGCGCAAAAATAATGTGAAAGTATTGAAATAGTGGGGGGCTTCTTAGTCTGAAAGGGGGCTTGATGCTGTTGTTGATTGTGTAAGGCGTTCGGCTTGAGGAATGAACTCCTCCAGTTAGGGTGAGGGAGGAACCACCCACTAGAAATTACCCACAGCCCACGGGTACCCGCGGGTAATGCCAAGGACCCATGGGTGACCCATGGGTCCTTGGCGCAAGTCAGAATTACCCGCGGGTACCCAATAGGTAATACCAAAGGACCTATTAGGTACCTATAATTACCTATTAACAAAGTACGTAAATTCTAAACTTATTAAAAAAAAGGTAAGAAAATAATCTAAAATAATTATTATATATATATTATATTACCTTTAAACAAAATAAATAAAGTTATATATATATTTATTTTTTTTAAAAAAATTTTTAAATAATTATTATATATAATAAATTAAATCTATTATTATTATTAACTTTTATAAGCTTAACCTAATAGGAAAAAAAAATAAGAAACTTATTTACGTTGCGGTTAATAAGTTAATATTATAATCGTTTTTAATTTAAATTATTTTTAACTTTTTTACGGGAAGCTTTTAACTGTATAAAATTTAAAGCTTATGCTGCCAAAAATAGCAGAAATGATTTTAATATAAGCGTATTTAATAACGCTAAACTTTTTTTAAAAGTTTTATTTAATAAGTTTTTTAAAACTTTTTTTACGCTTTTAACTAATGTGTTAACTTTAAGATCCGATTAATTCTTATTATTTCCACATATTTGAAATTATTTTTGCTTAGGGTTTTTAATGTAATTAAACTTTTATCTTATAATTTCCCGTAATTTACTTATAATAAAGGGGAATTCGAACGTTAGAGGTAAATTTTAGGAATAAAGCCGCGGGATTTGGTATCGAAATAATGTATAATATATTTTCCGTTAGCTTAATTACGTTAGGTTATAAAGCTGGTAACTTTTAGTAGTAAAATATCGTATAATCCTAAATAAACCGGATATTCGCTTATACGCGTTTTAAAAATTAATTATATTATTATAAAATTATTTAAAATAATTATTTAATATATTTGTTTATAGCGATAAGTTTTAACGTAATTAAGCGGGTAAGCCTATTTTGTAGTTTCGAATTTGCCTAAGTTAAAACCCGCGGTAATTTTTTATAAGGTTTATTTTTTTTATTTTTTTTATTTTTTTACAGTGTTAAGCGAGGATATTTTTTGAGGTAAAAATATTGTGAAATTTATAACGAGTTAAGTAATATAATAAAAGGCTTTTTTTTGTAAGTAAAAGGTATTTTAGGTAATTGCCGAAAATTATATTTAGGGTCGAAATAATTCTGTAAGTAAAAATTTATAATTTTTAAAAACGTTTGAGGGTTATTTTTATACTAATATAGTTTAAAATATAAATTATTTACGATATTATATTATTTATTACGTTAAATATTAAATAGCTTAAAGTTGCGTAAAAAAATTAGATAATAAAATAATTAGCAAATAATTTAAATTTATAAAACGAAATGTAAAGGTAATTTTTTTAGCAATTTTAATCTTAGTATTAACGTTAAAATCATTTTAATTTATAAGAGCGTTAGTTGTTAAAAGTGGTTAAGATATATAACAAAGTTAGATTAAAAGATTCTAATTTTATTAGTAATAAATTTAGTAATTTTAACGCAACGCGTAAATAAAAATTTATTATTATTTTTATACAAATATTTAGTAAAATATTTTTACTTTAAGTTAATAATAAACGTTAAAAATATTAATAAAATAATTAAGAAACAATTAGGGTAAAAAATTATTTATTAGATCGTTATACGAAGTTTTTTAACTTAAGGTGTAGTAGGATTTTCTAGTAATTAAGGTATTAAATCGTTTAGGTAATTAACGATAGATTTATAACGAATATTATTAGCGGTATTATCGTTATGATAAAATGTTTCGATTATTTTATTATTAATATTGACTTATATTTTATTGCTATTATTTAGTATTATAAATTTATTTTTAGTTTCAGTTTATTTCGTAACGATTTAATTAAAGTATCATTATTTCGCCCGGTTATTAATAATTAGTAAAATACCGAAATAATTATAAAATAATTCTTATTAGTAAGTATTAACTTTTTACTTAATAATTGTATTTTATACCGTTTGTTTTTCGTGAGTTATATTTAGATTTAAGCGTTTTTAATTATTTAATTTACGTTTAATTTGTTGCTTTAAGTTATAATGAATTTTTTCACTATTATTTTATTTTGCTAAAATATTAGCTTTTCGTACCCGAAGTTTTTTGGTATGCGGATTTTGAGATAGTAATTTATTAGATTTTTGACGTTTAAGTAAAGGGGTTATCCCGAACGCGATTATTTTAAAATTATTTTAGAAATTAGGTAGTAGTTATTAAAAATATCATATTATGATAAGGTAAGGTAAAGAAATTTAATTAAGTTAGAAATAAAAAGACTTAAATAATTAAATAAAAGGAATAAAGTAGAAAATTTTAATAAGTACAAAATTTTAGTTAAGTAGAAATTAATATGGGGCACATAGGGTAAAAATTCTTTATCGATAAGAAATTTTGCACTTACATAATTTAAAGTGGAATTTATTTAATTAATAATATTAATTACTTTTATAACGTTTTATATAAGCTTATCGGTTATATAAGCTCGTTGGCCGCTTTTTAATATTGTATAATAATAAATCTAAATAATTTAACCATAATAAATTTAATTGATTTAATCGATGGTATTTTTCTTCGCTGATTATATTTATAGCTTTTAGATAAATGTACGTATTATATAAGGCTTACTATAGATACTATATTGCAATTCCCCCCTGCTAACCCGTATGCGACCAATTAGCTATAACAGTTATTAGCAACAATTTTTTACTACTATTTTATCTGTCGACCAAAAAAAACCTATACATCCTATATAGTAAATATTCTTTTTAATTAGAATTTTTTGTTTTAATAATTTTATATACGTAGGATCGAATTGTTACTCCGATAATTTCCGCAATACGCCTTTTAACGCGCCCTAACAAGCCTTACAGCTTTACTCTACAACCTTGTAACGCGTTTTTTAACAAAACCTTATAACCTTTTATTTTACGAATATCTTCTACGTATTAAAACCGGATAATAAACGCTCGCGTATATAGGTTAGGAATTTGATTAGAAATCGTTTTTTTTGTTGGTCGGCTTTAATACTTTCGAAATGGGGGTAATATTGGCCTAAATACGTCGAGAGGTACTTGGTTACATACGGGTTATTAGGCGGGAATGGTAATATACGTCTGCAATAATGTTTGATATAATGCGTACTCTTATCCAAAAGCTGTGGATATAATTAGCGAAAAAAAATACCGTCGATTAAATTAATTAGATCTGTTATAGTTGAGTTATTTAGATTTGTTATTGTATAGTATTAAAAAGCGACCGACGAGCTTATATAGCCGACGAGCTTGTATAAAACGTTAGCCTTTTTTTAAATAAAATATATTTAAAATAATTAATAAAGAGGTAAATTAAAATAATTTATAAAATATATATTAATTTTTTGATTTTCTTAAAGCTTAAGCCGCCGACCTTAAAATAATTATATTTTACTAAAAATAAATTTCCCGAATAATGTAAATATTTTTTATTTAAAGCATTGCCCGTTTATTCTAAATACCGTAAAAATTGCTACTTTAAAATAAAGAAACTAGAAATTTTTATAATTTTCTGTAATATTTCTAGTGTAAACGTTTTTATCTGCATAAATTAAAATAATGTATTTATAAATACTTTATGAATAACGCGTTAAAATGGTATTTTTCCAAAAATTAAGAGGGTATTTTTCTGGTATTTTCGAATCTCGTAAAGTGTATTTATTGGAGAGTATTAATAATAAAATAATTATAAAATAATTTAGCTATATATGTACTATTAGGTTTCCGTTTATAACGTTAAACCTTACGCGTAAATGCTTTTAGTTAAAGTTTTATTAGCTTATTTAGCGTTTTTAACGAATTTGATAATAAAGTCAATTAATAGTATTAACTTATTTTATATTATACGTCGCATAGGTATATATTTAATAGATTTAGGTACCGGGGAAAGATTAAGAATAAAATTATTAGAATTTTAGTTAGATTTATTTCGAATATTATTAATTTGTAAAGTAATTAAAGTGTTATTTAGAATAAGTAATTTTTTAATTATATTATTTCGGTAATGTTAGGTTCGAATTAGAGTAAATGGAGTAAATAGTTTTATTATAAAGATTTAATGAAAAAGGAAAAAAGGAAGTAAACAATATCCAAAAAAATTAATATATAATTTTAAAACCTTATATTGCTAGTTATTTACGTAATTTCGATTATTTTTTTCCCTATTTTCGTTAATTATCTGTTTGCTATAAAAATATTTTTTATTATAGTTTTAATTGAATTTATTGTAATACTGAAATTATGTCGCAATATTTCGAGAATTTTAACTTTAACAATGATAATTTTGACGATAATAATTTCGATAATAATAAATTATTGTAAAATTTTTTTTCCTAAAATAATAACTATAATTAGAATAGTAATTTAAAAAAGTTTATTATTGATAGCGAGGATAATAATAAGATATTTAACGATAATTATTTAGAGGAAAACGACGGCGAAAATTACCGAAACTAAAAACTGATTAAAAGAATTCGAATTAAGAATAAGATACTTAAAAGATAAATTCGGAATTTAGCTATTTATAATTTAATTAATAACTATTTAGCGAAAAAAAAAAACCGCTTTATTATGCTAAATTATTCGAGCCGATTTTTTTTTATTAACTAAAAATATTACGAATACCGGAAGCGTTAATATAAGAATTAGATGGTTTAGTTTTAATAGTAGTTATAGTTTTAAGAAAACGTTAGTAATAAAAATAACGAAAACTTATTAAACGAAATTATCGGCATGTTTAATAGAATAAATTGTAATTCGGAATATTAGAAGGATTTCGTATAGGTTTATTAACGGATAACTGGGTAGTTTAAGATTAAGTGTCGGCGATGTGGGTATTACTTCATATATTTTATTTTTCCTCAAAAAATCAGAATAAATTTTAATAAAAAATATCTACGGAGTAATATATACTATATAAAAGTGGATTAAACGGATTTAGTTATTAATAATAAAGTTTTTAATATAATTATAGTATATATACGTGGTTTGAAATAATTCTAAAATAATTATTTTATAACTTTTTTATTAGCGAGTTTTTATTAAGTTTTATTTATTTTTAGCTTTTTTTTTCGAGGGTAATAAATTTGAAATAATTCTTACTTATTATAATTAAGACTTAATATTACTTTAAGTACTTGATTTTAATTAAATCTTTTTAGGTAATTATTTTATATTTTATTATTTGTTTATTAAAGGTTTTTTAAATAAGTATTTTCGAGTTATGATGTTATTTTACAATAATAGTTTTAAACTACCAATAATAAAAATATATATAAAATATTTACGGACGTATATTAATGCGGTTATTAAATATAAACTTAAAGAGATTTTTTTAAAAGCTTATATATTAATTAATTATAATATTTGAATTACGTTTTATTTGGCATTTTTATTTTAAGAAGTTATTGTTTATTAGATTAATCGGAAATAAAAAAAAGCGTTATTTTTTAGTTAATATTTAATATTATAATATTAAAACCAATAAATTTAATGGTGATAAGTTGTTACGTCGGTTAAAAAATTAGGAATAATTGATTAATTTCGTATTTTTATTACGGATAATAATTTTAACGTTAGATAAACGATTATGCAGAAATAGTTTATCGAGAGTTAGGTGACAAATTTTAACAGGCAGACGAAATTTAACATTTTGCATATACGTCACATATTTTATAAAGGGTATTTTATAATTTTTTAAGGCTTATGTTATAAAATTATCGAATAAATCTAAACAAGTTTTAAGCGAGTAAAATAAAAATCTTAAAAACTTGTCGAAGTAAGGTAAAAATCTTTCTAACTCGAAAAAGAATATATAATTATATTAATAGTATTTTTTAAAATAATTATAACATAATTATTTGATTTTTATAATTATACATATTTATTATCTAGATTTATTTTGGCGTTAATAAAAAAGAAATTTTTTTGTAAATATAATAAGATATAATTATAAATAAGACTTTGCATTATGAAAAGATATTTTAAATACTTCGTGACGTATAAAGTCGTTAAAATTTGATAATTTCTTTTTGCTACGTATTATAAAATTATATCCTGTAATTTTAAGGTTTGTATACGAATAGTTATTACCTTTTAACCGTTTTAAATTTATCTCTTATCTAGTTAATATTTTTAAATATTTTATTTAAATAATAAATAATTTCAGTTTTTTTTAGAAAAACTATATTTTTATATAGTAGGTGGGTATAAAATTATGCTTAAATATTTATATAAATGCGAAAAGTATATTGTTGAGGTTTGTTAAAAGTATTATTTTAATAAAGAACTAAAAGATAAAGAAAAACAAAAAATGAGAAAAAAATAAATATTGTCCGAATTTATTAACAAATCAGTAATATAGTTACAATTATTACAGAAAGTTACTAAGTTAGTAATTTTAAAATTTTTTAAATATATTAATAAATTATTTATTAATAATTGCTTATTAGTTCATCTTTCCGTTTTAATTTACCCGTTATTAAGTAATACGGCTATTAAATACCGTAATTATTTTAATGATTAGCAGAAATACTTTTAATTAAAATTATTTAATAATATATTATATAAGGAAATTGTTAAATATTTTAAGCAAACGTATAAAAAATATTAGGAAAAATATGATAAAAAAAGTGTATAATATATTATACGTATTTTTATTTCGAATCACAGAAATTTTATAAAAATTTTCTTATTAAATTTAAGTCTTAAAAAAAGGGGTTCGGTATATCATATTAACAGTAATTCGTAAGAGGATATTGTTAACCATTATTTTAAATGCGAACGTAAGTAATTTAATTAAAATCTTAAAAATTATTTTTAATAGTTTTATTTAGGTATTTATCTTAACGAAACCGTTTTAATATCGTAATAATAGATTAATAATATATACTTTAGTTTTACTTATTTTGTATGTAATTTATTATATATTTAATATTTTTTCATATTAATAAAACGTACTTTAAATTTTACTTAGTTAAAGTATTATTTTAACTATTAATTAATATTATCATAATAATTTAAATTAATTTTAATAATATTATTTTATATCTAAACTAAAATACTTAATTTAGATAATAATGTTGTATATGATAATAATAACCCCGCTTATGCTCGAAAACGATTCGAAAAACGTAAAGAAAAAATACGGAAAATATTTTAAACTTTATTTATCAAAAACTTAAAGAAATTACCGGATTAGTATAACTTACCGCAAGATAAATTTTACAGAATATTAAATAACACTTTAGAAAATCCGGATAAAACCGAAAATAACGAGGACGAAAATTAGACATTCTGGAAATCTTTATATATTAATTAAATTACTAAAGGTAAACGGAATTTAGCATAAAGGAATTATGTTTAAGGATTAGTTTCGCAAAAAAAAAAAAAAAAAAAAAATAAAATAAAAAATTTAACCGGATTTATCGAATTTGTACCGGCCCGTACGTTAACGTATTTTTTTAAGATTAATTATTTAATATTAATTAATAAAATTTAACGAAAAAATTTATACGCGTAAATATTTTTTTAACTTAAATAATTTACTTTTTAACGGTAACATATATCGATTAATAATTAACAAAATACCGTATTAGTTTAATAAATATTATATATACCGAATAAAAGATTTTCGCGTTAAAAGGGTATATACGAAAAATACGGATAATAAAATAACTTTTTAAAAAATTAAAAACGGTATTTAAAAATTCGGATAAACCGGTTAAACGTAACGTATTAACGTAGGTAAATATAATTAATAAATTTATTATGTACGAATTTAATAACGGTATAACCGTTTTTAATACGAAATTTAAATTTTTATTCGGTATTCGTAAGCCGGTTTAAGTTTATAATACGAAATTTTAATCGCCGTTTCGCGTTCGTAAGTTAAACCGAAAGCCGGCAGAAATTTTACCCGTATTTTTTAACCGTTTAAACGATTATTACGAATTTTTAAATTATTATTATTTTTTCGAATTTATAAAAAATTAACGCGGTAACGATAAAAAAATTTTCCAAATGTTAAAATATTACGTATAATTCTGTAAGGTTAATTTATTTAATAACGAAAAAACGGCGAAAAAAATATAAATTATTAAAAATCCGAATATTGTCCGTTTATTCGGGCGTAAAATAAAAGGTTACGATAAATAAGTATAAAATTATTAATAAAAAAATATTATCCGGTAAGGAAATTTTTTAAAATTTATAAACGGAACGGTTAAAAAAATACGTAATATATTATTAAATATAGGTAATAAGGAATTTATTATTGTAATTCCGAAAGATTTCGTTTTAAAAATTAGTAAAATTAAAAACGTAACGTTTAAAAATAATAAATAAGTTAATTAAGGCGTTAATTTATTAAGTAAGTATTTATTATAAGTTAAGTACGGTATTTAATTATAAATCGGCCGGGTAAATAATATTACCGTCGTTATCGTTGTTAAAATGGAAAAGCGCGACGAAATACCGTAAGCCGAACCGGATTGGGACGGTGCCGAAAAGGCGGGCGAATATGGCGCCCGATTAATAACGGATTCGGCGCCGGGCTTTTCGGAAAGAAATACGGCGGGAAAACGTTAAAGCGGGGACAAAAAACGTAAGTTTATTAGTTTACGCGAATCGGGATTTAACTTGGATAAAGTAAACGTTAAAATTGGTAATTTTTTCGACGAAATAAAAAAGGAAAAAAGTAATTATTATTTGGTAACGACGGACGCGGACGAAGAAAAGAATTTAGCCGTAAACGGGAACGGGGACGGAAAAATAAATTACGGCGAATACGGGTTCGTAAGGGACGTAAGCGAAAAAGAAATGTTAAAAGCGGACGTAATTAACGGCGTTTTAGGCGGCGGGGACGACCGGGCGGATACGGGAAGCGAAAGGTAAAAGGCTGGCGAAGGTAAGGAAAGGGGGAGGGAAAGGGACGATACGGACCGGACGTTACGGACCATCCCGGCGGACGTAGCGGTTTAACCCGTACCGCGAGATAAGGCGATAAACGGGGAAGATATCGAAAGGGACGGTCGGGTAAAAAAGGCCGAAGTTAAAAAAGCCGAAATTAAAAAAATTAAGGTTAGGAAAAACGGTAAGGTAACGGGTATAACCGGGGGTTATTATTTTAAAAAAGTAACGAAAAATAAAAAAATTTACGGATAATTTCCGGTTATGATTAAAAATTAATCTGTTATTCGTTATTTATAAAAATTAATTATTATGTTATACGTTACGGATATATATACGTACGAATTATTCGTTATATTAAATATTTCGTTTAACGTTATACCGTATATACGGGAAAAATAAGGAAAAATAACGAATATAAAATTTTTAATATAAATATATTTAAAAGCGGGAAATTATGGTAAAAGGTTTATATTTTGTTAATAAGTAAATTTCGGAAAAACCGTACGTTTATTTATCGGAAAGTTATAAAAAAATACGTAAACGGGTAATTATTAATTAAGGTTAAATTTTACAAATTAGTAAAAAATATGTCGGTATTTATTACGTTAATTTTTTTTATTTTTATAATATTTTTTCCATTTTTTTTTATTATAACGTATTTATTAAGTTACGAAACGTAAATAAATAAATACGTTAATTAGTAAAAATTTTATCGATTAAATTCGGTTTTTTCGATAAATACGAAACGCAGGTACAATATATCCGGTATTATTTAATAAAGTATGGGGGTTTTCGCGGTAAGGATATTATTTAACCATATTTAAGTAATTATAAACGGAATAAACGGTAATTCCGCCGCGGTTACGGCCGACGAAAATAACGATAAGTATATTAAAATATATGTAAATACGAAAGGGACGGCCGGTTATTAATTTTGACGGAATAAAAGGGATAATCGTACGTTTCGGGTATAAAAACGTTATCGAATTTTATTTCGTACGGTAGTACGTCGTTAAAATCGCGGGCCGTTTCGGGGTTAAGGATTTATTACGCCGGTTTGGGACGATATACGGAAAAGGTTACGAAATTTTTAATTATTAGTTCGCGAATTCCGAATTAACGGTTGGGGCCGGCGGCGGTTTTTGGCGATATGTCGTTTTTGAGGCGGTCGACGGCGGTAACGCGAAAATTTAATATTTCCGAAATATTTGCGTTAACCGTAATTATTTTTGCCGTTAATATTAATTTATTTATTTTTCCGTTAACGGGTATTCGGTAATTAAATTATTAATTCCGATACGCGGTACGGATAAACGTATAATAACGTAAAAAGTATAAAAAATATTCGCGTTATTAAATTTATTATAAATATATTTTACTTATATATATATATATATAAATAATAGCGGTAATAATACGGATACGGTAATTAGTAAATATGTTAATATAAATATAAGCCGAAATTTTTGGATAAATCGTTAATTTATTATATTTATTTCGAAAAATTTTAATACGAAACGTTTAAATATAACGGTAATTTTTCGGGTTTTCCGTTTAAACGGTTATTAAAAATTATCGAAAATAAAAAAACGAACGTTACGGGTAATTCGAAATATAAAACCGTTATAATAAAATTCCGTAAAACGTTAAAATCCGGTACCGGAACAATAATCGCGTACGGAAAGATATTAATAATTTAAGTAAAAGATATTTTCAAATATAAGGAATAATTCCGAAATTTCGCCGGCTTTAAAATTTTCGACGGCGGGATAATATTATAAAAAAAACGATACCTATTTTCCGGTAATTATTTTACGTAACGTAATAAAAATATTAATTATTTACACTTTATTTATTTTATTACGTATTTCGGATAATTAATAATTAAAATTTTAAATAACGTTATTAAATTTTTTATTAATTATAAAATTTTAAAGATTATTTATATTAAAAAATGCGCTAAATATAAATACGAATTTAAAAAACCGGATAAAAAGTATCCAAATTATACGACGTAAACCGCCGGTTATAAGTATATACGTAAGTTTTACGGCGGCGTAAAATAATATACGATAAGGAAATACGATAAAATTATTAATAAAATATCGTATTAAAACGAAAAATTTTTTCTTATTTTATTTTAACTTTATTTTATTTTTTACGCGAAATTATATTAATTAATATAACAAATTATAACAATAATACCGAAAATTTATATAAAAAAACGCGGCGTAAATAACGTAACGACGTTTTAATAATTACTTAAGATTAAAAAAAAAAAATAATAATTACGTTTTACAAATTAATACGTAAAATATAATAAAAAAAAAATTATGTTAATAATTATAAAATTATAAAAATCTTATACTGCGTATATACGTTTAAAATACTTAAATTCTAGGAAAAAAAATAATATTTTATTAATAAATATAAGAAATTATAATTACCGTACAAAAATTTCGTAAATAAATATATTAAAAAAATAAAGATTATATTTAAAATTTAACATAAAAAAACAAATAAAAAAATTTTGTTAATTAATACATAAAAATGTAAAATAATTAAATAAATAACGCAAAATAATATTAAAAATACGACGATAACAAAAATACTTTATTAATTAATATAAAAAAATAAAAGATAAATAAATAAACTTTATTAACTAATATAAAAAAAGGAAATAAATTCGGTAAAGCTTAAATTAATTAATGCAAAAAAATAAAAATTAAATAAATACGCTTTATTAATTAATACGGGAAAATAAAGCGGTAACGGCAAAATTTTACAAACCGGAGTAAAAAATTAAGATAATTAACGAAACTTAATTAAAAACTAAGAAAAAAAAAGGTAAATAAATACGTTTTACTAATTAATATAAAAAATAAAACGGTAACGGTAATACGTTATTAATTTAAGATAAAAAAAAAAATAATTAATAACGTTTTATTAAATAATATAAAAAATAAAAACGACGATAATAACATTTTATTAATTGGCATAAAAAAATAAAGCGGTAAATAAATAATACTTTATTAATTTAAGGCAAAAAAGGAGGGTAATTAATAACGCTTTATTAATTAACGCGAAAAAAAAAAACGATAACGGTAATATTTTATTAATTAGGGTAGCAAAAAAGGGGGTAATCGGTAACGTTTTGCTAATTAGCGCGGAAAAAAAAAGATAATAATAATAATGCTTTACTAATTAATGCAAGAAAATCGTAAAACGCCGTATTTTGAACGTTAATTAACAAAACGCCGGAATATTTTATAAAGTTCATTTTTTTTATAAAGTTTTGCTAATTAGCGATAAAAAATATAGGTAATATATAAATTTATTAAACCAATTAGTAAAGTAACATATTATATATTAAAAATTTAAGGAAAAATATGAAAAATGTGTCCCACCCTAGGGTGGGAAACGTCTACGTCTAAAATAGGCCCAAAAGGGTATTTCTTACATTTAAGCTTTTTCGACCGCCGTTTTTATTAGGTGCGTCGACGATAATAGGGCCCCCTAGGCCCGGAAAGGTAATTCTTACACCTCGGCGCCCCCGCCCGCCCCCCTAACCCTAGGCGCCCGTTCGTTCCGTAATTGCCGTCTCGTTATTGTTATCGCCACCGGCCCCCTTACCGGCCGCCGCCGCCGCCGCCGTAACGCCGTACTACGTTTACGGTAACCCATATCGCTAATAGTAGTTGTAATCGGCGAACCGTACCTTTTACCGTTACGCCCGGTATTTTTCCTTTTTTACCATACGGTATTATTTCGGTATATATTAATACCGTCGCCGGTAATTTTTCAGCCGCCCATATTAATATTACTTAACGTAATATATGCCGTATTTTTTTTTTATTTTCCGCAATTAATTTTATATCGTTCGTATTTACCGGTATTTTTTTTATTATTTTTTTAACCGATTTTACGGTTACGGTTATAACCGTAACCCCGGATTACCCGGTATTATGTAATTCCGGCGATACCGGTTATAACGCTTATTACCGATTTTTTCGCAATTCCGGCTTTACCCGTTTATAAACGCGTTTAATTTTACCCGCCAGTAATTAATAACGATTACGAATTATTTTATTATTTCCCGATTTTATTATTTTATATTACTTATTTACCGATTATATTACGTCGTTTTACCGTTTGTTATAATTATTAATTTTATTATTTTATTATTATATTATCCATTTTATTCCATTTATTAAACGAAATTTATAAATTTATACGGTTATTTTACGTAAATAACGATAACGATTTTTTCGATATTAATACCCGTTTTTAATTTCGTTATTACCGTTATTTAACGGTTAACCGTTTTTTTCCCGTTTTTCCTTTTCGTTTTTCCCCGTTACTTATTACCATAATATTTATTACCGTTTATTTTTATTTATTATACCCTTATAATAAAAATCGCACTTAAATTTTATTATTAACATTTTATAACTTTTTTTCGTACGGTAATATATAACGTTTTTTTACTTATTTGTTATTTTTTTTTTAACCGTAATATTATTCGTATAATTTCGTCGGCAACCGTTATCGTATCCGGCAATACCGTCGTAACCCGGTACTAAATATTACGTTTAATTATTACCGTTTATACGATACCGACGTTATTAGTTATTATTTTCCGCCGGAATTATTTTTTTAACCGTACCGGTAACGTCGTTATTAATAATATTATTAATTAATTAAAACGGTATAACTTTTTTAATTTTGTTAATATTATCCGATAACCGTTATTATAATAATTATATAATATTCGTTAATAAAAATACGCCGTAATAATTTTCGCGTCCGTAAATTATCGGTATACGCCGTAAATTTGTTATTATTAACATAATCGACATTAATTATTATTAACCGCGTTTCGTATAACAATTCGTTATATTTTATTTACGCCGCCGGTTATTACCGAAAATAATTAACTTTAAACGTAACCGCTTATTCGACAAAATCGTTTATTAACGTTACGAACGGAACGATAATTACCGTCGTACTTAACCTTTTTACCGTTAACGGTAATATAATAAAAATACTTTTTTTATTATCCGTTAATAAAATTACGATTAACGTTTACCCGTTCTATAACGCTATAATCCCGGTTATAATATTCCGTTATTCGTTCGACCGTTAACGGGTATTTTTTTCGAATAACTTACGTAATACGGCCTTAATATTAACGTTACCGTTCTTACCGGCGTCCGGCCCGGCTGTTATCGCCGTTTTCCTTTTTTTAAAGCCTTTAACGCCGTAACCCACTTTCCGGACCTTATCGCCGCCGCCATTACCGCCGCCGCCGTTACCGCCGCCGCCCACCGCCGGCCTTTTCCGGCCCCTTTCCGAATTCGCCGTTATTACCGCCGCCGCCGTTTTTCCGTTTTTTTTACGTAACGAAAATAACGCGTTACCGTTAACGTTACTGAAATTTAAATATTAATATTAAAACCGATTAATTTCCTGGTAATTAACGATTATTTATAATTATAATTACCCGAAAAACCAAATATTTAATACGTAATATTATTACGTTATTACGTTATTATATGTTATTTACAAATTTTAAATATATTTTATTTTACGGTACGCCCTTATTTCGCCGGTTACCGGATTTTCGTCGCCGTATTCGTTATTTACCGTTTATTTTTTACCGCTGTTATCGGCTTTTATTTTAATTTTAAATTATTATACGGTTAAACCGCGAATTTTACGATTTAATTCGATAATTACGTATCGATAATCCGTTACCGTTAATTTTACGCCGAAATACCGGTCCGTTATTAATATTAATTACTTATTTAATTTCGTTATTTTTTAATAATTTTTCCGTTTGTTTTTTTATAATTATTCGTTTAACGGTAATAATAATAACGATAACGATAATAACGTTAATAACGCCGTTAATATTTTTTCAAACGGTAATAATTAAACGACGTACGTTATTATTATTTTATTTACGTATTTTAGGAAAAACCGGGTTATTTTACGGCCGATACCGTAAATCGTTTTATTTTTATCGCGATCCGTTATTAATAATATTTACTTATTAAAAACGAATACGTTCCGAAATAATTATTATATATCGTAATACTAAACCGTTATAATTTCCGGGCCGTATTTTAATTAACCGTTTTAAATATATATATTAATTAAATACGTTTTTTTAAAATTCCGTAACCGTAATAAAAAATTTATTACGTTATTTTAACGTTAACGGCCGGCGTATTTATTTTATAATACGTTATGCGTTAATTCGGTAACCCGTCGATAATCCGGCCGTAATTATTCGTTTTTACCGTTTATCGCGAATAACTATCCTAAATTTTCGTATATTATATTATCGATAAATTACGTCGTTTTAATTAACGCCCGCGTACCGGTTTAACCGCCGAAAAATAACCCGTTAAATTAATTTTCGACTTTCCGAATACCGGCTTTAATTACGTTCCGAAATTCTTATAATTTAATTCGTTATTTTAAATACCGTAACGTTTTACCGTTTTCTTTTTATATAATTCGCGTTACGTTAATTTTTTTTAACAGTATTTTTTTTTATACGATATTTAATAAATAATTAAATTAAATAACGGATTTAATTTATCCGTTAATTATTATTAATATTTAACCTTAAACCGTTTAATAATTTCGATATTTATATTATTCGGGTTATTTAATTAATTTTCGAAAACGTATTCCAATATTAAATACCGGCCGTATTATATAATACCGGCAAATTAACCCATATAATTTTTCGCCGGCTTTTACGAAAATTAAATCCCGGTACCGTTAATACTTAATACGGCGATAAAATATAATAACGGATTAATATATATTTAAAAAATTACTTTTTATTTAAATGAAAAAATATAAAATTAAAAAATAAATTTATCGAACGTTTTCTTTATATACTAACGCTCAAAAAAACCGCCGTTAACCGGTTTTTTACCGTCCGCCCCGGCCTTTATTTCGCCGTTACCGTTATCGCCGTCGTTACCGTTAAATAATTACGCCAAACCGTCGAACGCCGCCCATTATACGTTAAAAAATCGTACGCGGTATTACGCCTTAACCGCGTTCCGGCTTAACCGTCGCGCCCGTACGTAATAATATAAATACCGTTTCCAATAAATTTAATACCAATTTATCGAATTAACGTAATTTTTCGTATTAAATAATCGTTTTGCCGGTTTATTTAAATTAATATTTACTAATTAACGTAACGTTTTATATAATATTACGTTAAATCGTTTAACGTAACGCGTTATTTCGCGGTCGAAATTTTCGCCAAAACGCGTTAACCGCCGTTATTCTTTTTTCGTTACCGCATTCCGTAATTTTTCCCGTATTACGTTAAATAATAAACTTATGCCGGCTTTATATAATTCGACGAAATTCGCGTTTTTTAAATATTTCGTTTAACTTATTTCCTTAACCCAAATTAATTTAACGTTAACGCCGCCGGCGTTATCCGTTATTCGCCGCCGTTTTTTCTTTTCCGCTACCAAGCGGTTACCGTATATCGATAGTATTAACTCTTACCCGTTATCGCCGTCACCGCCGCCGCCGCCCGCATTTACCGCCCCTTCCCTTATCGCGGCCGCCTTTTCGCCCTTACCGCCGCCGCCGCCACCGGGCCGCCGCCCTTTTTCGACCTCGAATTAACCGCTTACCGCGCGGTTACGGAAAAATCTTTAATAACATACGCCCGTACGTTACGGCTAATTTTTACCGGCCGCCGCGGTACCGCCGCGCGCCTGTTTCCATACGCGCGTTAATTACCGCCTTTTCGTACGCGGATTAACTTATCCGTATTCCGTACGGTAATATTCCTATATTTATCGGTTCGTTCGGTAAACGTACGCGTACCGCCGGTATACCAACCCGTTCGTTTTAAACGTTCGGAAATACGGATTCGCCGCGGCCTCCAAATTCGGGAATCGCAATTTCCGTAATTACGTTTGGACAAAAAATACGCCCGATATACGCCGGACCTTATCGTTAATATCGCGTTTTTCCGGCGTTAATTTCCGTACGTATTCGGCCGTATTTAAATAAACTTTAATTTTATTATTAACGCAATAAAACCGGTATTCCGTATATACGATAATTTTATACGCTAGTAAAAAAACAAACAGTTAAATATTATACGATATATCGTTATTTGGTTCGCCGGTTATCCGTATATATATTACTTATAAATTTCGCGTACGTACGTACGTACGTATCGGCGGTTTACGTCGGTAACGGGTAAACCGGCAGCAAATACGGACCAAAAATTCCTTTCTTTTTATCCTTTTTTTTTAACGCGCCGTACGCCCTTTTTTCTTTTTCTTATTTGTTACGGCAAACCGTCCGTACGGCAATTTTCGTACGTACCCGCGCTACCGTACGCGCCAATAACGGTCCGTACGCCCGTTTAACGCGCGCGTTCCCCGGCCCCCCCCCCGCCCCCCCCGGGCCCCCCCCGGCTCCCTCCCGATCGGCCCGTCCCTTATTAATTTTAACCCTAAGATTTTTTCGTCCGCAAAAATACTTACCTTCCGGACGTCGCAGGACTTCCAAATTGGGGCACCGCATCCGCCTTACTTTATTTCCCAAATACCCGGCTTAAACGGCGTAGTTAACGGCCGGAAAGTAATTAAAATCTACCCCCCTTCCGGAGCTAAACGGAGTTTACCCCCTATCCGCGCGCGCGGCCCGTACGCCGCCATACAAATTTAAACGGAGTTTACAAAACTCCATTCGGGAATAACGCCTAAGGTTTTTTCGTCCGTAGGAATATCTACATTCCGAACGTCGCAAGGTTTCCAAATTCGGGCACCGCATCCGCCTCGCCTTATTTCCCAAGTACCCCGCTTAAACGGCGCAATTAGCGGCCGGGAAAAAATTAAATTTTACCCCCCTCCGGAGCTAAACGGAGTTTACCCCCTATCCGCGCGCGCGGCCCGTGCGCTGCCATACAGATCTAAACGGAATTTACAAAACTTCGTTCGCGAATAGCGCCTAAGGGGGGCCCTTTTTAGCGCCAGCCCGCTTTTTTTTTTTCCCTTTTATTTCCGATAAATTAATTATGTATTTTTTATATATAATAAATTATTATTATTTTTTATTATTCGTTATTATTTGTTAACGTATTATATAAATAAATTATTTATTTATTTTTATTAATAATATAAAATAATTTATAAAAAATATAAAAATAAATTTAATTATATATATTTTTAATTAATATATAATTTTTTTATATTTATTATTAAAAATTAATATTAACTTAAAAAAATTTATTTATTAAATAAATTTTTTATTTATTTTTAATAATTTAAAAATATAACGAATTTATTATTTATTTTACGTACTATAATATTTATTAAAATTAACTTAATATTTAATTTTATTAAATAATATAATAAATTATTAAAAAATTTTATATAAAAAATTAAAAATATTTTATAAAAATTTTAAATTTATTTAAATTATAATTATAAAATACGATATCATAAAAAAAAAATTTTTTTATAATTTCGATAAAATTAAATTTTTATTAAAATTTTTTAAAATAATTAATATAATTATTTTTAATATTAAAAATTACAAAAAACTTAAATAAATTTAATAAAATATTTGGAAATAATTTATAATAATATAAATTATTAATTTTTAATATTAAATTTTATTTTTATTTATTATTTTTATAAAACAATTTTTTTTTAATTTATTAATAATTTATTTTTATTTAATTAAAAAATTATTATAAATAAAAATAATTAATTAATAAATAATTTAATTTTAATTTTAATTAAATATTTCGATAAATATATTAAAATATATTCGAAAAATTTAAAATATATTTTTATTTTTAATAATTACGAAAATTATTAACAAATTAATAATATTATTATTTTTTATATATTTATTTATTTTCTTTATCGATTTTAATTTTTTAACGTATTTTATTTTTTCGTATTAAAACGTATTTATTTATTATATATTGAAAATTTTATTATTAATTTTTATTACGCGTTTAAAATTATTATAATAATTAATAATAATAAATTTAAATTCGTAAAAATAAAATTTATTTTATTCGATTTTAATTGTTTTTTTTCCGAATTAAAAATTTAAATTATATTTATATTAATTATTTTTTTATTTATTTTTATTAATTTTATTATTTTCGTATTTACGAAAATTTTCAAAAATATTATTAAAATAATTTAACGGTAACGCTATTTATAAAAAAAAAATTAAAAATTATTAAAATAATTTACCGACAAAAATAATTAACTTAATTAATTTTTTATTAAAAAATAATTTAATATTTTTATAAAAAAAATTATTTTTTCGAAAAAAAAATACGGTTATTTTCGTAAAACAAATTACGTTTTTAATTAAAGATTTGCTATTTACGCAGTAAACCTTTTGCTATTTACGCAGTAACCCACCTTCCAGCTGGCATATACCTGGTACATTTACTAATTCGTATCTAGTTTTCCCTTAAAAACCCCCTTATATAAAACACTAATAAAACATACCTATTCTCAATTAATTTATTAAGATGTACCCTTATTAAAAAAACTTATAATAAATTTTAGCTATATTACAATAATATTTCTTAAAACGAACGCGTTTTAAAACGTTTTAATATTTTTGCAACTTTATATAACATTTAATTATCGTTAATTAAGTTAATCGTATTAACTATAACCGAGTTGGGTATTTATACGCCTAACTCCAGTTCGAAATAACTTGTTACATATTAAGGATAATACGTAGCAGTAACGAGTTCTTGCTAACGGCGTTTAAGGTCCAGGGCAGCCGTAGCGGTTGAGGTTATCGTTACCCTAGGTGCTGTAAATAGCGCCGCGGGCGCCGATAAAGCTAAAGATACTGTTATTCCTTACGTACTACCTCGTCCGCCACCCTTTTTACGTCCACCGCGTCCACCGTAGTAATATATAGCCCTACCATTACGGCCTTGGCCTTATCCCTTCGTTATAGTCGTTTGCGACTTCGTAAATAATATAGATAACGTATTATCTTAAGCGTTACCCCGGGCTAAAAACGTAATTACGTTACGGCGTACCCGTTACAAAAATCGAGGCGTAATATTATTTTCGGATTCTTTTACGGGCTTTTATTATAAGCGTTTACGGCGAAGTAATTTGTAAAAATTTCGGCGTATATAAGATCGTCGGGTTTTTAAGCAAAAGGTTTCGGATAAGGTTATCGGGGCGTTACGAAAGCGGTTACGCGTTTAAGTAACCTATAATTCGCGGATAAGTAAAAAAGGGGTTTTGTTAATTTATATATTATTAATTACGTTTTTAAAATAATAAAAGTTATTTTTTAACTTTCGCCGTATATATTATTACTTATCGATATTATTTATTAATAACCTTTTAATATAGGGATTTTCAAACGTTAAATAAATATTATAATATATAATATAAATATATAATATATTATATTACGTTTTGAAAATACCTATATACGGCGGTAATGGTTAAAATATAAAATTAATTTATGTTAAAAGTTATGATAACGTCCGGTAGTATTATTTTGTTAAAAAATTAATAACTTTTTTCGAATAACGAAATATAATATTTTTTACTTATTCGTAATAAATAAAATTACGGCGGAATTAAGTGGTATAATTAATAATTACGTAATAAAACTTCGTTTTTTATTTATTAATTATTTTTACGAAAATTTTATTTATAACGAAAAAATTACCGCGCCCGTTAAATAAATAATATTTAATGAAATTATGGTTAAATTCCGTAAAAAAATTCGTTTAAGTTCCGTAATTAAGATATCGTAAAATAAAGTAATTAACTTATTAATAACGGATAAAAAGTTATATATTTTTTAAGTATTTAACGGTAAATTATTAATTATTACCGAATTAATTTATTAAACGTTATTAAATAACGTTAAAGTTTTTTTCGGTACGTAAATATATTATATGTTATTAATATAATAAGTATTTTTTATGGTTATAAAGAATAAAAAAGGGTAATATTTTTAAAAAATAAAGTTAATTATTACGTCCGGGATTATTTAAGTACCGAAAATCTTATTAATTGTTATTTTCCAGGTTTTTATTAAGGTTTAAAAAGGCGTTTTTTTTATTACCGATACCGCAGCCGTTCTTAAGGGTATTATTATTACCGTTATTTTCGGTAAAAATATTTTTCCACTTTTTGCGATTACGGAAAATAACGTTTTTATTTATATAAAAAATATATATTTATTATTGCGTATTTGGTAACGTTATTATTATTACGTTTTTAAATTTTTCGTCGAAATTGGAAAAAAAAATATTAAGGTATAAAATATTAAGTTTTTGTAAAAAGGATATATATTATTAAAGTAATTATTCGAATAACGTTTTCGTTTCGTTATAAATAATTTCGAACGTTATATTAAAAATGTTTTTATAATTCGTATAATCCGTAATATTTATAAACGGTATTTTATAACGGTTAATTTTATATATGTTATCCATAGTAACAATATGCCAAAAATATCGTTATATTTCGATATATTATAAATACGTTTAAAATATACCGGTAATACGGTTAGGATTAGCTTTTTCGTAAACGATTTAGTAAGGATAATTTTCATTTTCAAACTTTTTAATAAACGCTTAAGTTTTAATAAAGTTATTTATTTTCCCCAGTTTTATTTTAAGGATATAATTATTAACGTTTTTAATTTTTACGAAAATAAAGGAGTATGTAAACGTTATACGTAACGACGTTACGATAATTTAAGCCGTATTATCGATTTTGTATTAACTTTTAATATAACGCTTTTATTTTTCCGTAAAACGCTTATATATGGGATCGCTTATATTATTATTTAAGGTTTTATTATTAAGTTGATTATGGGTGTGGTTATGTGTATTTCGGAAAGGATTTAACTCGAAGACGAACTTTTAATCCGTTTTGGCTATAGCCTTAATAAAGCTACGCCATATACAGCCGATTTTTTTCGTAATCTGCTTAGTTCGTTAATTAGTGCTTTTGCTTTTACGAGGTATATTACGGTTATAGGAAATGGTTATTCGGATGGGTTTGCCGTGACGATAATTGCTGTATTGGCTCCCTTTGACGCCATATCCGTGGCGTTTCCCATGGTGTTGAAGGTATTCGAATATGGGGTCCCAGGTCTCGGTAGGACGCCCGCTATATGGCCCTCCTTTTTCAGGATTGGGGATTTCAGCCATGGCTGCCGAGGGTGTTGTGGTGGTGGTGATGGTGTTGTTGTTGTTGTTGTTGTGGTTGTGCGAAGCAATTTGAAAAAAAATTAAAGGATTAGGGGCTGCAATTGCAATTGCATACAGTTGAGATGATAGGTGGCAGCGCTGTGGCAGGTGGCTGACAGATGTAAATTGTAGGTCACTGCGCAAATAGCAAAAGGTTTACTGCGCAAATAGCAAATCTCTTTAATAAACGTCGTAAAATTTAAAATATACGTTTAAAAAAAAATTTTTTTATAAAACTAATAAAAATTTTTATAATTAAAAAAAAAATTTTATAATAAATAATTACGGTTAAAAAAATTTAAAAATAATCGTTATAAAAAGATTTAAACAAAAAAACGAAAATATAATATTTACGGCAAATTCGAATAAAATACGCGTATTTATAAAAAAAATTATAAAAATATTTAACGATAAAAAATTCGATTAATTTAAATTTTTTTTTTATATAATAATTATTTTATTTAAATTTATTATTACGAAATATTTAAAAATAAATAATTCGTTTATATAAATAATTCGTTTATATAATACGTTATTATTTATTATTATTTACCGTTATTTTTTATTATTTGTTATTTTTTATAACCTTTTTATTTTCGACGGGTTAGTTTCGTACTTTTTACGGGTTCAAAGGCCGGGGCAAAAGTTTTAAAGTTTACTTTTTTTTTTTTTTTTAATTTTTTTTTCGTTTTTTTTCCTTATTTTCTTATTTATATAACGACGCCCGTTATGCGCTATACGATTAAATCCCATATCGCGAACTTGTTCGTTATTTTTAACCCGTACGTCCGCCGCCGCCGCTTTATTTAGTTCGTATATTCCGCCGACACCTTCGTATCCACCCCGAATTCCGACCGTACCCACCTCCGTAACGTTTCGTTATAGCCCGCTAATATCGCCACCCGTAATACCTGGTCCGTTTTTTCGCAACCCTTTTTTTCCCTTTTTCCGCCCGAACCGCCACCGCCGCCGCCGCCGCCGCCGCCGCCGTCGCCCTCGCCTTCGTCCCCGACCCCCGCCGCCCCATACTATCCTTACGGCAATCCGTAACCCTAATAGCAGCTGTAATCCGCGAACCGTACCTTTTACCGCTACGCCCGATATTTTTCGTTTTTTAACGTACGGCAGCTTTTTGCCGCGTGCCGGTACTTAAATTACTAATCCTCCCGCCGCCCATACTGCTACTACTTAACGTAACATATATCGTAATAACTTTTTACTTTCCGTAACTAATTTTGCATCGTTCGTATTTTTTAATGTTTTTTTTTTGCTGTTTTTTTAGCCGGTTTCGCCGCCCCGGCTCCGGGCTTCCTATTTCCGCGCCGTTGTTACCGTTATCGTCGTCGTCGTCGTCGTCGTTATCGTTATCGCCGCCGTTACAACGGTCGTAACGTTCGCCGCCGATTTTCGCGTAATTCCGCCTCCGCCTGTTTATAAACGTTTTTAACGTTATCCGTTAATAATTTACGTTCGTTACGAATTATTTTATTATTTACCGGTTTTATTATTTCGCGTTATTTTTTGGCCAGTCGTATTACGTTATTTTACCGTTTGTTATAATTATTAACTTAATTATTTTACTATTTTGCCGTTTACCGCATTTTATTTATTATACGAAATTTACGAACCCGTATAATTACCTTATATATATTACCGCCATAATATTTTTGATATTAATTTTTATTCTTAATTCCGTTATTACTGTTATTTACCGTTTTTTTTTTTAATTATTATTATAATACTTATTACCGTTTATTTTCGTCCGTTATATCGTTATAATAAAAATCGTACGTTAATTAAATTATTAACGTTTTATAAGTTTTTTTATTACGGTAATATATTACGTCTTTTTATCCGTTTTTTATTTTTTTTTTAATTATAATATCGTTCGTACTGTTTCGTTTTTGATTATTATTTTACCTAACCTTACCGTCGTAACCCGGTACCGGATATTTCATTTCGCCGTTACCGTTCGTATTATATTAACGTTTGTTATTATTATTTTTTACCGGAATTATTTTTTTAATTATACCGGTAATGTCGTTATTAATAATATTACCGGCCGGTCGAAATAATATAATTTTTTTAATTTCGTTAATTACGTTTAATAACTGGCGTTTATAATAATCGTATAATATTTATTAATAAAAATACGTCGTAATAATTTTTACGTTCGTAATTTATTAACGTATATTATAAATTCGTTATTACCGGTTAAATTTACGTTAATTATTAATAACCGTATTTTTTATAATAATTCGTTCCGGCCCGTACGCGTCGTCGGTTATTACCGGACGTAATCGATATTAAATATCCGAACCCGTTCGACGAAATCGTTTATTAACGCGATAAATAACATTATTATTACCGTTATATTTAGCTTTTTTACCGCCGTTAATAATATAAAAAAAATATTTTTTCCATTATCCATTAATAATAATATAATTAATATTTATTTATCCCGTAACGTTGTAATTTTAACTATACCATTCCGTTATTTACCCGATTATTAACAGGTACTTTACCCGAATAATTTACGGAATTTGGCCTTAACGTCAACCCGGTTTTCGTTCTCATCCTCATTTTCGCCGTTACCGCCCTCGCTTTTACTTTCGCCCTCGCCCTTACCATTACCGTCGCCCTCGCCGCCCCTATTTACCAACCCGACTACCGCCGTTTTTCTTTTTTTTTTATGTCGGCTACCGTCGTTTTACCCACCCGTACTATTACCGCCCTAACCGTCGCCGTCGTCGTTCGCCGCCCCGGCAACCTATTTTTTTCGAAATTCCGTTTCGCTTTTATTACGTAATAAAAACGCCGGCGGTTACGCGCCGTCGAAATTTAAATATTAATATTAAAACCGGTTAATTTTCCGGTAATTAGTAATTATTTACGGTTATAATTATCCGGAAAACCGAATATTTAATACGTAATATTATTACGTTATCGCGTTACTATATATCGTTTATAAATTTTAAATATATTTTATTTTATACCGTTTTTTCGTTTCGCCGGTTATTACGTTTTCGTATTTAACGTTTTTTATTTTGCTATCCGCCGCTTATTTATTATTATTACCGCTACCGTCGTTATCGTCCGCGTTTATATTAATTTCGAATTACCGTAAAATTAAACCGCGGATTTTACGGTTTAATTCGATAATAATATACCGGTAATCCGTTACCGTTAATTATACGTTAACATATTAACCCGTTACTAATATTAATTATTTATTTAATTTCGCCGTATTTTAATAATTTTTTCGTCCGTTTTTCCATAATTATTTATTTAATAACGTTAACGTTAACGGATTCCGTATTTCCGCGTTTTTTATTATTACCGTTTTAAACCGTACCGTTAATATTTTTTCGAACGGTAATAATTAAATTACGTACGTAATTATTATTTTATTTACGTATTTCGGTAAAAATTGTATTATTTTATAACCGATATTCCGAATCGTTTTATTTTTATTACGGTTTATTATTAATAATATTTATTCGTCGAAAACGAATACGTTCCGAAATAATTATTATATATTATAATATTATACCGTTATAATTTTTAATTTACGCCTTAATTAATTTTTTTAAATATATATATTAATTAAATGCGTTTATTTAAAATTTTATAATTACATTAAATATTTCGTTATACGATTATAACGTTAATAATTTATTTATACGTTTTATAATATACCGCGCGTTAATTTAATTACCCGTTAATATTTTAACCGTAATTATTTATTTTTACCGTTCGTTATAAATAACCGTTCCGGGTTTTCGTATACCATATTATTAATAAATCGTACCGTATTAATTAATACCCGTATATTAATTTAATTACCGAAAAATAATCCGTTAAATAAATTTTCCGTTTTTCGTACGTTTATCCGTATTACGTTTCGAAATTTCCATAATTTAATTTGTTACCTTAAATACCGTAACGCCTTACCGTTTTTTTTTTATATAATTTATATTATATTATTTTTTTTAGCAATATTTTTTTCCGTATAATATTTAACGGATTATCGTATTAAACGGTATATTTAATTTATCCGTTAATTACCGCCGGTATTTATTTTTAAATCGTTTGATAATATTAGTATTTATATCGTTAAATTTATTTAAATTATTTAATTAATTTTCGAAAATATATTTAAATATTAAAAATTAATTATATTATATAACGTTCGTAAATTAATTTATATAATTTTTCGTTAATTTTTATAAACGTTAAATATTATTAATTTTTAATACGGCGGCAAAATATAATAACGAATTATTATATATCTGGAAAATTACTTTTTATTTTAACGAATAAATACAAAATTAAAAAATTAATTTATCGAATTTTTTTTTTCCGTACGCGTATTACCGGCGTTTACCAAATCCTTACCGCTTAAATCTTTATTTAAATTTAAATTTAAATTAATATTAAATAATTATATTATATTATCGAATATTATTTATTATATATCGAAAAATTATACGCCGTATTATGTTATTATTTTATTTTAATTTAACCGTTACGTCCGTACGTAATAACATAAATATTACGTTTAATACGTTTAATATTAATTTATCGAATTAACTTAATTTTTCGTATTAAATAATTATTTTATTAATTTATTCGGATTAATATTAATAAATTACCGTAACGTTTTATACGATACCGTTTTAAACCGTTTAACGTATTTTATTATTTCGCGATTAAAATTTTCGTTTAATTACGTTAACCGTTATTATTTTTTTCTTACCGTTACGTTTTATAACCTTATTTAAATTACGTTAAATACCGGATTCGCGCCGGTTTTATATAATTTAATAAAAATTTTTTTTTTAAATATTTCGCTTAATTTATTTTTTTAATCCAAATTAATTTAACGTTAACGTTATTAACGTTATCCGTTATCCGCCGCCGTTTTTTTTTTCCGCCGTTAAATTATTACCGTACGTCGTTAATATTAATTTCTAGTTATTATCGGCGGCTTTTATAACCGTTCCTTCCGCTGCCGCCGTTACTGTCGTTATCGTTATCCCCTTTTTCTACCGCCCCTATTCGACCTTAAATTAACCGCTTGCCGCGCGGTTACGAAAAAACCTTTAATAACGTACGCCCGTATATTACGGCAGGTTTTTTTCGCCGCCGCCGCCGCCGCCGCCGTTTGCGCCCGCCCTTACTGCCTGCGCTTATTCCCGCCCTTTACCGCGCGGATTTACCTAGCCGTATTCCGTACGGCAATGCTTTTTTATTTAACGGTCCGCCCGGTAAACGTACGGGTACCGCCAATACGCGAACCCGCCCGTCTCGGCCGCCCGGAAATACGGGTTAGCCGCGGCCTCCGGGTCCGGGAATCGCAGCCCGCGTAACTACGCTTAGGTAAGGAATACGCCCGTTAGGCGTTACATCCCGTCGCCGATACCGCGTTTCTCCGGCGCGCCTTTCCGTACGTATTCGGCCGTATTCAGGTAGGTTTCGACCTTGTCGCCGACGCAACCGAAACGGCATTCCGTACATATAACGACGTTATACGCCGGCAAAAAAACGAATAGCCGGATATCGTACGACATATTTCCTTAATTTTTTTTTTTTTTTTTTTTCTTACGACGCGAACGCGGTATTAGTACGCGTCCGGGTTATCTAAAAAAGAAAAAGGGGAAAGCGAAAAAGGCGTTAATTTGCCGCTAAGCCGGGAACCCCTCCCCCCTTAGGGGCCCGTTACCGGCCCGTACGTTTTCGAACGGCCTTACCTAACGCGGCCAAGTTTTTCCCCTATCAATTTTTTACCCCCGATAATTTTTACCGCGAAAAAGTCGATTTTCCGACCGTCGCACGAGTTCGCCGACGCCGGAATTGCGTTTGCCGTATCGCATTACCTAATTACCCGGCTTAAACGGCGCGATTAAGGCGCCGCGCGTAAACGTAACGTACCCCCCCTCACAACCGGCAGCTTACCCTCTTGCCACGTACGGGCCTCCCCATATAAATCAAACGGAAGTTTACAAGATTTCGATTAATAATAGCGCCTAGGGAACGAAAAATATTAATAATTTTATCGATTTAAAAACTATTTCCTAGAGGAATTATATTTAATTATTAATTTCAAATATAATTTAATTTCCGCTAATAACAAAAATTAATCGTTATACGAATTTATGTTAAAAAATATGGTATTTATAAAAAATTATTTAAAATTCCTTTTAAAAAAAAGCGGTTAATAAGTACCGAAATTTAAATATTAGAACGTTATAAAAAATATTATAAATGGTTAGCCCGGTTATTCCAAGTAACGAAAATATTTAAAAATACCGATACGAATCGACGTAAATAAAAGCTATTATAAAAGGAATCGATTGAATAAACTTAAAAACTAAGGTACTAATTTACCATTTTATCTAGTTTCGTTTACAAGGTTACGTCTTTTTAAGGGTGATAGATTTTTAATTTATTAAATATTAATTAAAATCAATAAATTAGTTTTAAAACTATAAACTTACGCGAAGATGTTTTTCTAAAGTAGAAAAATTATAGGCATTTTTTATAATATATCTTGAAAACTTTTAAATATTTAATATTATTAGTTATAAGTATTAAGTTTTAACTTATTAATTATTTTATTTTAAAGATTTAAAAGTTAAAAAGATCGTCATTACTATTAACCATAATACTAAGCCTTAATAAAAATTAATATATTTTAATAACATGCTCGTTTTCGTATTAATCGAAAATTCGAATTGTTATCTTTTTTAAAGTTTGCTTTTTTAATGAAAACACTTTAGTATATAACTTAAAAAGTAATTATTATAATTTGTTAATTAAGTAGTTATAATTTGGAAAGTTATATTAAGGTCGAGCGGGGAAGGGCAATTAAAAATGAAACGGCTAAAAATGGGTATCCTTGGTAACCAAGAAATAAATATACCCTACGGGCGATAGCAAGATTCCAAATAGATTTTACAAAATGTATATAACGAAAGCATCAAAGGATAATTAAAAAAGAGGAACCGAGTTTATAAGTGTAAAACGCTACATTACGTTCTAAAGCTTATAACTTAATAAAAAAGTATGTATTAACGGTTGGAAAACCTCTAGACGGTTCTAGATAAAAGGTAAAAGTAACGAACCCTCCTTACCTACACGTAGATACAGCTATAAGGGAAAAAGGAACCCGAGGTGCATGCAGTTATTTCCCTTTTGTGGTCGATTAAACAGAGCCAATGCCCAGCTGTTTAATCGACTTCAGCTGGGTTTAACAGTTTTAGACCCTCTAAATTCATCCTCCAGGTCTTGAGGCGCGCGAGTACCTCCTTACATCTCCAAAGCTGATTTACGCCCCGAGTTAAGGCGCCGAGTACTATGTGAGGTCGGCCGATCATTTATTCCTTTACAGTGAGCTGAGGGACGAGGAAAGCATCTCTATAACTGCCCTTAACGCAGCACTCACCACAGTGTACAGGTGGCCTTACTAGCGCGGGAACTCACAGATTCCCTGGCACATCGATAGTTTGACTGGCGAGATGCTTGTCCAGCCTCTGACCGATTTCATCCTAGCACCGATTCTGAGTCCGCCGTGCCGCAATTCCTTGTTGACGCGGCTGAGGTTTAACCTCCGAGGCCGTTCGGAGGATACAGCATAGTATGCGGGACGGCACGGCACGGAGTTTGGTGTCACCAATTGCGAGTCACCAAGAGTTGGAGTTGAAGTGTATAGTAATCCGTGAGTGTGTATGCGGGAATATTCCAAAGAATTTGCTCAAACGTGCTCAAACACAAACACTCTGAGGACTCAGTTATCCTTGAATTCACTGCCGCGAACATGACAGTCAGGAGCCGTGAAAGCCGAAACCATATAAACCAGCGAGAAGTCTCAAAATTTGTCCAGCTCATCATTCTTCACACCTCGTCCAAGAACATCTCACATACTTAGCACACCCTGCCTGCCTTAGTCACAATGTACACCCTCAAATCAACCTGCCTCGCCGTCATGGCAACCACCCTCTTCCCCCTCCTATCCCAAGCCCACCCCTCCCACCCGGAATCCTTCCTCGCCGGACGCGGGCCCCACCAACAACTCCCCCGGCGCAGCATCACCGGCATCTCGGTCGTTGACACCCCCATCGTCCGCGCCGCGCAAGAATTTGCCCGCGACAACTCCGACGACGGCCTCTACGGGCATGTAATGCGGTCCTGGATCTTTGGCGCCGCCATGCTAAGCCACAACGCCACCCTCCGCAACCTGGTCGACGAGGAAGTTCACGCCGTCGCCGCCCTGCTCCACGATCTTGGGCTAGACCAGCGCCCGAACTCACCAATCGTCAGCACCGACAAACGATTCGAAGTCGACGGGGCGATCGCGGCGCGGAACTTTATCCGTGCCCACCGCGACGGCCGCCGCTGGGACGAGGTCCGCGTCCAGCGCGTCTGGGACGCGATCGCGCTGCATGCGGAGTTGAAGATTGCGCCGTTCAAGGAGATTGATGTTGCGGCTGTGTCAAGGTCGGTGAGGTTGGACTTTTCGGAGCCAGAGGAGGGGATTACCCAGGAGGAGCACGATCGGGTGTTGAAAGAGTTTCCGAATGTGAATCCCAAGGAGAGGGTTAAGCAGGGCATGAGCTGGTTGTGTCGGCTTAAGCCGGATTCTACTTATGGTGAGTTACCTGTGAATTGGATGAAGTTTGCTTGGTTTAAAGGGAGAGGCAGTGGCTAATGTGATTGTGATGGTGCAGATAACTGGGTCCAGGGGTATGGTGAGCGGCTTGTCGAGGGGTATAGCCCTAAGGGACATCGGATTGTTGATGGCGTGCTTGGACCTGAGTGAGTGAATTGAGATGATGGGTGAGTGAGCGTGCGAGGGGGGTTTCGGAGATGTTGAGAGGGCTTGTGGCTGTGTACGAGAGGTCAAGACACATGCTGGCAGGTTTCACCGGGAGTTCGTCCAATTCCCTTAACCGTGTACGTATACGAAAGGTCGAGATACAGGGGTTGAACAGGGGCAGGGACCCTGGCCATAGTTTTTGATGCCGTCATCCGTAGGCATCAAAGCGGGCCATTGTACTCTGGACTGGATTCCCACGGAACTTATGCAGGTCTTGGTTGGGCCGTGCACTGTGAGTCGGCGTCTGTCGTCCTATGCACCATCTTGCTTCCATGTCACGGTCCAGAATAAGGATCTCTATGTGTATCTTCACTTTCCATTAAACCTGCCGGATTCTGTCCCCGGATAGTCTTCTCGTAGGGGGTGAGCGCCAGGTCCCCTGGTTTCTTGTTGTATGTTCTAGACTGGAAGTGTTTCAGACGACTCTCTAGAATGCCTCCGTAGGCAAGCTCGATGACATCATAGGTGAATCTTCCCATTCCTTGACGTGTACAATGTCCTTTCCTTAAACCGTCAAGAAACTCTTGTGGTGGCTGAAACTCGGCAGAGATATGCTTCAAGTGTGGGAAAGAGATTATTCTCTGCATCAGTATCGAGCTCGGTTAGGACGTGGAAGCGTATTTTGAGAGACCGCCGGGTTCATAGGGCACTCGGTCCCCAACTTTCGACGTATGTCCCATCACGGCGTTTGAGGCTATCTGCTATTTTCTTGACGAGGATATGCCCCATATTCCTCCATTGCCTAGGATATGGATCCGATGCCGCTACTGAGTGCGATGTAGTCTCCTCTGTGTCGCGGTATTCCCGACGAACCTGCTCTAACTAAGTTCGTCCTCCTTCGCCAGCTTCAAAAGCCTCTAAGATCAATCTACCCTTCTCAGGGATTTTCGCAGGAGAGCTCTCTCGCCGTCATCCCATGCCGCCATTTTCCTTTGATACGAGAAGCCATTCCGACGTGAAAGCTTGCACGAGCGGGTGGAAAAATACCCGGATTAAGTACGAGGTCGCCTGCCGACACGAGCGCAACCAGACTGCTCGACGGTCTTGTGCGAGCTCGGCTTGTTTCTGCATTCTCTTGGGTATGGTCATCGTGTCGGTCTTGGTCGCTTTACGCTTCCGGGCCGCCGGTAAATTCTTGCCGAGTGCTTCTGCCGTACCCGCGAGACGCATTTTTTACTGTGCTCGGCCTCTTTGGGACTCGCCAATGGGGGGCCGGATTGGGCGCTCTGCCAAGCGGACCCAACTAGAAGTAATATATGGAAGGCCTGTCCATTTGTAACCGGTTGGTGTTCGACTTGACCATGGGTTTGCTCTTTCCGGATTACTGACTCGGGCATCCGCCTCTTGTTCCTCCTCTAGATACAAGATGAGTACTGGGTTCACCATGGTCCAGTCTTGCCAAGACCTTAACCGAATTGTGAAAAAGATTCATGGTGACCGAAATGTGAGGACGCGCACAGTACATCGAGAGATCAGAGCCAGCTTTTCGCACTGTCTCAAGTAAACACCTAGCCCAAGGTACCTTAGCTACCTTACCTTTCCATTTCTGATCTCCAAATTAGTAAAGACACTCTTCTGGTCATCCTTGACCCAGTCGATCAGTCTAGCCATTTTATACAGGGCGGTTTGGTTCGCGGCCTCCATATCACGCTGCCGGGGATTCATTCCAAGGCAAATTAAAGCCTAGATAGCTAGGTTGACTGTGAGTACACCATGACCCTTTCTTCCCTACGCAATCGGGACATACTCAATACTAGCGAATTCTCCTGGGATGGGCTTCTTGAGGCGTCTAGCGCGATACACAACTAATTCCTCTTGCGTGATAATGTGCGCATAGCGGGTTTCGGCGAACCGGCAGTACGTGGCAATCTGGCGTAGAGGTATGAGGCGTTGGTGTTTGGCCTCTCTCACGTGAAACGTGCCATTCGCTTTATGGCTCACTGTTGGCCGGATCGGTCCTCATGATCCTCTCGGGCATCACGTTTGCGCTGTGCGAGAACGACTGGGTCCTGCTGCTCGCTGCCATTGCAGCTGTGGGATATGGAGTCCAGAGGTGAGATGTTCTCCACACGGTCGTCAGCCAGGTTCTGATCTTCTTTCCCAGTACTCCATTCCCCTGTCACCACTTGAGTCGCTCAACACGACAATCTCACCCAGAGTCCGGATGCGGTTCCCGTAAACGGAGGAGCCGCTGTCGTTCCGGCAGCAAGTTCTCTTACAAGACGGCGATATATGATAGGGAACTCACTGAGGAGTAAGCAATTCCGATCTTTTCACTTTCCCTTTTGGCTACCGCCAAAAGAAACCCCGCTAACGCCAGCATGATTCAAGTACACAGGGTAATATCCGAGTCACCGTAATGGCAAAAATGGCAGATGGCGAGTCCGAGAAGAGATTCAAAGACTATATCCCTTCCCGAGATTAGACAGCACATCTGGCAGCTAGCCTCCTCTGCACCTCGCTCGGTCCAGGGGGTGTGCGTTCTCGGCTTCAAACAACACCCGCTAAATCTCGAGATGGCTCTCCTGCTCCTATAATAGCCGCGAGACCCGGCCCTGTTGTTCACAAGCAGGGAGGCGCAAAAGTTTACACTCACAGCCGCCGGCGTCGCTCCTCGTCCGTACGACCCGGCGCGGGACGGGATCTGGCTGAAGCACCACGGACCCAAATTTCCCTGGTTTGGTGTATGGGTTAGGTCTTGCTTTGTTTCCCAAGGTAAGCTGGGAGGACTAGTGTCACAGAAAGAAATTGAGGCTATATTGGGAGCTCCGACTATAAGGAAGGAAGAACTCTCCTAGCCACCTGGGCACATCCGAGCCCTTTTTATAGGCCCTGGTGGAAAACGATACTGTTAGTCCAGTTATTATCTTATTACAGTTTTAAATATCTTAAAATTAAATAATAAAAACGCACTAATTACGCCGTATAGCTAAAAAAAAAAAAAAAAAAAAAAAAAAAAAAAAAAAAAAAAAAAAACCCAGAAATACTTAAATAGTAAGTTACTTATATAAGATACTAATAAGTTCAAGCTATACTTTCCAGGCTAAGCCAAATACACAAAAATTATTATACAATATAATTCGCACGATAAATACTATACCCAGTATCTTGGAACAGGATAACTAATCGGTGGTTTTTACGATTTAGGATAAATCATATACCTCAATCCCGTAAAACCTCACTTTCTAATACGTGGTTGCCGACAAGTTTCGACCCTGATAAACCTTATGCCCGCTGGCTGGTTCGGCATAGTTAATATAACTCAGGAGACGTGAAGCTCTACGCGGCAAACCTTAAGGATAAACCTTAAGTGCGTACAAAGTTACTTATAATTATAACTAAAATCTTAAAAATGTTATTATCGAAATATTATAATTTTGTACGGGCGTTTAGTTTTCGTAATACCGATAGATTATTACAATGTTAACTTTTCGGTTATAAAATTAGGGTATTTCCGGGCTAAATATTATGGTATAACCGCGCGCAGGTTATATTATTATAGTGATTATTGGACGTATGGAAATATATGAAACTACTTAGAACATAATTTATCCGTTTTAATAATTTCTCCGTAGTTATTTTTATTCTACTTGCAAAAAACCGGAAAACGGAATCGGTATTTATATGAATTATTACGGCCTTAATAACGTTACGGTAAAAAATCGCCAGGCTTTCTAACCGATTAGACCTTGCGACAGCTGTCTTGCGTGTGAAGTGGTAATATTGGAATGGAGGTCTCGAATGAGGTAGTTCGTTCTAGCCATGAGGCCCACCCTTTGAACATCTGATTGACCATGCCCCCGTTCCTGAGCCTTGAGGCTGCGGAGTCCTCCTGCGGCCCCTGAGCGAGTAGTTCACTCTTGCGCCCCTGCCTACAGGAAAAATCTTCATGGCGCACGAGAGGTTAAGAGGGGCTATCCAGTCCTCATTGGCGCGTTTTGAGGGTGTATCTCTGCATCCAGGCCGCCACTGGTGAGGCAAGTCAGCAAGATGCCCCTATTCCAAATGGGAAGATGTGCATGGAGATGAAGGATTGAGAAGTGAGGGTGCCCATGCAGCCTGAGACACTGGCTTGGCCACGCAATAAGAGAACTAAAGCGAGCACAGCTGACAACACCCAAATCTAGGGCCTGAGGGAAGTTGAGCATGAGCACAGGTTTGGTCCCATATACCCCTATTATTGGAATACGTACATGAAGGTACGGTATGTACAGAGTTAGAAACCTTACTCCATGTCGAAATGGTCTTTGTTAGGCTTAGTAAATATTTGAGTTAGACGCCAATACTCACTAGTAGAAAACCGAAGCGAATTGCTCGTCCTTACATCCGCACATCACGTCCATCACCGAATGCTGAACCTCAAGCCTACGGCTCCCAACGCTCGCCATGCCCTCAAATACTTGTTTATCCTCGTTGAATCGCACGTGAATGGGCAGCCAATCTGCATTTGCCCGAATTTCGACAGCTATGGTAGAAGCACAACATAGCAAATACTCCCCATCAAGCTCATCCCGTCTTCCCACTTCCTCTTCTCGGACCCAACAACGGCCGCCGCGACCACGTCCCCAAGTGTACTCGCATTTTTCTGATATATCATTCCAGTATACACAGGCCCGTGTTGCCGTGATGTTGACAATGCGGCTGTCCTTGAGCCTCTTTGCACCGGGGCTTGCCGAGGTACTCCGCTTCCGCTTCCGCTTCTTCGATGGACTCGTTGCTTGGCAAGTAATCGAGCCCAGACAGAGCCGGGCTTCAAGTTGAGTAACGCGATTGCGGAGAGCGGTGACCTCGGCGACAATGGTTCCCAAGGAGTTGGCAGCGTCAACAATGGTATCGGGGGCATCAGGAGTCCTGATGCCGCTATGATGATCGAGGTCAATAGGTTCCGTACTTGAAGCCTCATCACCATCGTTGTGTACGCCCAAATCAGCTCCTGCAGCGGTATCTTCGTGAGGTGTGGCAGCTGTGATAACGCGCTTGTCACCTATCTCGCAAGAGCTTCCATCCTCAGGCGTGAATGCATCGGTGGCACTGCTATGGGATCCGGCATCGATCCTGGCGTTGCCGTGCATAGCTTCGTCTTCATTGGCCCTGTCGAGCCTGGCTCCAGATCGCTCGGCTACCCAGGCCCGGATCACCTAGATGACACTCGTGGCTATCCTTCCGGCACTGTAGCCCAAAAAAGCCTTCGGGTGAGCCCTCATCGTACATTTGTTAGCGTCTATTGTCGAGATCGTCCGAGGCTTTCGAATCCAACTTGGCTAAGAAGTCTAACAGCTGTTCAAATTGCGATCTTGCGCGACCTTGTATGATATCATTTTGGGCGTTTTGAACAAGCTCCAGAAGAAGACTGCCGACACGCCGGACACGTTCGACCTAGATCGTGTTACATATTGCGATTAGCATTGGCGCTCAGAGCACTTCGAAGGGGAAAACCTCACCCCAGCCTCGCCTTGCACCTTGTAACATAAAAAGGGTACGATCTGGAGCTCATAGAGGAAATCCTGCACAATGTCGACCTTTGTTATTGCCCATGAGAGCGGCTGTGTGCTTAGCCCTATGATCTCGAGTAGGTCGTGGTCGATACATTTCTGCAGGATAACCAGCCTGAGGCAGTGATATGTCGTCATGATATTGCTCCTTAGGGCCCAGATGCATATCTTCTGATACGCCGCCACCCTTGAGTCAGCAGCTTCGATGCTGTCGGGATTCTGTAGCCATGATGGGAGGTTATATGCCAGCGCAGAGAAACGCAGGTTCGCCTCAGTCATATATGCTACTTCCATGTCGTTGCGGCTCTTGTCTAAGCCCAAGTGCTTCCGGCGGCGCGAGTACGACTTGATGTCTGCGATCAAATTTCCGGCAGCCGTCCACATACGCGTCTTAAGATGAAATCCAAAAACGATGCGCTGTTCCAGCGCTCCTTGCGTTAACTCCTTCGTTTCGTCGAGGAGAGGCTCGTGCTGGCCGCCTTGCTCGAGCAGGGTCAGGTCGTTCTCGAAGAGGTGCTCGCCCAACACCGACGAACGGTTCTCCAAGGCCGCTGCGGACTTGTCTGACAGATAGAGCAACCAGAAGTTCGCTCGTAGCAGCCGCGATTCTACCGCTGAAGCTCGACGAATGGCTTGCTCGTCGTATAGCCGCAAGCGCAGCGCTAAGAGGGAGGCCTCGGTGTGATAGTGCCATGCCGCGCCGGCCCTGCCCGTCAGGTTTTGAATCGCGCCCGAGTGCCATATACGGATAGTCAGAGAAGTTGAGTCGGGATGTTCCAAATCATGCTCCTCATACAATCGGAACATCGCTCTAGACGCCTGTAAAAACGGCCCAGCGAGCTCCTTCCTGCTAGGCAGCAGCGAATTTGGCATCACAGACATGACGAAGGCGCAGAGGGCACTAATGAGGGTAAAGTCTTTCGCATATGACGTCTGCTTCTGACCATCGCGAGGTTCAGTTGTCTCTGATGTGCGCAGACAATTTTCTGGAAGGAAGAGTGAGGCCCCGGCGCGGAGTGTGCGCTCGTGGACGACCGGGGTGTTCGGAAACATATACTGTAGAAATAGGTTGATGCAGTTGTCTACCAACTCGAAAGTTGCTGTCGCAGTTAGGTTTGTGTCTTCCAAGGCTAGGACAGCTTCTACCCTGGCCACTAATTTCGAGTGAATCTCGTCGGCATCATGCCCAAGGCTCAAACCGTTAACGACCATCCAAGAGCTGGCCGCAGAGTTACTGGGCACTGTGGCCGACTCCGGACCTGACAGCGTCGAGGACGGGTGTTGAGATGATGATACGCCTTCTCTTCTTACATCACAGGGAAAGGGGACTCGCACTCTTTCCGAATTGCCCCCCTGCCGTGGTTCATCTGTGTCACGCGTACTACAAGACTGGTAAGCATGCGCCGCTTTGCGCAGGAGCTAACATTGACTACCTTTGAGCGGCATTGAGTTGCATTCTAGGCTGCACCTGGAGCCGGAATTGTATCACGTTGGAGCCATTCACCTTGTTTCTGGCCTTTGGCCCTCGTCTTCGAGGCAGGCAACTGTGCTCGCAGCGCAGCTGGGAGATACAGCAATTGGCGCAGGGATATGCGGCGTCACATTTAACCTTTCGTCGCTTGCAGGAGTCACAGGCACGCGAAACATACATCGTGAACTGCAATAAACCGCTGTGTTGTCTTTGCTTGGGTGTGTTCGAGATGTCGCCAAGGGAAGTAAGACACCCACGGAATAAACCGACAACTTGGGGTTTCTCGGCCCCAGAATCGGGGGTTTCTCGGCGGACTTTCATATATACGGATAACAGCCACTTAGATTAACGGATCACGACCTCTGTGTGCGGCTTTAACTGGAAGCGGATAGCTATTCCGCGGAGTCTTGGCACGACACAGCCCGCATTTGACAGTGGCGTGCGGGGTAAATAGCAGGCCACAGAAAAACCACTAGTAGGAGGATAAGTGGGAGTACTAGTAAATACTGACAGTTACTAATAGTTACAAATAGTTAGTAATATTACTAATAAAATGAAAGTCTTTCTTAATAGGGTTATAACTCTAATTGAAAATGTATTAAAAAGCGATATTTTTTAACAATATTAATACAGTTATAATTTTAATAAAAAAGTAAAAATAGGCATTTCTCATAGATTTATAAAAAGTTAAATATACACTTAGGGACTAAATGGATCCGTGCGCACCCCATAAATCCACCTCCTCCCTATATTAGACCTATAACTTTAATAACAAATTTCTTTATCAAAACATATCTAATTAAGAAATTATATATATTATTATAAAACCTTAAAGTTGGGCTTTAAAACCTGGTATACCATTTTAAAGCGCGACGAACGATTTTTAATTTATTAGGAAATAACTTAATAAGTTATATTACGAGGCGGAGATTTAATTATAATTACGCGTTTTTAATTATTTCGAACGCGCGATAGCGGTTTTTTTCGGTATTAAATAAGCGTCCGAATTCGGGCTTAATTTCGTAAATTTTATCTTTTAAAACGCGTTAAAAATGTTCGATTAGGTTTAAATTAGGCGAATGTAACGGTTATTCGAATATCTAAATCTTATATTTTTCGAAGAACTTTTTAACGGCGTTGCCTTTATATATGAAAGCGTTATTTTGGATAAAAAAATCGCCAGCTTCGTAAAAGGGAAAAAGATCTCGTTCGAGGATTTCGATATAATGCTGGGAAGATATTCCGCCGGCGGGCGAATCCGGATTTTTTTTGCAAAAGACGATATAAAAAAAACTGCCTTTATTTTTACGTTATTATATTATTTCCTAAATCATAATAAATAACGGGGTTTTTTTATAACTTACCGAATTTATTAAGTTTTTTTTATAACGTTTTAACGATAACCGAAATACCTATCAACCCGGGCGCCCGGGTACGTTTTATATAAAGTATTTGTCCAAAAAAAATATTAATAATAAATGTTTCCGGTTATTTCGTTTAAAAACTTTTTTAGCGAAACGTAACCGCTTACGTACGTTATCGGCCGATAAGTAAATTTTTTTTACGGCGCGTTATTTTTTTAATACGAACTTACGGAAAAAACGTTTAATTATTAATAAGTTAATATTAGTACCCGCTTTTTTTTAAGTTCGTAATATGGATTTTAAGGGTAACGACGATTTAATTAATAAAAATATAAAATTACGCGACTTTAAATTAAGTGTTAACGGTAACCCCGCGGCAGGTTATGGACCGTTCTGTAAGTTATAAAGCGTTAAAATTATTTTCCGACTCGCTGACGGTCTGTTTACATGGTTTCGGCCACCCGGGTTTGGGTTGCTCCCTTAGCTACAGCCCCAACCATAAAGGCCCGGGCTTCCGGACTGAATTCCTGATTGGGCCGACAATCGGAGACAAAAACGGAAGCAGCCTCATCCAAATCCATATTATGGTTGGTGCGTTATTAGATTAGGAAGCTATAAATGGCTGAAATATATGTCGGGGTTATGAAGTGGGGTTGTCGGAGCGCACGGATTCATTTAACCGATTAGTGTATATATAACTTATTATAATATATATATATGTATAAAAAAGTACTATATGTATAAGCTGAACAGATAATTAAGCTTAACACTTGTTTAACGTTTTTAACCTCTTATTTTTAATTGTTTATTTTTTAATATTAATATTATAAAAGATTTTATAAACACTGAAAATAAACTTAATTATTAACGTTAAAAAAACGAAACTCGAAATTTAATGATAAAAAGCTTAATTTTATTTACGCTGTATATTACTTTATCTTATAAACGTGATATAGTAATAAACGTACCTGAACCGATAATATTATTTTTAATAAAATTGCCGCTAACTAAAAGAATATTAATTATCGATTAAATCTTTAACTTAAATACGCGAATGTTTATCATTCGGCTATAGTATATTAAAAATATAATTAATTTATTACTTAATTATCGCGTTATAAAGCTTATTAAAGTTAATTAAGTGTTAACTTTTATTAAACCGTAAAAAAAGATTTAAACCGCGTGTATTTTAGAAAATCGATTATTAAACAATATTATGCGAAAATTTAAAAACATTTCGTAAATAGCTCGAACTTAATTAGCTTATTATCGTAAACTATACTATTACAAAAAAGGATATTTATAGTTTTGATAAAATTTAACTTTTATTAAAAATGTTTATATCAACCGATATAAATTATTATTAACATCTAAAAATATAAAAACTTTAATTAAACTTAATAATAGAAAGAAAATATAAATTATCATTATTTACATTATTAATGTTTAAGGATAAACTCTATGATTATTTATTAGTATAGCGGAGAAAATTATTTTTAAGATTTAATTCCATAATAACGTAGTATTAATAAACCGTGAGAAAAGTGCATTAAGTAATAATAGCTGGATAACGAACGAAATAAAGTTAAAATAGGGTTGACATTTTGATAAATATAATCGAACACGTAAAATAAAAATCAAAGCCTTTTTAGTATTACATTTTATAAACTTACGTATTTCTCTTATTAATTATAATTTTAGAATATATCTTATTTTCTTTTAAATACGTTTATTCGTTATATATCGAAAGCTTAATACGATATTATTATACATATATCGTATAAAAAATGTACTTACTGGCTTTTATAGCTCCTTAAAAATTATTAAAATATTTAATAATATTAAATACGAATTAGCTAAAGGTATTTTTATTTCATTCGATTTTAATATCATTTTCTTCGATTTCGAAACTTTTTAATTATACTTACGCCGACCGTTTCCTCGTTAACACCTACCGGTTTTAATCGTTTCTTATTTTCGAAACCTTTTAAAAATATTAAAAATATGTTGGCAGTTAATACTTTAATGTACTTACGGCGGGTAGCCCAGGGTATAAAATGTAGTCTGGGATACCCTTTATTATGACAAAACTTTTTAAGTACAAATTATATATATAAAGACGGCTCCTTTTAAGGGTTTTTACTTTGTAAAATCATTAATATATACTTTGCGTACATATTTTATATTTAATTATTATAATTATTACTATAGCAACATTTTTTTGTTTATTACTAACTTAATACACTATTCGAAATAATTATATATCAAGTTAAATTTATGAAAAAAGTACGAAACTTTGTAATAAAAAGTTATTTAACTAACGGTTTAAAAAACTTTCAAGTAACAGTTAACGATAGCGAGTAAGTAATAAAGCTCTAGGCGGTTTTTTGTTAAGTAAAATGGTTTATCCAAACTTTTTTTTTCTTTTTTTCCCTAGCTAGGATTGTTTATAATAAAGATGTTCCTTGGGTTGATAAAGTTTCTAATAAGGAAAAGGTGGAATAAGAGCTTAAATTAAGGGTGGTAATAAGGAAACACCGTGTCTATAGAGCCTTTTTAATTAATATTTATTGTTATAATTTAAGTAATTAAAATGCGACCGATTTAAAAATTTTATATAAAGATAATATCCGGAAGCCGACGTAAATAGGTTTTATATATCGTTAAGTATTAATAAAAGTAGTATTACACACGACGTTAAGATATAAAAAGTAAATATTAATAAATTAAAAAGGAGTTTAAAAATTAAAGTTTTAGAACGAAAAAAATAAGTATAGAATAAAGCGTATAAATAATATAATAATATAGTTAATAGGTAGATATTAATATAAAATACGATCTTTTAAAAGTTCGCGTAATAAAAGTATATAATTAAAAATGTTATAAAGCGATTTACTTTAAATTAAGGTTAGTAGTTTTAGGCAAGTGTTTATCGTATTACAAAGCGATATAAAGGAGATTAGCTTATTAAAAAAAGGCGAAACGAAATATAGAAAGTAATTTATGAAGAAACCCGACCCCCGAAAAAAGAGAAAAGTAAGTTACTTCAGGGAAAAGGAGTAAAATGTGATAATTTTGATAATTTAGATGGTTTCTTTTTTTCGGATTCGTTGGGGGGTTCTTTAAAAAAGAAAAGAGATCGCTATAACCCCCCTAGTAGCAGCTTTAGTAGCTGAGATATTTTTAATAAGTTAGGCGTTAGCTTAAAGGATAAGACGGATTTTAAGAAGTTTTATAACGGAGATAATTCGAAACTATGTTAAAAGCGTTTTAATTTGCCCTTAAATAAGGAGAATTATCTAGTAAGTTAGGTTAATTAAAAATTTTAAATTAACGCTTTAAGTTTAATATTTAAAAGTTTTAACTATAAGGATGAAATAAATTAAAATAATTAAATTAGTTTCTTGTTATTAAGTTTATTATTAAAACTTACAACGAGGTGTTGTTAAAGTTAATTATAAGTATTAAAAAGGGTATAAAAATATGACCAATATTTCGAAGGACGTATATAATAATAAGTAAGTTCCGGAAAAAAAATCTTTTTGGAACAAGTTTAGCAAGGTTGTTTACAATAAAGAAAATCTGGTATACTTTAATATTAAGCTTTAAAAGCTCTCCCGGAAGCTAAAAGATTATAATATACAATTTAAAATAAATAAATAAATAATTTATTTTTTATTACTATAACTAACCGCGTTAATAGTTGGTATATAATTATTTAATAATTATTATAATAAACGGATTGCTTTTTTAATTAATTAATTAATAACTTTAATAACAAATTTTATAACTAATATAATTAAAAGAAAAATAACGGTAAGTAAATAAAAATACGAAAAAGTAAAAGAAGTAATAATAATTTCTGAAATAATAAGCTCGTATAAAATAATAACAAAGATTTATTTTATTTTAATTATGATAAGTATGGGCATTTAACGAAGGATTATTTTAAGTCGTAAAAAAAGAAAAACGGTAAAGGTAAGAAAAAAAACGTAGTTAACGTTAAGATAATAGCTGTAATAATAATAGGTAAAATAACCGAAGCAATAATTTCCTTAATACCCGTAGCAATATAGGCGATAATTAAAGTAAAAAGTAATTTATTGTTAAGGGCTTAAGAGATTTATACCGTTTAGACGGAACAACTTTTTACGCTTATATTAACGAATAATAGCTTTAAAATTTTATATAATAGTATAACGAAATGGTTTAAAAGATAGCTTAAGGAATTATAAAAGCTAAAGGCCTTAAGTTACGAGTAATATAAAGTTTTAAGTAATTAAAGACTTAGAAGTATAAATACTTAATTAACTTAAAGCGATAGTTATAACGCTTAAAAATATTAAAATTATAATAATTAATTACTTTAAAAGAATTAAAGTAATAGTTACACGTAATGCCATATTTTTCTATATATATTCTTTTATGGAAAACGATAACGATAAGTTAATTTCAAAGTTAAGAGTAAATATTAATATTATAAATAATATTAGCGATTTCGAAAAGCATTTAATATTAATAATAGGTTTAAAAGAATTCATATTATGATAAGTGGAGGATTCGTAGTCGTAACTTTTATCAGTAATTTATAGTAGCCCTTAAAAGGTTCTTATAAAAAAATTAACAAGGTTATAGTAAAGTATACGTTATTTATTAATAATTATAGTTAAAAGTGTTTTTAAAAGAGATTTTTATAAAAAGAGAAATTATTTAAATAATAATACTTTAGTTACTTTTAATGAGTTTAAGTTAATAACTATTAATATTTCTTTAAAGGATTTTTTTACAGTTTTATAAAAAGTCGAAGTTAATTATTAAGGGCTTGGAGCTTTTAAACGATAGTTAATAAAGATACGAGCTAGGGAGGTTATTTAGTAAGAAAAATAGTAATAACCTAAATTTAAAGCATACGTTGTTAAAAACGGCAAAGATTTTATTATAGACGAAGTTATAAAAAAGATTATCCTTTAGTAGTATCGCTTTTATTATTTTAATATTAAATAATTAATTTAGATTATTAAGAGGTTTACGGGAATAATTTCAAGTTTTAACGCTGTGAAATTATTTCTTTATATAGCTTGTAACGAATGGAAAATACGGAAAATACCGTTTATTAATTTATAAAAACAAGTAAATTACTTAGATAAAATTGTTTAATATTATATAAAAGCTGTTAAACTTACTATTATCGAAAATAACGATTATATAAGCTTTATTATAAACGTCTTATCGCGTTATAAAGAATATTATTTATTTAAGATTAAGGATAAAGTATAATAAAGCTTATATATATATATATATATATTATCCCGATATATAAGCGTGAATTTTACGTTTTCATAATGATAAAAAGTTCGGTATAACGACTGTCGGGAGCTTTTACGCAATAGAAGGTATTAAATTGGTAATTTCCCGCGTTTAAAATTAATATTAATATAAAGTTACAGAATGAGAGAAATAATCTTTCTAAAATAAAGTACGCGTAATTACCGCGTAATTAAAAATACTTATTTATTTTTAAAACCTTGTAATGAAGATTATATCGTATACCGTTAATAGCTCGAGGTAAATTACGGTAAAAGATATAATATTAATTAAATATTTCAAAAACGTATTCGAATATAATTTTAAAATATTTTATAGGTTTGATAATAAATAATTTCGGATTTATAATAGTAGGTATATAGTTTTAATCGATAAAAAACATAAAACTAGGCTAGAAATTTTAATAGCCCATAAAGTAAAAGCAATGCTATTAAGCTATTAAAGGATATATAATTATAAAGTGTAGTTAGTAAAAGGCGGTAAATTATTAATAATACTATATAGTATTTTTTATAAAGATTTAAAAAGGCTAGGATAAGTTTTTAACCCTAAGGATATTATTCAATTATTTTCGTAGTTCGTATAAAAGTGTTTAAGATACCGTTAAAAATAAGAATTATAAAATCGTTAAAAAGAATGGTACAGATTAGAAAACCAAGTAAATGAAGCGTAAAAGGGGACGCCCAAAGAAGGCGTTTCTTAAGCTGTATATTTTAAAGCTTTCAAACGAAGCCTTAAAGTTAATACGTGATCTAAAGTTTGTTTTAATCTAAAAAAGCCGATAATTACGATTCGTATTTATATTATTTCCATTTTTACTCGTTGTTAAGTAATATCGACGATGAAGGCGGTTATAAGTTTTATACCGTAGTAGACGACAGTACGTTATTAAATAAAGTAATATTACATTTAAAGCGAAAGATTTAGATTAAAATTATTTTTATATAAATTAAAGAAAATGTATCGCGTAGAACCTTTAGTTTTATACTTTCCAATAAGGTTTATGGATATTTAGTAGATGTTAAATGAGTGCTAAAAAGTATAAGTTTATAAAAAAGCTAAAGAAAATATAAAGCCTGTATTTACGTCAAGGAATTTTTTTAATGGAAAGAAATTAATTATAACGAGATATTAAAAACTATTACAAAAGTAATATATTAAAAATTTTTAATAACGTTAATAACGTTACGGGGATAGTATATCTTCTTATTTGATTTTATCGTTCCGTAATAAAATACTAACTTAAATGAAAATATTTATATAAAGTCTTAGTAATATTAAAAAAGTGTTTCGATATAAACTTAAAAGATAAAGAAAAGTACTAGTTTTTTCTTAAGAAAGTTTTTAAGTTAATAAACTTTTTATACGTTTTAAAGTAAGTTAACGTTTTATAGTAAAAAAGAGTTAAAAATATATTTACGAATTAAGAGTTTTGTTTATTAATTTTAGACTACGTAATTATTTTATACGTCGATAACTTTTAATTACAAACTTTAACTTATAACGTTTAAAAAGTATTACTAAAAAGATTGTTTAAAATGTATTAATTAAGAAGTTCAAGAATTTTAATTAATATTTAGGCGTACGAATAGTCCGTTCCTTATTAACTAGAGATATTAAACTAAATTAGTAATAATATATTAAAAAGTACTTAAAGTAATAAAGACTAAGCATTATTTTAAAATAATTTACGTTATATATTAAGAATTGCTTTAAGTACGCCGAAAAGTATAAGAGCGTAATTAATAAGAACAATATATACGAATATTTAAGTTTTATAAAAAATTTTAATTTTTTACATTATATTAATAAATCGGATATAAGGTTTATAACGTTAATTTAGTTTGGGTTTATAAGTAACCCGTCTTTTGGGCAGAAATACATTAAACAATTACCGTAATATTTAAACGGTATTATAACAACTAAATTAGTTAACTAACTTCACCCCTTAAACTTTTTAAGCCTTTTAAGCCTTTTAAGCCGTTTTTCTTACTTAATTAGCTTAAAATGCTAAACCTTTTAAACCTTTTAAACCCGTTACATAATATCTTAACTTAGGTCGGAACTTACTTTGCTAACGTTCCGACCGTCTGGGAGGGCTAAATCTATTCGGTCATAATACAATCTCCCCTTTGTCAAAATCTTTATCCCCAAAAATCGAATCGTTTGCTTGTTATTTCTGGTAAGTAACTTCCCCTTCTTATACTTCTTATATCTGGTTATATTAAGAAATTTCATTTTCAGAAACCTACTAAGGCTTTAACTTTTTTAAAACGTATTAAACGTTTTAGCTTTACTATACCTTCTTATTTTCACTATAAAAAAATACGTTTTGTAAAATAACTCGAAGTTTTTTAAAATATGCTTACTATACCTAATACGATAGCCCTTACGACGTTTTTAGTTTTTTAAAATTAAACACCAAAAGTTACTAAATAGGAAAAACCGCTTAAAGTAAGAAAAAGAAATAAACTTAAAAAACCTTACAGATTACTGCAAACAAATTAAACCGTTTGTAAAAGCAAAAAAGATTTCTCGGTCTCCGTAGTATGGAAATACTTCGCTACAATATTTAAAATACGAAAACGATAAAAAATTTTAAGCGGTTAAAAACTAAACAAAAATAATTAAAAACTATAATATCTGCGGCCGCGCAGGCTATAAACCCGACTAATTAGGGTAGCGTCGATATTATTAACTAATCGACTATTAACTAAAGCGCGCCCGCCGTTATTAATAAAAATCTTTTAATAATCGTTAAATTTTGATAAAATTTCTTACAGGTTTTTCAGTATTTTCGAAATTAAGGTAATTTTTTTATTTTATTAAATAAGAGGTAAGTCCGTCGGTCTTCCTAATATCGGAAATTTTCTTCGCCTTATATATTTATTTATCTTTTACCTTTATATCGTCCTTTTTAATTTATACTTTCATAATAACTATTACTAACTCGAATAAAAATATGTATAAAATTGGATAGAATTTAATTTTATATAATAATTCTAATTACGAATTAATTTTTGAAATTTTTGTAATAATTTTATAAGAACCGATAGATTTAAAATCGAACTTTTAATTTAGAGATTTTATTTAGATGTTTTTAGTAACTAGGTAAACTATATTTCCTTTCGAAAAAATTAATCTTTTTAACTGTTTCTAGTTGTAATATTTCTTTTTTTTAGTTACGTACGAATTTAAGTTTTATTATTATTTCTTAACAAAATTACTTGAATTATTTAAATATAAACTAACTTTAATATTAAGCGGACCTCTTTTTTATATTTCTTTATAAATATTTAAAGTAATACTAAAGTTAATAAATAACGCTGTTATTTTAATAATTTTATTATAATAGGTATTATAAGTTATTTACATTATTAATAACTTTTAATTTAATTATTTTGTTTATAATTAATGTAATATTAACTGTATAATTTTAGTATTTAGTTTTATCGTTTAATTTACCGGTTTTCTCAAAGTTGAAATGTATTAAATAATTAATAACTTAATCTAATATATATTATTAGGTTTAATAAAAAGTTTAATATAAACGTCGTACCTTTACTTAAATAATTTCGTATAGTAATTCGTATACATTAAAGGTATTTCTGAAAAAAAGTACGTTATTTATTTAACGTTCGTATTTTCGTTATAAGGTAAAAAATAAAAAAATCTTGTAAATTAATTAACGATTACGAAAATATTATCGCAATATACGCCCGTAATTAAATCTTTTAATAAACGCAATTTGGTCATAAATTTATCGTAATAAAATCTTATAATCGTTTTACGACCGGTAATAGTTATAGTTTTCCGTATAGCTTATGTCGTTATATTTTTGCTTTAACGTAAATATCTTATTAACGTAAGATTTTCTATATTATACTTTATATTTTAAGGAAATAATATATACGTTATAAGCGTTATACGGTTTCATCAATCTCTAGGTATTTATATAGTAAATATTTGTATATATTTCCTATTAAATCCTTTAATATCCCGGTATGGTTTATATTTTATCGGGTTTTTTTCGTTAGGTAAGTTATTATTAAATTTTTTAAATTTTTTAATATATATTTAAACATGCTATTTATATTATTGTTATTTATTGTAAACGTAACCATTTTTTATAATAATATCGAAAATTGCATAGTTAACCTTAACTATTTTTTTTCTTAAAGTTTAGCCGTTTGCTAAAGGTATTAGCTCGGTTAGTTTTTTAAACCTTTTCGATATATGATTACAAAATCGTCTTCCGTTATTTTTTTATATAACGAAATTATCGTATTATAAACTCCTTATTCGTTATAAATTGAGTAAAACTTTTATAATCTATATAAACCTTAATTTAATATAACTTACTTTTAAGAAAATGTTTAAATTTGCGAGCTATTCTAATAGTAACTATAAATTCTTTATTAGGAATAATGTAACGTATTTTAACTTATTAAAATTTAAAAAACACAAAGTAATAGTATATAATATATCTTAATCGTTATAGTATCCGATTACTACGTTTAAAGCATAATTTAATCTATCGGTTTCTAGTTTAACTAAGCGATTTAAAGTGAATATAATTAGTATTAACTGGTTTGTAATAATTCTTTTAATTTATTAATAGAATTCTATTATTATTAACGTTTATTAAAACTTCTTCTCTTTTTTAGTACATTTATTCAAAAATATTATTATTCGACTATAATTTCTGATAAATCTTCGATAATAATTAGCGAATCTAAGGAAAGCTTATAGTTCCTCAACTATAGTAGGCGTTGCGTAATTCCGTATTATTGCGATTTTTTTAAAGTTCATTTTAATATATCCGCAAATCATAATATAATTTAAATATTGATTTTTTTTTATATATAAAATTAGAGCTTTTTTAAGTTACTTAATAAATTAGCGTTTTATAATAATTTTAATACTTTATAAACGTACCATTTATATTATTTTTTTATTGTTAAATAAATAAAAAGATCTTTAAACAAATATATTATAATAATATCGAAATATTTCTTAAAAACATAATTAATTATACGTTAAAAAATTACTAATACGTTACTTAATCCTTTAAAGCTAATAAAATATTCATATAGGCCGTATTTAATTCGAAATACTATCTTTTATTCGTAATCTTCCTTAATTCGAATTAAGATATACCTATTTCTAAAATCGAAAGAAATAAATTATTAAGCTTCGTAAAAACGTTCCTTCATATTACTAATTAAAGGTAACAATATTCTGTCCTTTATAATAATACTGTTAAATTCTTAGTGATCTACTATTAATTGTAATATTTCGTTTTTTAAAGTACGATAAATATAAGGTATTTAGTTAATAAATTTAATAATCGAATTTATTCTTTTTTAAATCGATTTTTTAAATACTTTTTAAGTACGTATAATTATATTTCGTTAAAGTTGTAAATTAGGTAAAACCTGGTAAATACTCTCTTTTTAGGATAATTTCATAATTTTACTCGTTATGTTTTAATAGTTTCGTCTCGAATTGCTTGTTAAATAATCGTTTATACTTATAGTATTTTATTAATATATTAATTAATTCTTTACCATTTTTGGCTGCTGTTATAAATCGTTGTTTAATTATTTTAATTTTGCTTTAATAATATTAATAATACGTCTTATTGTTTATAATACCCGTTTTCTTTTTTATATCGTATTCCTATAGGTAATAAGGTATTTATCAGATTCTTGTACTAGCATTTATCGCCATCTTCGATTAAGTGTTAAAATCTTTACCGTTTTTTTATAATTAATATTAAACTATAAAACAAACTTTATTAAATAAATACCTTTATCGATTAAAGGGTTATAATAACGTAATTAGACTTTTTTTAAAATTATATCGTAATATATTCTCGGTACGATATTAAAATTAATTACCATATTTTTTGGAAAATAAAAATGTTGAATAATTAATCTCGCGAGTAATTATTTGGTTATCGTAAAGTAATAATTAAGCTTCGACGGCATTTGCGATATAAAAATTCTTTTTATATTTTTATAATAGTTTAAATCGGTTAATTATCTCCAGTATAATATAATTACTTCTTAAAGCTTTGTTATCTACTATAACGGTATACTAATATATCCCAATCCATATTTTCAAACTAACAAGGTTATCGTTATCTCTTATTATTACTAAAATCCTTTTTAAGAATTTTCTTCGTCTTCTCCGGATTTCGCCATTTTGCGGCTTTTTTATAAATAGTTTTAATTTTTTAAAAGTTTTTCGAATTATTAAATTCGTTTATCTAGCTATTCGGTCCTATTTTATAATTATTTAATAATGTACCATTATTATTTTATCCCGTTCTCGAATTTTTCGATTCGTTTTTTATATCTATTCGTTTAAACGTTTAATACCAGCAATCTAGCAGCTTATAGGCGTATCTCTTCGTTCTATCGCGCGGAATATTCTCCCATATTACGGCTAACATTTTATATAATATTATTCTTATTATTTCCCCATAATTATTAAAAGTTTCAGCTTATTTTTACTCATTTTTCGGAATTTATTATAGTAATTAGTCAAAAATATATGTTAGTAATTAATTATTATATAGTAAAATTAAGTTCTTTTTATATTACTTCTTTCTATTATCGATAGTCGAATATATTATAATAATAAAAGAGGTTGTTTATAAGTATTCTTATTTTTTCAACCAGTTTTTAAATACTGCTAATATATTTATTACCTTTTTTTTATACTTTACAAATCTCGATACTATCGCTAATTTAGAAAATCGCTTCCTGATTACCTAATAAATTAAGCCCTTATTTTTATATCTGTATAATCTTTTCAGAAAATATAAGCTTTTTTTTATATATATTTGGACTATCGCGTTTTTACATAATATATTACGTAGAATTTTCCGTATTAATTAACTTATTTAGGTAATTTAAATTTCGTCCATTTTTAATAATTTTATAACCACTTTTTTATTAACCAAGTTCTTTGTCGCTATATTTATTTTTATTATTATTATAACATTAAGCTTTTTTTAATAAGCCGTACCTATTTGTTATATTCTTATAACCATTATTATAATATTCTTTATTGTTTAAAATGTTATCGTATTTCGGCTTAAGATAATTTTTTAACTTCCCTTTAATTATACTATATTTCTGCGTACGAAAATTTCGGAAAGTTTTTTCCCCGCCGGATTATGGCGAAAATTCTCCCACTTTAACTCTTTTAAGATTACCCGGTAAATACCGGGGTCTATACCTAATTTTATCGAAATGTTTTAGGTAACCTATATTACGGTACCTTATAACCCATCTTGCTACACTTCTAACATTTAATTTATTATATACTTTACTGCTGGATAACTTTATTTTCCATAGGCCTTAGTTTTATTCCATATGAAGTATTACTTTTTCTAAAGGTATTAATATTTACCAAGTACTTCGACTTATTATTATTACTTTAAATACTTATCCTTGAGGTAAATCGTTTTCGGTATTTTTAGCATCGTTTATATTATCAGTTATTAATCTTAATAATTTCCGCGATATCCTTATTAAAGGTAAATATTTATTGTATTCGAATTATTTCTTCTTTAATGTTATCCTTAAATGTTTTATAAAATATATCGATTAAAAAGTCTTTTTTCTTATTTCTTTATCCGCCTTTAACGACCAAAATTTTAAAATTAATAACGTACTTGAATATAAACCTTTTTTATTTAAAATTGAAATCCTTTAATACTAAAAATCTTTCTTTATCTAAATTACCGAAATTAAAACGAAATTTGTTTTCGAAATTAATATATTAAAAGAAAATCTCGTTAATTAAACCTTTTTGATTATCCTTTATATTTTCCAAGTAATTTCGTATAATAAATTTAAACTAATTTATTAAGTTTTTTATAAGGCATATTTATGTTGTAAAAGTTAATTTGAGTATATTATTAATATTCGAAAAACGTAAATAACTACGTACTTAAATAAAGACGATTTACCGGTTTTTTTTACCATTATATAACTCCGGCTTTTTAGGTTTTATTCGGATAACGAGAATAAATCCCGATAAGGCGGTTTCGATTCGATTATTAAATCGTCGGATTTCTTTTTCTAACTTACGAATACGAACCTAAAGCTGTTAAATAAATCTTTTTAAATATTGGTCGACACTTTAATTATATTTAATAGTAATTAAAATCTAACGCTATTATTAAATAAAACCTTGTAACGTATAACGACTAAATTAGTTAACTAATTATTAAACCTAAACGTACCGGTTTATATTAATAAAAATAACTTAAGTAACGAAAGTATATTTCAAACTGTCGTTATTAAATTATAAAATCTAGCAAACGTATATATCTTGATCTTAGCTTAATAAATTCAACTAGCTTAACCCCTTAAGCCCCTTAAACCCCTTAAGCCGTTTTCCCTACTTAACTTGCTTGAGGTGCTAAGCTCTTTAAGCCTTTTAAGCCGGTTACGTAACATCTTAGCTTGGGTCGGAGCTTACTTTCCTAATGTTCCGACCGTCTAAGAGGGCCAAGCTTGTTAGGTCATAACAGGTACGGTAAACCTATTTTTTCGGTGTTCAAAGTTAAACGAAAATACTCGTGCCGACAATATAACGATTTAACGTTGTTCGAAATAATAAATATAAGTTATATAAATAGTAAATTAATTAAGTCTATAATAAGATAAGTATTTTTCATAATTAAAATACCCGGTTTATAACTTTTAATACGATAAGATATTATTATTAAATGTAGTATAAAATAAAATACGTAAAAACGAGATTAACTATAAGGAAAGTAATTAAGATTAAAAAATTGGTACTAAAGTTAAAGCTTATATTTAAAGGTTTTTTTCTTATTATAAATAATAATATAAATAAGTTAAAATAAGTAACGGAGATATAAATATTACGCGGGAAATAATATATTCCCTTGGAATATTATTACGTTTATTACAAATTATAGTAACGAAATACTTATTTATAGTACTTGAAAAATTAGGAGAATTTAGTAAATAAGTTAACGAAACCTTTTCATAAGGTTAGTTTCGAGCGATTTATAACGACCTTAAGACTTAAAAAAATACATATATAAAACGAGCTAAAGAATAGTTAAAATTAATAGAAGTAAGGGTTTAGTTCTAGTATAAATTAAAATTTGAAAAGTTAAGATTATCTAAAGCAAAAGGGCGTATCGGCAGTTAGTGTTTTAAGGTGCTTACGGCTGGTGGCCTAGGGTATAAAAAACAGCTTAGGATATTTTTTATTATGAAAAAACCTTTTAAGTAGAAATTATACATGTAAAGGCAGCTTGCTTTAGACGTTTCTAATCTGTAAAATTATTAATATATAGTTTACGCCATTGCCCTGCATTTGATCACTATAACTGCTAAGAAAATATAATAAAATAAAAAAGGTTTTAATAAAAGAAAATAAAGATTATTTAGGGAATTCGTTAACAAATATCGGAAAATCGGATAACTGTTTAATAAAAAATAATAAATTATTTTTATACTAAAACATTTCTTTTTAAAAACACTCTTTAATTACGTAAAATATATTATATTTTAAGTAAACGTCGAAGGATTGAAAATAAACATCTTTTAAATAAAGGATACTTATTATATAAAAAGGATAAGTTTTTCTAGCCGAAAAGCAAGTGGTAAAAAAAATGCAACTAATAGCGGCTAAAGATAATTATTATAAAAGGGTTAAAACAAAGGAACCAAAGTAAAACCTTTATAGCAAACTCGGACATAATACGTGTACTTGTAAAAAAAACTATAAAAACGTTTAACAAAAAACAATTCGCTCAATTTTAATTCAGTTAATATATTATAGTTAATTAATTTAAATTTATTACTTAAAGGTGCTAAAAAAAGGGCTAACGAGCTTATTTAGCTCGCGAGCTTATATAGTACGTTATGGTTAACTTATTTAGATTAGTTATTACAAGGTGTTAAAAAATATATAGCTCGTTTATATATTCAGTTCGTATGTATAATACGTTTATATTACTTTTAGTTTTATTTAAAGCAAGCTTTAATAATCGTTATTTAAAGTTTTTTTTTAAAAAAAAACATCATAGCAAGTAGTCTTATAAGCAGTGTTCATTTTCACCGCAAATCCGTAGCGTTCTGGAGATTGCACCTAATACCAAGTTTTCACCAGTCTGGTTTGGTTGTACCCCAAAGGAATCTTATCATAACCGGTCTGGAAACACGACGGATGCGCCCGAAATGGTCCGGCGTATTAACGCACACACAGTATATGAGCATGTTCAACGCTCGCCAATTCTTATCCCGTGGCTCGCAGTATAAATAGCTCGTCTCCAAACACGCAATTCGAACAGAATCTGCTGCAAGTTGATCACTACCTTCTTCATAGCACGTTTCATTCGCATCAAATCTCAATGACTTCCAACACTACGGTTGTCACTCAAGGAAAGCCTTGGAAGGCCAACTCGATCAGCGTCGGGTCAGTTCAACCGTCATCCAACACCAACGAGAACGCCGGCTTTACTAGAGCCTCATATCAGCCGGTTCGGCTGTTGGTCGATGATTACCGAAAGCTAAAGCAGGATGGTTTTGTAAAGGTCGAGGGTCTAATCCCACAAGAAGATATTCGCGCCATATCGGCTCATATGGACCGAGTTATCGAGGGAATGGAAACTGCCCCCGGGTTTCCGGCCATAAACCCATCGATGCCCGAGGCAGAGCGGGTAGCGAGGTTCTCGCGAATTCACAACGCCCATCGTGTTCATGCTCTGCACGAGCGATTCCTGCTTCACCCTCGTATACTCGATGTTATCGAACAGCTCAGTGGGCCTGACGTGCTGGCGTTACAGAGCATGACATTCTTCAAACAACCCGGACAACCCGGTCAGGGGTTAGTAGTCCTTTACCTCTTAGCCTGACAATTATCCTTTTGAAAATGATCTGTCAGGATGGGAAATATGAACAAAAACTGGAACTAAGCCGAATACCTTTAGGTATCATCAGGACTCTTATTACATCCCCACACTGCCCAATACGCTCATTGCGGCCTGGGTGGCCGTCTCCGAAGCCACGGAGGAGAACGGGTGTTTATGGTTTAGTGTGGGCTCGCAGTCCGAGCCGCTCTACCCACAGGCCGAAAACGAGTTCACGCACGAATCCCGCAATCTGGAGGGTGTGTTCGACAACTATACGGCCTCATTCGAGGACCCGGCAGCGAACCAGCTGGCAGCCGTCGCCGAACAGTATCAGGAAGTTGCGTGTCCCGCCAATCCGGGCGATGTGATCTTCTTCCAAGGAAACGTATTGCACCGCTCGCACCCGAACACAGGTACGAAACCGCGTCGCGCCTTTGCCGGTCATTATTGCGATGCGAGAAGCTTTGTGCCGTGGAATACCGGCGAGAAGTGGGACGGCATGGACGAGGGTCGACCCGCAAATCAATACCACGTGCTGGCCCGCGGCGACAGTCATTTGCCCTTCGCGACACCGAGCTTCGGAACTCCCTGTGCAGCGTTGGAGGAGAGGGCCCCGCGTCTTGCGGGGTTGCAGGTCGAGATGCCCATGGCCGACAGTGGTAAGCTAAGCTCGGGTCCAGTGAAGGTGGTGCGACAGTAGGGTCCAAGTAGGAGGTTCATCGTGCGTGACAGGTCGCTAGTTGTACAGCTGAATTGAGATGCCTTCGCCGTCCCAATGGCCAACATTGTTTCCATTAGTAACTAGCTTGCGCGTCCATTAACTCTGTGCCATTAGAATCTGTCCCGTTCAGGCATGGTTCGGTGTCTTCTCCCAGACCTGCTTTGGGGCACCCATTGTGACGCACCCGGGTTGCGCGATCAAGTTTCTTCTGTAAACTTAGGACTTTTTTCGATTAATTATATTATTTGCGAAAGGGCGTCGTTTTAAGTATTTATAAAATCTTCGGTATCAAATTACAACGTTAATATTCTAATCCCGATTAGGTATCGTATAACGCAAATAGCTGCTTTATAATGCGCGTTATTAAGAAAAATCGACGGACTCACCCAGTATCTAATTAAATAAAAGAACTATCCAAACTCCGAGAACACCTAAAAACCTACGAAAAATCTCACGAATGCTTAGCAACTGCTAAAGAGTTTCTATCGGCAGGGGCGACGCTGAAAATAACATCCCAATCCAAGCCACCGACGGAAAAATACCTAACGTAATCATTAGCAGGCAATCTTTAAAAAACGGCGGTTTCAAATTTAGCTTTTAAGCGATTCTGTTCTTCAGCTTTCTCCTGGTCCTCTAACTTATCCAAACTTTCCCACCCCTTAGCAAATTAATTTTACACCTTTCTTATGTAAAAGCACTTGTTGTTTTTCTATACGGATAAAGCGTAAAATTTGTTCGGATATTTCGGACGTTTTATTTATAATGTTTTCATAAAGTTAAATAAAACGCTTTTACGTAATGTTATGACCCAACCAGTGGAGGCCACGGAAACGGTCGCACTAAAACCGAAACAGGATCCAAGTAAATCGGTTACGGGAATACGTATGCATCTAAGCAAAAAGATCCGAACTGTTTTGTTGGATCAGAAAGGAGCAAAAAAAAGATATATACATCCGTAATCCTATAATTAAATAACAATAATTTGCAATATAATTTCTTTACTTAAGATATCTTTAGTATTACGAAACGTAATTAAATTATTTTGTTACTTTATTACTTAAATTTTTATAGTACTTTACTAATATAAACCCGTCGACTTAAGTTTAATAATTAATTAATTAACTTAGCCGTTATACGTTACAAGTTTTTGTTTAATAATACCGTCAGACTTTAAGCAATAGTTCGATAACATATTTACTAACAAACAGCCCGCTTACGAAGTTTTTAAAAATAATAATATAAATTCTGATAAAAAAAAGCAAACGCCCTCCCTAATTAAAAAAGAAATCTTTTAACGTTTGAACCTTGTAAATTAACGTATTAGCTAACTTGAGCGAGATAATACGGAACTTACTTCGACTTTTTAAATTATTCGGACCTTTTTAAAATAGGTACGACAAGCCTTTGGAAAAATAATAATTTAACTAGCCCCTAGTAAAAAGCTCGGAGAAATGCTAAAACCTCTTAAGCCTAAACCTTTTGATAAAACGTTTATTAAATTATAGTTATTTCTTATTTAATATCGTTGGTATTTTGGATATTTTCCATTACGACTTATTATTTTTACAGTACGAATTAAGTTTACAGCTAAACGATTCTCGGGCCATGCGGCTATTTAGTTTAAACCTGCTATAAAAAAATACGTTATAATGCTTTTAAAATAATAAAATCCGGAAATAGTAAAAGTTTATAGTAACTATAAAACGTTCGAACAAACCTTTTAAAAACTTTTCTAAGTAGTAAATAAAAAAATAAAAGTAAAAATAAAAATCTAATAATTACGATAAAAAAGATTTACTTTTAAATATGACAATAAGTTAATCCAACTTTTCTCGAAACTTAATTAGGGATAAAAAATATTAATAGCCCGATTTTTCGACGGCCTTAAAAAAAAAGTCCAAAAAAAATTATTTAAAAAAACCGACCAAATTATTTAACCGATTACATCGTTATGGCTGTAAAAATCGATAATCGGCAATACGCCTGGCGAATTCGTAATGCCAAAAGAAAAAATGATAATAAATTACGCTATAATACTAACATTAATATATCCAAAGGGCAAAATACCGTATATAAAACCGAACCAAGACTTATGGAAATCGGCGTTATTCAAAAACAAAACAAGCAATATATTAAATACTGGAATTACGGTAAGATAAGTTATAGGCCAAAAAATGCCGGTTACCTAAAAAGCTTTAACAAAATAAATTATGAATTCCAATACCTACTAGATAATTTTTAAATAACAAAAAGGGAAAAACGGTTACTATAATACGCCGCGAAATTATAATAATTAAATCTTTGGATAAAACAGAAAAATGATTATAAAAATATTAAGGATAAACAAAAGCCGTTTACCTCGGCACCCTAAATCGATATGTACGAAGATATCTTTTTTATTATCGACGCTTATAATATCCCGATTACGAAAAAATGAAAACAATTTATCTATTAACGTATTGTACGTATAGTAAAAAAAGGATTTAATTTTCCCAGCTAAATAAAACGAAATAAGTAAAACGAACGATAATATCATTACTTTCGTATTATTAGCTCCTAGGAAGAAATCGATCAAAAGATAGTATTTTACAACTGGCCCTTAGAAAAACGATATCCAAGGAAAAATCATTTTTATTATTTCGAAAAATGTAATTACTTGTTATAAGAAAAAAAAAACGCCTTAAAAGGACGCGACTTATCTATACGATAATTAATCGCGGATTTTTACCTTTAGTTATCCATTATTAGGGACCTTTAGGAAAGGAAAAAAATTTTAGCTAACCTAGAATAAGCCATTAGAGATTTATGGGGAATAAGTAAAAATATTTTTATTTGGAAAACCATTTATGCCATAAAAAACAATTTACATAATAAGATTTAAAAATACGATAACAAACAGAAAAAATATTCCAGCTAAAAGGAATAATAAAAATGCAGAAATTCTAAACCATATAATTTTACAAAAATATAAAAAGATATGCAACACGTATTAATAAATTCGAATAATAAGTCGAACAATAACGGTATATTACTTAATAATTACGGGATTAGATCGATAATTTAAGAAAACGGACATAACGATTTAAATAGCCCTTAAAAAACCAAGCCCCTTATAAAAAAGCCGCGGGGAGGCGAAACCCGAAAAAGTTAACAAGAATTCCCCAAAAAGGTTTTAGTAGTAATAAGGAACGACGAAAATCTTATTATTTTGAAAATACGAATTGGGATATACTGGTATACCGTTATAATAGATAACGGAGTTTTGAGAGATAATTATATTATACCTAAAGTAATTAATCGCTTAAATTGTTATAAAAACATAAAAAGAACCTTTATATTACGAATACCGCCGAAAATTAACTATTTCTTTATGATAATGGAAAAATTATACGCGAAATTAATTACTTCGATACCGTTACTTTAAGAAAAAGCATAATTATTAACTTCGATATAATACTGTTAAAGAATTACGATATAATTTTAAAAATAATATTATTACGTTAATACAACCTTTTAATCGATTGGATAACTGGCCAGGTAAAATTTCCTTTATGGTTTAGTGACAAACCTTAGGAAAAAAAAATAAAAATTTTAATATTCGATCGAAAATAACGACGAATATCGGCATAAGGAGACGACAGAAATTGTATCACCTATAGGAAAACGATATAAAAAAGAAAAAGGGTGTTATTAAAAAATTCGACGTATTATTGCTACTATTAAAACGAAATTACGGTAATTAAATAACGACTTACAATAACCAAACCCAAAATTAAAAAAATTAATTAATATACTATTATAATACGACAAATATAAAAAATTATTTAGCAAAAAGCTTAAAATAAAATTACTTAAGTATAACAAATAAAACTATAAAATTATGCTTAAGGAAAAAACATTAATCAAATTTTATCTTATTTATAATTTTAATAAAATAAAATTATAAGCACTTAAGAAATACCTAAAAAACCGACTTAAAAACATGGATTCGATTATTTAAGTTACTAACCGGTTACCTTATATTTTTCGTACCTAAAAAAAACGGCAAATTACAATTAATTATAAATTACCAACAATTTAATAATAATACTATTAAAAATCGAATATTATTACCCCTAAATAGCGAAATAAAAAAATCGCTTCTATAAAACACAATAATTTACTACCTTCGATATTAAAAATGGATATAACTTAATTCGGATTAAGGAAAATTACAAATAAAAAACAGCATTTCGAACTAAATATGATCTTTACGAATACCTTATCACTTCGATAAAACTTACCAACGCCCCCATTATTTTTTAACGAATAATTAACTACGTCTTTAAAAAATATTTCAACATTTTTATAATATGTTACCTTAACGATATCCTTATCTTTTCGAAAACTAAAAAATAATACGAAAAACATATTTATAAAATATTAACTTATTAATTAACGCAAAAAAAAAAACCTAATTCTATATATAAAAAATTAAATATTTTAACCATGTTATTATTTTTAAATATATCAAAATAAACCTTAAAAAATTACTGCAATACGTAACTAAATATAGCCCATTACAGTTAAAAAAGTACAAATGTTTTTCGGATTTATTAATTATTATCGAAAGTTTATTAAAAATTTCAGCCGAATAATTATACCTTTTAATATACTTATTCAAAAAAAAATTCTAATAAATACCACAAACGAAAAAAACGTTTTAATAATTTAAAAAAGTTATTACAAACCGACTAATATTAATTATATATAATCTAAATTATTTAATAAAGTTAAAAACCGACGCGTTAAATTATATATTAAGCGTAATAATCGGATAACGAAATAATTAAGATATATTACACCTTAATACTTTTTTTTTTACAAGTTATAAGAATTTAAATTACGTTACGTTATCCTTAATAAAAAATTTAGGGTTATTATCAAAACGTTTTATAAATTTAAATATTTCCTTAAAAGCAATTAATATTAAGTTAAGGTGTATACGGATCATAAAAATTTTATCCGGTTTATTACAACCAAAAAACTTATAGCACAATAATTTCATTACGCCGAAAAGTTAGCAAAATATAACTTTGTTATTATTTATCATAAGGGCTTAAAAAATAACAAAGCCAACGTACTTAGTAAACGATCAAATTTCGAAAAAAAGGTAATTAAAATTAATTATGCAATTTTCGACATTATTACGAAAGAATATTTACGTCCGCGATAAATCGCTTTAATCACAGTAACACCACCTAATATGCATAAAACAATTCGGGATTTTAACACAAATATATAAAATATGAACGATTTATTATTCGTAAAAATACTTAAGGAATATAAAAAATACCTTATACGGGAAATATATAAATACGCCTTATACAGATATCCAAGTATTAGGAAAATACTAAAAAAAATTACGGCGATTTTACCGTTTCCCAAAAATAAAGAAAATAATATAAAAAGTAATACGATAATACGGAATATGCGCTAAAGCGAAAGCACGACGATATAAACCTTACGGAAAATTACAACCATTTTTAGTTACGGAACGACTATAAAATTGTATTACGATAAATTTTATTATTAAACTCCCTTTATCAAAAAACCAAATTACAGACATATATTACGATAACATTTTCATAATCGTTAATCGGTTTACAAACTTTTCTTATTTTTTACCTTATAACGAAAACATAAACGCTAAACAAATAACATATATTTTTTTTTTCGAAATATTTTTAGCGTATACGGAATACCATACGAAATTATTTCAAATAAATGTACGATATTTACTTTTAAATTTTAGCAAAATTTAATAACATAAGTTAATTTAAATCATAAATTATTTAACGCGTTTCGACTTTAAATAAACGGATAAAGAAAACGATAAAATTAAATACTTAAAACGTACTTACGATATTATATTAATTACGAACAAAATAACTAGATTAAAAAGTTACCCGTAATCTAAATAACTTATAATACTAATTACTATAAAAACATTAAAACGATAGCGTTTATAACCAATTTTAGGTTTACTTTAAAAATTTACAAAAATTTACAAAAAAAACTATTTAATATTAAAATAATCCTCGTATCAAAATAATTTAAATAGTTACATTAAAAGATAAAAACGGAATTTAAGTTCGTACGTAATTAAATAAAAAAATATTATACCCAAAAACGGTTAAAAAAGCCAATTTTTTCAAAAGGAAAGATAATTTACCTAGCTACCAAAAACATCTAAACAAAACGTCCAAGTAAGAAATTCGATTTCAAATATATTAACCCCTACAAAATTATCAAAAAAATTTCAAATAACAATTATTAATTAAATTTGTTACCTAAAATTAAATTTTATCTAATTTTTTATGTATTCTTACTTAAGTTAACCGTAAATACCATCAAAATATATACGAAATAAGACGATATGGAAATAGAAAACGAATAAAAATACGAAATAGAAAAAATCCTAAATATACGAAAAGTTAACGGACTTACATAATATTTGGTCAAATGGAAAAATTATCCCGATTCGAAAACCTCCTGGGAATTTGTTAAGAACCTCGCCGGTACTTAACGCCTACTGAAAAATTTTTACTAGTAGCGGTACCACGCAAAAAGGACTCCTAATTAAAATTAAACGAAAACCTTTCGGGTAACAACTAATCGGAAATGAAAATAAATAAAAACGCTTCGAAACGTTACTTTTTAGCTATTAAGCGTTCCGTTTTTTCTTATTTTTCCAGCTTATTTAGTAATTAAAGCCCCCGGTTAACTATATTAATTCTTTTCTTATGAAGAAATTCCTGTTACGTACAAAAACGATCCAAACGAAATAAGGTTTTATTAAGATAACGCGAAATAACTTTTAATACGTTGCGAATATCGCGTAACTATTAACGAGCCGACGCCTTTTCTGATTTAAAACGTTCCATTTCGTTATTAATATTATTTAAAAAAATTAAAAGAACGTTAAAATTATCGTAATGTTATTTATTATAGATATAATTATCGTAACGAAATACGTTATCGGATATGATGCATTTATCCCTAACACGAAAATAAAAAGTACAAAGTATAATTTTAAAAACAAAATTAATAACGAAACGAATAAGTACCTTTTTTTCTTTTTTCTAGTTACGCTTTAATATCGCTTTTTCCTTGCGAGCGCGGTACTTACGAAACTTAATAATGCGACTAGATATAATAAAGTAAAAAATATTTACTTCGGGTAATAACTTTCGGGACGAAAAATTCAAAAAAAGAGAAATCGTATTATAACCCAACCAGTGAAAACTACGAAAACGGTCGTACTAAAACCGAAACAAGATTTAAATAAATCGGTTACGGGAATACGTATATATCTAAATAAAAAAAGCCGAGCTATTCCGTCGGATCAAAAAGAAGCAATATATATCTAAATAAAAAAATTTAAATTGTTCCGTCGGATCAAAAAAAAGGAAAGAAAAAATATATACACCCGTAATCCCATAGTTAGATAACGACAACTTGTAATATAACTTCGTTACCCAAAATACCCTTGGTATTACGAAACGTAACTAAGTTACCTTATTACTTCATTACTTAGATTCTTATAGTACTCTGCTAACATAAACCCGTCGATTTAGATTTAATTATTAGTTAATTAACCTAGCTGTCACACATAAGCTATCTCTCGCAGTCCAAACGGTCCTTAATACGGCTAATATTCTCCAAAGAACTAAAGAGGAGTACCGACCCGTCGCAATAACGATTAAAATAACGAACATATTATTCGCAGCGCTTAAAATTTTTCATTATAATATATTAAAACCCTTTCTCAAAATAAGAAGTATACGGCATAACTTCGAAACCAAATTTGACGATATGATTAACAAAGGAAATAACGCTTTCCTTTTGGTTAGAACGATAACGAGGTTTACGGTTAACTACACGAGCAAACATAGTGAAAAAAAGGCATACTTACCAGAAAATCTTTGGGGCGAAATTTTTAAAAAAAGGGGATCGTATTATAACACAATACAATCGGGCCTCGGAAACGGTCTTTTAGCGAAAAACCGAAACAAGATCCAAGTAAGTCAAATTACGTAAGATAAATTTATTTAGATTAAGATATCTATCTTAATCCCTTTAATGGATTTACTTAAATTAAGATATCCATTTTAATCCCCTTAATAGATTTATTTGAATTAAAATATTCATCTTGATCCACTAAAGAATATATACATTCGTTAAACCCATAGTTAGATAGCGATAGCTTGCAAAATAACTTCGTTATCTAAAACACCTTTAGTATTACGAAACGTAACTAAGTTACCCTTTATTCATCCATTGCTTTAACCACATAATACTCCTGCTAACATAAACCCGTACGTTTAAGTTTAATAGTTGGTTAACTAACCTAGCCGTCACAAATAACTCCTTTAACAGGCGGCGAAATCTAAACCCTTTTACGAAAGTTATAAACGTCCCGTATAATATATTATAGTATTTATGTATAATAAAGTCTTAATCAGTAAAAATTATATACTCCTACCAACTTTCCTATACTACTAGATTATCGGGTAATCGTTTTTCCTTTAATATATTAATTAAAAGATTAATTTTAACGGTTAAATTAATCGCTCGGCCGTGGTCGCATAAAATTCAACTACGAATAAAATTTTCGAATCCTTTATCCGTCCCTCGTTTTTGCCAAAATGCTAAAGTGCGTATACTTATATCCTATTTTTTTAATCTCGGGCGGTAAAACTAAAAAATTCAGATTTATCGTATTTTAAAAAGGCGATAATAACGTAATAAGGTCGAGTTATAACTAATAGATACGTTAAGGTTTAAAAGTAATAAACGGGTTGTAATTAAAACTATCGTAATATTAACGATAAACCATAATTAAGATAATCGTATATATATTTATATATATAACCTCAAAATCGTATTATTATTAAGTTATTACAAATTTTCGTTTTTTAAGAAACAAATCTACAAAACGGAGCCCATTTTCTATAATATTAGCTAAAGCCTCGTTAGCTCGTTACGGGGATTTAGGATTTTTATGGATTTAATTGGTTAATACTTAGCGTTATAAAGCGGTACTGAAATATTTTTAAAGAAATTGGGAAAACGAGCCAGGGAGGCCTAAGCTAGCTAAGGTAAATAATAACGAACTTCTGTTATTAACAGCGGTGCATTTTTAGTAATAATATTATAATATTAATTACGAAAACGTTATAATATGATAAAAACTATTAAAATTATAATTACGAAGATTTAAGTTAATAGCGTTAATAAGATATTTGATAAAAATAACAACTTAAGCTTAATAATAAGCTGTTTACGTTACTCGCGTATTATAGTTTAATTAATTTCAATACTACGCAAGTAGTTAACTCTAAATACAAAATTTAAACAGGTTTAACAAATATTATTAGTTTAAAATAGTTAAGAAAAACCTGTTATTTTCAGCTAAAAATTTCGGAGATGGCTGGTTTTGAATAATACAAACAGTTTGCCAAGTCTGATTCTGAATCCCTATAAGTTAGTGGTGCTGAAATTTTAGGAACTAGCCACAAAGGAAAAGCATAAGCCAAAGACGGCCCGACCTGATATTAGTCCTCTTCATCGCTATCCGATTCACCCCGTCTCTTCCTATCCTTCTTCCCGTCCTTCCCCGACTTGCCCTTCTTATACTTTTTAGATGAAGTCTTCCCATTCACCTTAATGTTACCGCTACTCGAGCTTTTTCCCTTCCTCCCCTTATACTTCCCCTTCTTCTTGTTCTTCTCATCCTCGCTAAAGTTAGATGTATCAGAGTCACAGTCACTGGAGGTGCCACTATCGCCGTCGTCACTCCCCTGCTCTGAGCTGGAATCCGATGAGTCGGAAATGCTGTCCTCAAAATCAAGGTCTGGGGCAGGTATAGGGAGGTCGTATTCCCCAGGAAGCGCTCGGATGAGGTCTCTTTTGGCGACTCTTTCTTCGTCCATACCGTGCACTGCAACGAGATACTTGTTGAATTGCTCAGACGCAGTGGCGACGATGTTGAAGTACTTCTTCGACAGTACCGGCGTCTTGGAATTGCCGTCCGCGTCCTTGGCGTGAAACTCTGCCAGCGCCATGGCCGTCTGAAAAGTGTTACGGATCTGTCGGCCATTCCACCGTAACGTCTCCCATTTCCTTTTCGCCCAGGAAATGACCTTCTTTTGCGACTTCTCATATTGGAACTCGGGGAGGTTGTTCTTGCGACGAGCCTCGTTGATCTCACCGATCCGCTCAAAGTTACGCTTGAAGATCTTAATGGTTTGTTTCTCTGTGAGCTTGGGGTAATAGAGGGTAAGGTGGAGCCGAGACCGGAAGGCGTCATCAATAGCGCCGACGCGGTTGGTTGTTAGAAAGAGGATGCCGTTGTAGTACTCAAGGATCCGAAGGAATACTAAGATTTGATGTTAGCGGATAATTTAAAGAAGAGACACCGTAATCATAAATTGAAGCACCTGAGACCAGCCCGTTCCTAACAATATCCCGTTGCTGACTGGTGTTAGCGGATCACATTGATAAATCTGGAGCTGGGTGAGTATTTACATCACGCTTAGCGAGGAACACGTCAGCTTCATCGAGCAGGAGAACACATCCCCACCTGTGAGCCAGCTTGAAGTGCTGTTCCATGTTTCTCTCCACGTCTGCCGGCTCATACCCGATATCACCGCAGGTGATTAGGTAGAGAGGCTTTTTCGTGTGGCCAGCGACACATTCTAACACGTTCTGTGTGAGCTGAGCCACTGCAATGGGTATTAATGATTTACTCACCAGCCGTGGAGGTCTTGCCAACCCCTGGAACCCCATGAAGGAGGATGATGCATCCTTTCCCCTTACCGCGGACTAGGTCCATGCCAATCTTTTCGGAGCCCTCCTTGCCTCCCAAACTCAGCTCTCTGGTATGTGTTTCCACCATGGCCTGAACCATTTGGCGATGACCCTTGGGCAAAACAAGGTTCTTCCACTCGTTGTTCTGCTCAACTGGCGTAAGCCGCATGATGTCCAGGAGAACTACATTGAAGTCGAAGGGTTAGCAAAGCCGAGCCAAGGTCAAATTGCAGTGGCATTCCTTACCCCATCTGCGGTTGCGCAGAGAGAATCCTGGCACCGCACCTGGCAGGAGAGTGATGAGCCCTTTGCTCTCCATCATGACCTTGAAATCCTCAAATCCTTTCTTCCCCTGGCTCTTCATCCTGTCTTCATATTCTTCAAACAAGGCTTTGACCTCTGATTCAGCTTTTTCTGCAACCTTCTCTTGCATTGACAAGTATTTGTCTGAGCTCAAGCAGCACCCCACGCTGCAGGTCCAGCCGAAAATCTCTTTTGCACAGTCGGCTTCGAGCTCGAACCAGTTGTTGGCAAACCCAACGAAGGTTGGCCTTGTGATAGACTCATACCGTGTGATGGGGTCACTCTCATAGGCGAGCTTCATGTCCACGACAACTGAACTGTTGATCTATTTGGTTGATTGCAGTTAGACCACTTGGAAAGAAGCACAAGGCTTGAGGGGTTACTAAGCTTACTTCCTCGCGACTATGTCCTACGGTCATTCCCCTGTATTCCATGTGAGCGACGTTGGTTGCGTCCACAAATTTCTTTCCTCTGTCTACCAGAAACTTTGGGGGTGCGTATATGAGCGGGAAGACCTTCAGGTCGCGGATACTTATTTCTTGTTCGTACGGCTTGAACTCGAACGTGTCGCAGACCGTGCCGAACTCGAGGCCGTTGAAGTCGATGTAGAAGCAGAAGACGTAAAGCGGGGTGTAACTGTTTCTGGCTTTCCCCGACTGAGACACTGCTTCCGGACCTAGGTAATCGGCGAGATAGCCAGCACCACCGACTGCTGCAGCTCCAGAACCCTGCGTGGTTGGTAGCGGGGGTTGCTGGGAGAATGACATGACTAGCTTTGGCTGGGGCCGGTGAACCATGGTAGAGGTCAGCGGGGTTCCTCCGGTGGTGGCTAGAACCCGGTATGCCTGGGGGGTATGCCTCGAGATTGCCTTGTGGCGTTTTGTCCCGATAGAGATTTGGCCAGCTTCGCGCATTGGGCAATAAATGGTGTCGTAGGTGTCGAACAGCATCCATAGGTTCTCGAAAGCAACAGCTTTCTCTGTTCCCTCACGAAAGCGCTTGAATAATGCGAGCTGGGGGCCAAGGTAGTTGTGAACAAAGTCGAGCAAGCCTTGGAAGTGCGAGATGGCCGATGGGCGGTTAAAGGTCTCAAGTGTGTCATCCTCGGTCTCATCTAAAGGCAGAGCGCCGCTCGCCTCGCGGTTTTCAGCGGCGTCCGATGTCTCCGGAGGGCTGGCTTCTGGTGAAGAAGTGCGATTGACCGCTTTCACCTCAACCCGACTTTGCCGGCCCAGGGAAATTAGCAGAAAGCAATGTCACTTAGTCGTCATGTTCCGTGGTACTTACCCATATCTTCTCTTCAGCCCCTCAAGGTGCTCTTTCAGTTGCGCGACACTCCGGATAATGGTCTTGAAAGGCTTTTCGAAGTACACGACTTCATGGTCGCGGTCCACTGAAGCCCCAAGCTCCTTGACGACGAAATCGACGATGGGCTCCGACCAGACTGCAAAAGCGAGAAGGTCAATGTCTTCGAGCTTCGGGAGATTGTCATCCAAGCTTAGTAGCTGGGCGGCATCCCTCTTAGCACTGACGCAGAAGGCGCTAATGAGTCGTGGGTTGTTCCGATTCTTGATTTTAATAGAACTTGAGCGCCAGCTGCTAGCATCGGTTCCCCTCCCTGTTACGTTGTGAAGCTTAGGAACAAATTGGATGGTATCGTACGGGTAGCGTGGGCCACTGTCCTCTTCCTCTTCCTCTTCCTGTTTATCTTCTTCATCCTTCTCTGTCTCCTCTTGCTCATCTTTTTCATCCGTCTTGTCGTCGTTGTCTTTTTCTTCTTTTTCGTTTCCAAGCGCCTTTGAGTTTGCTTTGTTCCCGCTTTCGAGCTGGAGAATCCGCGCCTCCAGACCCTCGAGATACCCTGTGAACTTTTGAATAGTATCTAAGGACAAGGTTTCCGATTCTCGCTCCAGTTCAATATCGCCGTCGCTACAACCAACGTCCAGAACCATGTTCTTCGCAGTCTTCAGGTTCCTGTGAGCTTTCGGCGAGTTTAAGGTTTTCTGTTGTTGTTGCCTAAGTGTTCCGGCTTTTGGCAACGGGTTACCGGGGCGATATGTGAAGAGGCTGGTTCTGTTGCGACAAGAAGCGAGTGGAGGCCTTTGTGGATAAGCCAAGGAGCTCGAGATAGGCAGCGCCTGAGTCTCCGAATCGCCGTGGAGAAAGAAGAACGATATCGGGTGTATTTAATGAAAAGTTCATCACAGCCTGCCTAAAGAGCCCCCAAATGAAAGGCTGTGCATTCACTAGCGCCTTACCATGGTGCCCATCCATCATGAGGCCCAATAGCCTTTTCTTAAGGCTTTGCGGGCTTTGCGTTAGTAGCGCACCACCTGGTTACATGTAGCACAACATCAATGCGCCACAGAGCCATGCGGTAATGTGGCAAGAGTCTTGCGCTGGTTTGGCTAAATGTACCATGATTGCGGCTTGATTAGATTCACCTCGCCGAATCGTTAATCGATCCGAGTAAACGCTTTGTAGTAACGTTACCGCGGATTGCCCTTTCTTTTTACAAACTAAAAAATAATGAGGGTGGGGCTGGGATTTTAATTAATGGGTAACTTAGTTAATACGTAATAAAAAGAAATTTAAAACTCCCGAAATAATAATAAACTATTTAAAAATTAAAATTAAAATAATATAAATTTAAAGTTTAAATCATTAATACTGATCGTAAATCTTAAACTATTAAAAATTTACAAAATTAATTTTTAATCTTTGTTATATTTTAAGAACATAGTGAAATAATTATATTATATAAAGGCGTATAATTTAAGATTGATATTTATATTTTTTAAACTTTTAACATAACGTATTATATAAGCGAGCGGTACATATAAACGACCGGAACATTATTTAGCATATTTTAATAATAATTTTAAATAGCGTAACGTGCCATACCACCGAATGAGATATACTCTCAAGCGAGATATTTGTTGGTACTTCTTAATAATTAATATAAATCACTTAATACTAATATATTATAATAAGTAAAATTAATTAGTTTTTTTATCTTTAAATGTTTTACAATTTTTTAAGTGCGCGTATTATATTCGGGCTTAGCGCAAACGCCATATTTTTATTTTTTAGTTTTAATTCTTTTATAACGTCCATCTTTAATAGTTATAGGTTGCGCTTTCTTATCACCCCTACTTATCTTCGGCTAACAAAGCTTATTACTTTTATATAGTAAGTATTCTTTTTTTTTAAAAACGTTTATCAAAGAGGTAATGGATTTTATATAATTAAGTGATCTTTTATTGAAGATAAATATTTTTATGCCAAAGTATTAGCTAATAATTGTTTAAAAAATTAACCGGTTTAACGATTTTTCGCGGCGAGTTACTTTAGTAAGTTTTAATTTTTATGATGTAAGGGACTGCGAGGTTTAGGTTATATTTTTCAAGCAAAGTCAAATATATAAAAACTATTATACGATATACTATATTTGATAGATAATATATCTAATACTTTAATATACGATAACTAATAGGTAATTTTTACAATTTTAAAAAAAATATATACGTTAATCTCGTAAAGCCTTACTTTTTATTAGAGCTTAGTAATTACGTTATTTCTTTATTAATATCGGTTTAGAAGATTTATATACGTGGTTGCCGACAAGTTTGGACCTTAATAAATTTAATACTTATTAACTTTGCAATTCGGTATAGTTTTTAAAAGCTCGAACTTTTATTAGCATGGGTTCGATTTAATTAACATCAAATCTCTTATATATAATATAACTTAAGAAACGTTAAACTTTATACGATTAATCTTAAAGATAAAGTTTAAGTACGTAAAAAAATTTTATAAGCCTTTATTAGTTTTACGGCTAAAAATATCAAATATTAGCTAATAAAAAGACTCAAACTTTCAACCTCAATCGTTTTAAAGCAACTTCTCGAAGTATTATTGCTCATCATAATTTAACAGGTGATATAATTCGTACATATTATCGATAATCCGTATCGGTGAAATTTTAACGAAACTTTCTCGTTTAAAATAATTATATTCTATAAAGTTCCTAAGCGAACGAAAAATATTAATATTTTTATCGACTTAAAAAGTATCTCTTAAAAGAGAAATGCTGTTAATTATTAATTTTCTAATACGATTTAATTTCAACAAGTAATAATAACCGATTGTATATCAAGTACCATATACATAGGCGAGGGATATATATAAGCGAAAGACTTTGTAGTACTTTATAATAACGTAATATATTTATTGAAATTAATCGAATTGTTCTTTATTAAATATCTTTATAGCTTTTTTATAAGTATGCGCATTATATCCGAACTTACTATAAACGATATATTGTTCTTTTTTAGTTTTAGCCCTTTTACGACGATTATCTTCCGCCGTTATAACTTATATCCTTTTACTACCTATATGTTTTTAGTTAAAAGATCTCTTTGTTTTTATATAATAAATATTTTGCTTTTTTAAAGATATTAATTTTTAATTCTTTAACGTTTGCTTAAATCATAATTCCTTTAGCGTAATTAGGTAATTTCTTTTTAAACAAAAAAGTAAGTTCGTATAAAAGTAATACGTTTTTTTATTAGAAAATTAACCAATTTAATATTTTTTGGTAATAAGTTACTTTAAAAAGCTTTAAACTCTATTAAAAATAACGTTGTTATATTATTTATTTTAATATTTTTAAAAGTTTTCGGATGTAAGAAAATAATAAATCCTACGCAGGTTAACAAAATAATAATTAACATAGAGACAATTAAAGAATTTTCAAGTTCGCACAATATAATATTAAAATAGAATAAAACGAAATTAACTTTAGTAAGTTCGAATTTGATATTCTCGAACGTTATTTTAATTTTAAAGCCGTTGTGAAATCTGGTAAAAAAAATCGGTTTTAATAATATGAATATAATAACGTCGTATTGAGTTTTAGATATATAATAAATACCCGCGTTATAAAATAAGAAAACAACATAGGTTACAAGATTAAAAGGTATGCGAAAAATACGCGGGAATAGAAAATATAATAATATTATAACTGGCGTAATATTCTTTCGATTTTTATCGAATAGCAATTATTATAAGTATAAAAAATAAGAAGTTTTTCATTTTTTTTAAAACATTAGAATATATTAATTAAAATATTAAATTTATCCTCAATTTCATTCGTTGTTTATTAAGTATTAATAAGGTGATTACTAGAACAAATTTTAAAGAATGTTTTTTATTATAATTATAAATAATAATATAATTTAATTTTAAAAATTATAATATTATTATACGATATAATTTGTATAATAAATATTATACCTACTATCTTTAAATATAATAATTAATAACTAGTGTTTACGATTTAAAGTATATTATATATCTTAATTGTTTAAAACCTTATTGTACTGACTACTAGGTCTTGTAAGCATATAATTTCTCGACTGATATCGAGTTAGGAGGCTTACATACGTAGTTGTTGACAAACTTCGACCCTGATAAACCTTATACCCGTTAGCTCCTCGGTTCGGCAGAGTTAATATGACTTAGGAGATATTGAACTTTGCCAGGTAAACCTTGTGGTTAGGCTTTAAGAGCAAATCTTAAGCGCGTATAAAAGATATTACGAACCCTCGCCAGTTGTTTTATATTTCTTTATTATAGTTCTTTTTATTTGTTATATCCTTTTTAATTTAATTTTATTTAAATTATTACCAACGTACTAGATAAGCTCGGCTGATATATAAGTTCGTCGAACATTTATAAGTATTCGCAATAAAAAATATAAATTACTTAATTATAATATATTAAATTAAGTTTAAAGAAATAGGACTTTTTTATTAAACGTAATTTTAGCTTTCTTAGAAATAGGCGCATTATATCCGAGCTTACTGCAAACGCTCTATTTCTTTTTAATTTTAACCTTTTTACGCTAATTACTTTTAACTGTTATAAACTTTACTTTTCTACCACTTTTGTGTACTCGGCCAGAAAGGTTTCCCTTTTTTATAAAATAAATATCTCTTCTTGTTAAGACCGTTTATGTTTGGTTTTATAACGTTTATTTAAAGTATAATTCTTTTCGTATAAATAAGTAATTTTATAGTAAAAAAGGGAATTATAAAATACAGAAATAATAAATTACCTTTTATCAAAAAATTAACCGATTTAACAATTTTTATCGGCGAGCTACTATAATAACATTTTAAAATTTCTTTATAAACAATATTAAAATTGAATAGAATAAAGTTAATTATCGCAATTCGAGATTTAATATTATCGAACATTATAATAACTTTATATACGTCGTAAAAACCGGTAAACAATTATTTTTAAACGGTATAAATATATTATTTTCGTATTAAACTATTAATATATAACGTATAAGGACGTTAAAAAGAGAAAAGAACGAAATACGTTAAGAAGATAAAGTTTATAAAAAAAGTACGCGGATATATAAAACATAATAATATCATAATTACCGTAATATTTTGCTTACTTTATCGAATAATAATTTTCGTAACTGTTAAAAATAAAATAAACTTTCGGTTTTTTCCATACGAGTTTAAATATATTAATCGAAGTATTATATATATTTTAACTTTAATTTGTTAGTTATTTAATTATAAATTACAATAGACATAAACGGTAAGTTAATTTTTTCCCGTAATAATAAAAAATAACAATATAATTAAATTATAAAAATTAATAATATATAAACTTATAATTTATAATTTAATTCTTTACTAAGCTTTATTTAAATTCTTTTTATTTTTTAGTATTAGTAATTATTCTGCCGGTTATCATAAACAACTTTATTTAAAACTTAATTTCTTCAAAATTATAAAAACCTGTTTTATAATATTATATTATACAATTGTAATCTGAATAAATTTAAATTATTTTCTAAACATTTTTAAGCTTTTATATAACATTTTTTAATAATTAATTCTAACTCGTTTTATAAGGCGTTACGCTAATAATAAATTCGTTATATATTTAATATATAAACGCCGGATAAGAAATACTTACGTCTTTAAGGAAAAGATTCGGTTAATAATAGATTTCTTTCAATCGCTATTAATTTTTCTAAATTTAAGATTATATCTGTTTAGGAAGGTTTAATATTAATTCCGTTTTTTAAAGTAAATAAGGAGACGTTATATATAGAAGTAAGTCGTTTAAATTAAGTTTCGGCTTTCGCTTTTTAGCCTAAATAGTTAAGTTTATTCTGTCTTTTTTATAAGGCGTTCCAGAATGTTAGTGTTAAGAAATAGACCATTAAAGATAAGTAGTAAGAATGGTTAAAGAAGTATTTAACGAGCTTATATTTTTAACAAGTTTGTATAGTACGTTATTCTTTTTTATCATATCGTTATATGCGATAATAACCCGAATAAGTTCGAATCACTTACGAAAGCTCTTTAAAATTTCACATATTATCTCTTAATAATTGTTTTTTATTTTAAACATATTTGAAATTTTTGTTTTCCGTTTAATGAGTTTTAACGATTACTTCATTTCAACGCGTTTAACTACGTGTTAAAAAAGTAATAAATCGCTTATTTTTTAAAAGAGTTAATGCTGAATAGATAACCTTTATCCATTTTAGTTAAGGATTTACTTAATAATCGATTTTCACTTTATTAACGTTAATTTTTAAGAATTAAGTGTAATATCAGTTGGAATGTATCGACCGTTAAAACGACATCTTGAAGTAAGATATAAGACTTTATAAACAGCCTTTAGCGTTTTATAATCAAGTTTCGAATTTTTTAACTTTAGTAGCTAAGTTTATTTTTGCTGTATTTTAAAGGGGCTTTAAATTAAAATTTTAAGAAAATAAGTGAATAACTATATATAGTCATAATAGTTAAAAAAGTGTCTCACTTATTAATGTAATTCGTGTAGTAGTATGAGATGTTACCATGTAAAGATTTTGGATATAAAAGTACTGCAGGTAGCTTTAAGCATTTCGCGATAATAAATATAAAAAAATAAAAAGTTAAAATTAATTTAAATTAATCCGATTCGTTTTCGCTAAATAGATTTATAGATTTGTTATAAGTACGCGTATTATATTCGGTCTTACTTCAAATATTACATTTCCGTTTTTTCGTTTTAATTCTTTTAACATCATTACTTTTAACTATTATTAGCTGTATTTTATGGTACTTGTTTCTTTTTCACTTTAAACAGCTTGTTTTCTATATATAATAAGTGTTTCTCTTTTTTAAAGACGTTTATTTTTGGTATTTTGACGTGTGGTTAAAATATGATTAGTTTTGTATAATTTGATAACATTTTATTTAATAAGAATAACTATATAATAAAATTTTAATTCGTTTATAATTAAAGGATTACACTATTTAACGATGTTTGCTATTAAATTACGTACATAATCCTTTAATATTTTACAGATATTTTTCAAGATTTTCACAAGTGAGAAAATAAATCCGGTGAAGATTAACAGGGACACGATCGCCGTAAATATCACTGGAGGAATTTCGAGTTCGAAAAGAACAGTATTAAAATCGAATAAAATAAAACTAACTTTTATAAATCCGTATCTATTATTATCCGATGTTATAATAATTTTAAAGGGTTATAAAAGTCGTTTAATGAAATTTCATTAAGCGATATAAGTATATTATTTTATTATGAAGTTTTTATAATACAATGTATAACCGCATTTTAAAATAAAAAATCAATATTTTAAAAAGTTAAAGGCGACGCGAAGAATACGCAGGTATATAAAGGTTATAATATGTAAGTAGTGTAATAGTTCTCGAAATTTATTAAATAATATTTTTCGAGGCTGATATAAATAAAATCGTTTTAATTCGTTAGTTTATTTATTATTATCACATAATACAATGCTTAAATTAATTATTAGTAATAAGTTATTACGAAATAAAAGCTTTAAATTATTTTTCCTTGTTATAAAATTAACTAACAGTATATTTTAATTTTCGATATTAATGCTTTTAATATATATCCTTTATTCTTTTTTATTTTATTAAGATTCTTTTATCTTATCTTTAGGCGTTAATAATGATTATATCCGTTATTATAAAGCGTTTCATTAAAAGTATAATTGTTTCGAAGTTCTAAATATCCTTTTTTAAAATACCGCATTTTAAGATATTAATACTAATAAATTTAAATTACTTAAGAAATACTTTTGAACTTTTATATAATATCCGTTCTTAAGCGATTATTTTATTTATATGGGTTTTAAATTTAATTACCGTTTAATAAATTTCGACATTTAATTTATTGTAACGCGTTTTATAACGCATTAAGTAAATAGTATATAGGCGATATTTATACTATATTAAAGCTGGATAAGAGTCGCTTCGGTATTTAGGTTAAGGATTAGGTTAATAATCTATTTCATTATATCGGTGTTAATCTTTATCAAAACTGGATACCATTGGTTCAGGCGTATTAACCGTTAAAATCGTATATTAAGATAAAATATATAAATTTATAAATAAAATTAATTTCTTTAAACTAAGTTTCGGGGTTCGTTTTCAAGCCAAACGGTTAAATCTATTTCCGCTAGTTTTATAAACCGTTTAAAAATATAAATATTAAAAAACTATAATCAAAAAGATGAGGTTAAAATAATTAATAAGGTGGCTCCCTTATAGTTATACGTCGCTTATAAATATGAGATGTTATAGGTTTTGTTCGTAAAAATTAACGGTAGAAGAAAAAAGAGATCGTTATGGCGAAAAGGTCAAAGTTATTTTTGTTAACGACACCTTTTTACACCAAGTACGTAGCCGCTTTTATAAGCGGTTTATGAACGAGTTAAAAATGCAGCAGAAAAAGAAAGGGTAGAAGGCAAATAATGGCACTTTAACGGAAAAAAGCTTTGAATAAATTTTTAAAATGTTAATTCGTATTAAGTAAATAGTTTAAGATATCGAGTTAATTATAATCTTAACTCTTTGGACTTTTAATATTATTTATATCGATTATTTCGGAATTAATATAATATCTGGCGCCATTCGGCTTTTAAAGTATTATAACTTCCTTATTGTTATATTTATTAGTTTAAACAATTTTTTAACGGTTTAATAATTGAAATGTTTCGAAAAAACTAAGGATTTAGGTTCTAGCAAATGCGTGCGTAATGATAAAATACTACTGTATAATAATAACGAAGGTAATACGAATTCGTTAAATACAAAAAGCGGTACCAAGAATAAAAGCGCTACGAATAGTAAACCTCAAAGATATTACGATTATTAAAATATTAAACCTTATAAATAAAGTAAAAATAATTAAAAAGAAGAGATAGTGTAAAAATAAAAATAGTAGTTTAAGAATAAGCTTATTTATACTAATATAATTTAATATAATATAAAATAAAGATTATTTAATTATACAAGTTCTAAATTCTTTAATAAAGCCAATATAACTAGGCTTGATAATATTGCAGTTATTATTAAAATTAGCTTAAAATATGTTTCGTATTAATTAAAATATAATATAGCTTATTACGCTTTCTTATTAAGCTCTTTCTTCGTTATAATAAGATCGACTTTTCTAATAGATATATTGGCTTTTCATCTATTTATAATCTATCTTATATATGTTGTCCTTGTTTAAAAGTTTTATTACAATAATAGGTACTAATGCAAACTACGCCGCTTATTTCTTTGTCAGTAAAAGGTTATTCGCTTAATTGTTATCGTTAGTATAAGTTTTCTTATTCTGTTTTACGAGTTCCTTGAGGTCGTTTTTATAGTAAATTAAAAGTATTACAAATATTAGCCGTAAGGTATATTGCGTTAATTATTATAACAACATTAATATAATAGTATAGTGTTTTTAAAATATTGTAAAATATTTTTATATAATAAAAAGTCGTCGAAGATCTTTTGTAGCTGCATATATCATAAACTATATATATTTCCTTAAATAATTAGCTTTAAATTAAGCTGCGTTTATTTTTGATAGTAATTCCATGTTCTGCTTTATATAATAAATTTCTACTAGCTAATAACGAACTTAATATTACGTTAAAAATACTTATTATTAAAAATAATAAAATTTCTAAAATTGCTTATATTATTACCTTTTTAGTATCGTTCTTAAAGCTTTCTTAACGTCTTAATACATAAGTACTATATTTGTTTATAATTACCTTTTACGAATTCTTTTATCTTTTACTTAAAACTGTTACTTTTAACTTTAACCCTAAACTAAATATTATAAAGCGCTTTTAATACGTTTTTAAACTATAGAAAACTTGTTATTATTTATAATTTAAAAATACGAATAAATTTTAATAGGTATAAGAATAATACTTATTAACATTTTAATGTTATTTAGAATTTTTTCAAAATATGTAAGATATTATATTATATCCTTATATAAAACAATTTAAAATTAAGCTAATAAACATTTTTTAATATAAAATATAAAAGGAATTAGCTTCTTTTTATTAACATCGATCCGAAACGTTATATAATTAATTAAATAACGTATTAACGTACTATATAAGCGAACGGCCGATATACAAGAACGGATTAAACTTTTTAACTTTTTAAGCCATTCGTTTAATTTATGCATTTTCTAATATTAACATTAATAGACGTCTTACAAAAGAAGCTAGCATAAATCTAACTGTTTAGTTTAAGAAATAAACCCTAGAATTAGGTTAAAAAGATTTTAATTCTATATACGATATTGTCAAAATTATCTTTAAAGTCGAATATTATAATAGATACGCCCAAGCTGACATTTTTCTAAATTCGCGAAAATTAACACTAACCGAAAGGAAATCGATTATTGAATAAATTATTAACCTATATATGTAAGTATTTTCTCTCCGGCTTTAATATATTAGTCATATAACGAATTTATTACTTACTTAATAGGTTAAAATATTTATCGAAATTAATTAAGCGTTTAACTATATTAAAGGGTAAGAAAGTGTTAAAATAAGCCTAAATCAAAAATTAATTTATTAAAATATATTTCGCGAAAACTTCAGAACATTTCCGAAGTAATTAAAATTTATTTAAATTATAAGCATGAAATATGATATTGTAAAATGTATGTAAATATAGTTTGGAGGAAATAAAGGTTTTAATAAAGCTTTTTATAATAGCCCGTATAACGATTACTAATGTCAAAAATTTAAAGAACTTAAATAAATTTAATAAAATAAAGGAGAGTAATTTATAATAATATAAATTATTAACTTTAAAAGTAAGGCTAAATCTTATTTATCATCCTTACTCGGAAAACCCTTTTTTTTCCGTAGTTTGCCGATAATTCACTTATATTTTATTAAAGAATTTCAATAAATAAAAACTGCTAAATAGTAAATAAACTAAGTTTAAATTAAAATAAATATTTGAATAAATATATTTAAACGCGGAGTAAAAGTTCGAAAGCTTTTTTTATGCTCGACGGTTACGAAAGTTACTATTTAATCGAATTCAAAAATTATTATAAAACTAACATATTGTATAAGCAAGCGATATATATCAGCGAGCGAGCTAATTTTTAATATTTTAATTTTTAACGTAATGAGAGTTTTTTTACAGTAATAATATGAAACGCTTTATAAAAAAACTGAGATAAATTTAATTATACAGGTTAAAAAACAAACTATAAAACTTATTTTAAAAATCCCACATCTTATATATAACGTCCCGAATTTATTTTAAAAACCCGATATTACCGTTAATACGCCTAAACGTATAGTGTTCTTAATTAGCGAAAATTAACGCCAACTAAGAGAAAGAATCGATTATTAAATAAATTTTTAATCTAATTATATGAACGTTTCTTATCCGGTTTTAACATATTAAAAATATGACGATTTTAAGACTTACCTCGATAAGTATTAAGATTAATTATTTATATAACTTTACTAAAAGGTAATTAAAACTTAAAATGTGTTTAAATTAAAAAGAAATTATTTAAAGACTTTATATAAAATTTTAAAGATATTTCGAAAGTAATTTAAATTTATTCGGACTATAATCGTAAAATATAATAGTTTAAGAAAGGATACTTATAATTCTAACTAAATTAAATTTTTAATAATGTTTTTTATTATAACCGATATAATTATTATTAATGGGAAGAAACGTAGAAAAATGAATACGTTTAATGGAAAATCGAAAGTATTTTATGATAATATAAGGTATTAGTTTTTAAAATTAAACACTGCTGTTATTTATTATTTGTATTTCAAAAACCCACTTTTATTACTACTTTAATAATAACTCATTTTTACCAGATTAAAAGATTACTATAAACAAAAAGGCTTAAAGGATAAATATACTAAATTTAAAATAAATTAAAGCTTTCAATAAATATATTAAAACGGCTACGAAAAGTTTTTAACAGTTTTTATTTTCTACGGTTACGAAAATATTTCTTTAATTAAAATCGGAAATTCTTATAAAATTAATAATATTATTATAATTTATATACTTATTACTTTTTTCGGCTTGAACTTTCGACGTATCTTAGTTTTTATATTAAAATTCGCTTATTCGTTATATATTGAAGGTCTTATACGACGTTGCATTACTTATATTACTAAAAAAGATTTTATCGCCAGTTGTTACAACGTAATTAAATTTGCTTTAATAATTACTACTATTAAATCCGAATTCACAAAGGTGGGATTTGTTTTATTTGATTTTAATCTCGATTTCTCCGTATTAAAATTTTTAATTATGCTTATACAAACCATTTTCTTACTTACTATTTATTAATTTCGTTATTTTCTTATTTATGAAAACTTTTAAGAGTATTATTAAAAAGCTTTAATGGAAAGTTTATTTACAAATAAGAAAAGAAAAATTAAAAAATTATAAAGTTAATTCACCGACAAAGATAGTTAAATTGGTTAATTTCTTAATATAAAGTAACTGATTATTTTTATATGAAAATGTGCTTCTTTAAGCAAAACCTTTCTTAATAATTATCTTAAAATTAAAAATAAACGTTATTAAAAAGAAAAAACACTTATAATAAAAGAAATAAAAGCTTTTATAGTTTAAAAAAAGGTAGTAGTAAGCAATCGTAATTAAAAAAGATTAAAGTAAGCGCCGTAAAAGAGTTTAAACGAAAAAACGAGAATATAGTACTTGCAACAATTTTAAACATAATGCGCGTACCTGTAAAAAGGTTATAAAGATATCTAGCGATATAAAATCCAATTAACATATATTAATTTAATTAATTTTAATATTATAGATATTTACTAAGTAGCTTAGTCGTATATTTAATTCGCTGGTTTATGTAATACGTTATCGATATTATTGTATATTATATATTCCTTATTTTTTACTTTATTTTAACATCTTAATATATTGTATTTTTTTCCGCATTAAAATACATTTATTAATTTTATTTAAAACCTTTATACGACGTAGCGTTCTTTATATTACTAAGTAGGATATAGCGTCGGTTTTACAATGTGTTTAAAACTGTTATCATAATTAATACTATTAAATCCGAATTCGTATAAAGAAACCTTGTTTTATTCGACTCTAATCGCGTTTTTTCCGAATTAAAATTTTTAATTATAACGTATTTATAAGCAGTTAAGGTGATTTTCTAAAAGGGCTCAGTTTGTAGCCCTAGGATTGTAAGAACAAAGTAGGAAGCAGCTATATATAGCTGCTCTCCTCTCTACTTGCAAATAAGTAGTTAGATAAGAATCAAGATATTAACTCAGAGATTAAGTCCAATATATCTGCTGACATGGTAGTATTTTTTTGTTTCGTCTTTTAGCATTTTAACCGTTAATTAATACACTTAATTTATTTCTTTTATGTTATACTTAAGGTATTATTTTGGAACGGCAGATTGGCATAAGGGCGCTTAGTAGCATATTTGTCAAAACGAATTAGCTTAGTTTTAAAAAAGGTTTTAAAGTTTTTTTAACCGTTTTAAAAAAGAAGCATTTATTTAAGGTAATGGCCGTAATTGATTAGTAGCCATAAGTTCGTTAATGCAGTAACGTCCGAGAGGATTTAAAAAAGAATTAGAAAGGACTTTAAAGAGAGAGAAATCAACGAAAGAGTTACGATAACATTTGGAAAAGAACCGATTAAGAGTTAGTTTAAAGGTTTCAATATAGAAAAAATGATAAAGGTGTTCGTTAAGCTATTAAGCGAAAGTAAGAAAAATAAATAACTGGAGTAGAAAGATTATGAGTTTAAATTAAGCGAAAAGAATCGATTTCGAGGTAATAATAATTGGGAGATATAGAAAACGGTTGTTTAGGTAACTTTTGTAGCGGTTAACTACCGCGACGATAATTCGGCGAAACTTACCTAAGTGGATAAAGTTAAATTAACCGCCGCCGTTATTGCTAACGTTAATAAGGCCTTATAGAAGTTGTAATAAAATTTACGAAAAGTACGGAAATAATTAAAATTTTAAAGCGTTAATATAAAAGTAAAAATATTAAGTATTTATTTTTTAATTATATAGTTAACTTTATCACCTTAGTACAGCGGTGTGATAACGTCGATATGCCTGTTAACGCTGATTAGCAGGTTATTATATTTATTAATTCGATTTAAAACCGTAATCGAAACGGTAAAGTTGTTTAAAAAAGGTGAATAACAGGGATATTTTATTAGTACCTAATTATAATAGTAAATTAGGAGTACGACGATTTTAATATCGAATTTCGAGGTAAGGATAAAAAAAACTAGTCGGGAGGAAATATATATAACGTAAAGCGATAACGATAAGATAAGTCTACTTAAGACAAACACGATTAGCCATTTTGCTTTAAGTATGGTAAATATCGATATATGGCGAAAGATTACCCGAAAAAGCTAAGGGATTTGACGGATGGAAGGGGACAGAATAAGGTATATTGTATCCTAGAGGGACTTAGGGACTTGTACGGGCCGCACGGAAAACCGAACGGAGAATTAATTTTTTTTAATAGCTTAAGGGCGGCAGCGAGGCTTTGAATGGCTTTACGACAACTTTAGAGCTATAAGGGCGTGTGAGCAGTTAAGGTGATTTTCTGAAAAGGCTTAGTTTATGGCCTTAAAAATACAAAAACAAAGTAGAAAGCAGCTATATATATCTGCTCTCCCCTCTTATTGTAAATAAGTAGTTAGATAGGAATTAAGATACTAATATAGAGATTAAGTATAATATACCTACCAATAGTATTATATAAACAAGCTGTTTATATAAACGAGTTATATATTTTTAGATATATCGCGATAATAAACTTAAGTTTAATAACTATAATATAGTAAATTATTTTAAACTATTCGAACTTTTCGACATTAAACGCTTTTAAATCCTTTTTACAAATCCGCGCATTATATTCGGGCTTATTATAAACGTTATATTTCTGTTTTTCCTTTATACTTTTTTACGATAGTTACTATTGGCCATTACCAATTGTAATTATGTATCATTATTTTCTATTATAATTATAAAAGTTCATGCTTTGTTTACGGGAAATATCTTGTTTTCTTAAAGATACTCATTTTTATTTTGTTAGCGGTTATTTAAAATATAATTCGTTCGCGGAATAAGCTGTATTCCTTTCAAAAAAAAAGGCTTTCGTATAATAATATAAGGTACTATTTTGTTATAAAATTAACTAATTTAACCATGTTTAGTGGTAAGTTATCTTAATAATTTCTAATTTTCTTTTTATAAATAACGCTCTATTAATTCGTTTCTATATATTCTTAAAGGTTTTTATAAGTAAGAAAAAAACCGAAGTGGTAAAAGTAAATAAAAAGTAATTAATATATTGTTTAATAATATAAATAACGAATAAACGCGTTTTAATAGGGAGAAATAAAATACGTCAAAACATAAAATAAATAAAAAATTTAACGCACCAAACAAGCTCACGGGATGGGCAAGCTCACGGGATGGTTTTTGGCACTCCGCAATAACAAATCTAAATAACTTAACTACAACACATTTAATTAATTTAACTCGACAGTATTCTTTTTTGCTGATTACGTCTACGGCATTTTACCAAATATACGTATTATATAATATTTAGTGCGGATATTATATTATTATTTCTTTCTTTTAAGTCGTTTATAACGGCTATTATTAACAGCTATTAATAATGCGTCCTTCTTATTATATTTCCTAACTGCTAAAAAACTTATTTATTTTATATAATAAATAGTTTTTTGATTAAAATTTAATATTTTCATAATTTATATACTTAAGATCGAATTTTTACTATAACATATCCTATTATACCGCAACACCCTTTTTCAAATACGCCTTAAAATAAAGTCCTATAGCGTTACCTCGCAGCCTTGCAACGCGCCTTTTAACTTTTAAATATGACGTATTTTTCGAATATCTTTTTCGTATTAAAGCCGAATAAAAACGTTCGCCTAAATAGGTTGAGAATTCGGTTAGAAATAACTATTTAGTCGGTCGGTTTCAGTTTTTGCGGAATAGGGGTAATATTAACTTGGACGCGTTCGGGGTTAGTCGGTTGCAGATAAGTTAATAGGAAGGAATAGCAATAAAACGTTTATAACAAAGTTAATAAAATATATATATTTGGTAAAAAGCTATAACTACGTATGACGGCTAAGCTAATTAACCAACTATTAAACCTAAGTCGACAGGTTTATGTTAGCAAAGTACTATAAAAATCTAAGTAATAAAGTAACAAAATAACTTAGTTACATTTCGTAATACCAAAAGTACCTTAAGTAACGAAATTATATTAAAAACTGTCGTTATTTAATTACGTAATTACGGACGTATATATCCTTTAATTATTCCTTTCCGATCCGACGGAATAAATCGGATCTTTTGGTTTAAATACATATTACTCCTTTCCGATCCGACGGAATAACTCGGATCCTTCGGTTTAAATACATATTACTTATTTCGTAACTAACCCACTTAAGTCCTGTTTTCGGTCTTAACGCAACCGTTTCCGTAACCTTTACTATTTGGTCCATAATACGATCTCCTCCTTTTTAGATTTTCGTCCCGAAAATTCTTATCCGAGGTAAACATCTTTATTTATTATACCTAATCGTATCAGTAAACCTCATTAACCTCGCGTACGTAAAAAGAAAATATTTTCTAAACGCAATTAACGAAAAAAAAAAAGATACTTATTCGTTTCGTTATTAATTCCGGTTTCGAAATTATACCTTGCACTCCGTATTTCCGTATTAGGGATAAGTGCGTTATATCGGATAATATGTTTCGTTGCAATAACTATATTCGTAAAAAACGATACTATAACGGTTCTGGCGTTCTTTTAATTTCTTTAAATAATATCAATAACGAAATAGAACGTTTAAAGGTAAAAAAAACGTCGGCTCGCTAATAATTGCGTAATATATGGAACGAATTGGAAATTATCTTAAAGCGGTTAGATAAAATTTTATCGCGCCTAAACCGCTTTCGTACTTAATAAGAATTTTTCCGTAAAAAGGGGGTTAACATAATTAACCGAAGGTTGCAATTTTTAAACGAATTAAAGGAGCAGGAAAAGGTAAAACGTCTGGCCGCTAAAAAATAATATTTAGAAACGTTTTTGTTTACCGTTATTTTTAGTTAATTTTTGCCTAATAGTTTTTTACCTAATTTTGATTAGGAATTTTTTTTACGTAACGCTATTAATAAAAATATTTTAACAGGCGTTAAACGCCGACCAAATTTTTAGCGGGTTTCTAGAAGTTTTCAAATTCCGGGTACCCTTTTTATTTAACCAGGTACTAAGTAAGTCTATTAATTTTTCGTACATCCAGGATTCTTTTTGCTTTATATTTTTGTTTATTTTTTATTTCCGTATCGTTTTGTTTAATATATACTTTAATGGTATTTGCGGTTAACTCGAATAGGGATATATGGAAAATTAGGTAAAACTTGATTTTAGGTAGTAAGTTTAGCTAGTAGTTATTGTTCGATATTTTTTTGATAATTTTGTAAAAACCGATATATTTGAAATCGAAATTTTTGTTTAATCTTTTCGTTTAAATGTTTTTGGTAACTAGGTAAATTATTTCTCCTTCCGAAGAGGTTAATTTTTTTAACCGTTTTTGATTGTAATATTTTTTTTATTTAATTTCGTACGAACTTTAATTTTTTTTTCATTTTTTAATATAATTGCTTAAGTTGTTTTGTCGTAAGGATTGCTTTAACATTAAGTAATCCTTCCTTTTGTAATTTTTTGTAAATTTCCGGGGTAAATCCAAAATTGGTTGTAAACGGGGTTATTTTAATATTTTCGTAATAACTAGTATTATAAATTATCTATATTACTGGTAATTTCTTAACCCAGTTATTTTGTTCGTAATTAATATAATATCGTAAGTACGTCTTTAACGTTTAATTTTATCGTTTTATTTATCCGTTTATTTAAGGTCGAAAAATATTAAACAATTTATGGTTTAAGCTAACTTATGCCGTTAAACTTTGTTAAAATTTAAAAGTAAACGTTATTCCTTTATCCGAAATAATCTTATGTAATAATCCGTATATACTAAAAATATTTCGAAAGAAAATGTATATTATTTATTCGGCGTTTATATTTTTATTATAAAGTAAAAAGTAGGAAATTTTTATAAATCGATTAATAATTACGAAAATGCTATTGTAATATATACTTATAATAAGGTTTTTTAATAAAGGTAATTTAAGAATAAAATCCATCGTAATAAAATCTTATAATCGTTTTACGACTAATAACTGTTGCAGTTTTCCGTACGGCTTATATCGTCGTATCTTTATCTTAACGCATACGCCGTATTACCGTATTATTTTTTGTATTATTTTTTTCATTTAAGGAGAATAATAATTACGTCGAAAACGTTTAAGGGTTTTATGGATTCCCGGATATCCATATAACTAGTATTCGTATATTATTCGTATTAAAACTTTTTAACATTTTATTAAGATTTATATCTTATTTATTTTTGCGGGTAATTCGTTATTATATATCTTAATTTTCTAATATATATTTTAAGGCGTTACTTATATTATTAAAATTTATCGAAAACGTAAATATCTTTCTAAAGTTATGTCAAAAATAACGTAATTAACTTTAATTATTTTTTTTTCGAAATCGGGTCGTTTACTAAATACGTTGGCTTTTCCGTTTTCTAAACCCTTACGGTAAATAATAACAAAATCATACTCGGCTAATTTTTCTACATAACGAAATTATCGTGCTATAAATTTTTTAATTATAATAAATCGGGTAAAGTTTTTATGATCCGTATAAACCTTAACCTAATATTAATTACTTTTAAAGAAATACTTAAATTTGCGAAATACCTTAATAATAACTAGAAATTTTTTATTAAAAATGGCATATCGTATTTTAAATCCTTACAACTTATAAAAAAAAAAACAATAAAATGCAATATACCTCGGTCGTTTCGTTATCCGATTACTACGCCCAAAACATAATCTAATATATCGGTTTTTAATTTTACTAAACGACTTAAATCGTACATAATTAATATTAATTAACTTGTAATTACTTCCTTAAGTTATTGGAATATTTTTTCCGTTTTTGGCATCTATTAAAACTTTTATTCTTTTCGTATAAAAATGTTAAAAAGGATTACTATCCGGCTAAAGTTCTTAATAAACTTTCGATAATAATTAACAAATTCGAAAAAAACTTATATTTCTTTAACTATAATAAGCTATACCTAATCGAATATTATAACAATTTTCTTAAGGTCTATTTTGATATATTTAAAAGTAATAATATAGCTTAAATATTTTATTTCTTACGTATAAAACTAACTTTTTTCTGCGTTAACCAATAAATTAACGTTTTAAAATAATTATAATACCTTATAAACGTATTTATCGTGCTATTTTTTAATTTCCGAAAAAATAAGGATATCGTTAAAGTAATATATAACGAAAATGTCGAAATATTTTCGTAAAACATAATTAACTATACGCTAAAAAATAACGAATACGTTAATAAATCCTATTAAAATAATAAAATATTCGTAAAAACCATATTTGGTTCGAAATACCGTTTTTTATTCGTAACCTTTTTTAATTCGAATTAAATTATATCCGTTTTTTAAATCGAAAGTAGTAAACTATTATATTTTATGAAAACGATCCTTTATTTCGCTAATTAAGGGTAATAACATTCGGTTTTTGATAATAATATTATTAACTTAGCGGTAATCCACAACTAATCGTAATTTGCCCTTTTTTTTAAGGATAAAAAATATAAAGTAACTAGCTAGTAATTTAAATAATCGAATCCATCTTTTTTTAAGTCGATTTTCCAAGTATTTTCAAAATATTTATAATTCCGTTTCGTTAAAATTGTAAATAAGATAAAACTTAATCGAAACTTCTTCCTTAAGGACAATTTCGTAATCCTATTTGTTATATTCTAATAATTTTATTTCAAGCTTTTTGCTAAATAATTTCTTATACTTATAATGTTATGGTAAAACGTTAATTAATTTTTTTAACTTAAAGGTTAATTACTATAAATCGTTATTTAGTTACCATAATTTTGCTCTGATAATAATAATAATACGTCGAATCTTTTTATGGTACCCTTTTTTCTTTTTATATTTTTTTCCTATAGGTAGTAAGGTTTTTATCGTATCCTTATGCTAATATTCGTCGCCATTTTCGATCGAATGTTAAAATCTTTATTTTTGTTTTTTTTGCTTACCGTTAAACCGTAAAAAAAACTTCACCTAACCAGTTATCCAATCGATCAAAGGGTTATATTAGCGTAACCATATTACTTCTAAAATTATATCGTAATTCCCTAACGGTATTATGTCGAAATTAATAATTATATATCGTCCTAATATAACGGTATCGAAATAATTAATTTCGCGTATAACTTTACCGTTATCATAAAAAAATGGTTAATTTTCGGCAATATTCGCGATATAAAGGTTTTTTTTGTATCTCTATAGTAATTTAAATCGGTTAACCATTTTAGATATAATATAGTTACCTCCTAAAGCTCCGCTATCCACCATAACGGTATACCAATATATTCCGATTCGCATTTTTATTATAATAGGGTTTTTTTTACCTTTTATCATTACTAAAACCCTTTCTGAAAATTTTTGTTAACTCCTTCGGGCCTCGTTTTCCCGCGGTTTTTTTATAAAGGGCTCGGTTCTTTTAAGGGTTGTTCTAACCGATAAGCTTATTTTTTAAAATCCTTTATCTAATTTCGTAATTATTTAATAAAGTAATATTACCGTTTAACTTATGGTTCTAACGCGCTAATACGTACTGTATAACGTTTTACGTTGTCCAAAAGTTATATATAGCGATATTTTTATATTTCCATTTTTCTTTCCAGTTAAAATAATTTTTCCGTTTGTTATCGCATTTCTTAATCTTACTATATAAATTATTTTTCCATAACGTAAGTAACTTCCCAAGTAAAAATATTTTCGTTAATTCCCTATAAATCCTTAATAGCTTATTCCAAATCAGCTATAATTCCTTTTCTTTTCTAAGGATTTAAGGTAATAAATAACTAAAAATAAAAATCTGCGATTAATTATCGTATAAATAGGTCGCGTCCTTCCATACCCTCCTCCTCCGTTTATAACCAATACTTGCATTTTTTAAAAAAGCAAAAAAGGTTTTTTTGGGGGTATTATAAATTTAAGGGCTAATTATAAGATACTACCTTCTGGTCGATTTCTTTTTGTAAGCGTATAATACGAAAATACCGGTATTATCGTTTATCTTATTTATTTCGACTAATTTAACCAAAAAAATCAAATCCTTCTTCCATTATACGCATAATACGTAAATAAATAAATTATTTCTATTCCTTATACTTAAGGTATTATTAGCGTTAATAATAAAAAAAATGCTTTCTAACATATCGATCAGGGGTATTAAGGTAAATCGCTTTTATCTATTCTTAATATTCCCATAACCATTTTTCTGCTTCGTTTAAAGGTTCGAAAATAAGCTGCCGTTTTATTATAGCGATTATTTTTCTCTTATTGTTAAAAGGTTACCCCGTAGGCATAAAGGTCCAAAGCTTATTTTGCTATTTTTTAGGCGATTTATATTTTTTGGCTCGATACCTAATCTTTCCGTAATTCCAGCATTCGATACGTTACTTATTTTGTTTTTAAATAACGCCGATTTCCATAAGTTCAAGTTCCGTCCCGTACGCCGTATTCTGCTATTTTGGTGCATTAATATTAACATAATGCCGCGGCCTATTATCGTTTTTCCTTTTGGTATTACGAATTCGCTAGGCGTATTGTCGATCGTCGATCTTAACGGCTTTGGCAATATAATCAGTTAAATATTGCGGTCGGTTTTTTTTGAATAATTCTTTTTGTACTTTTTTTTTGAAACCGTCGAAAAAACAAACCATTAAAATTTCTTATCCTTAATTAAATTTCGAAAAAAGCTAAATAAATTCGGTACCGTATCGAAAGGCGGATCCTTTTTGTCGTAACTGCTAAATATTTATTTCCGTTTTATTCTTTTCGTTTATTATCCTAAAAGCTTTTTGTAAAATTTACTCGAACATTTCATAATTACTATAAACACGTACTATTTCCACATTTTGTTGTTCCAAAAATATGGTAACGTATTTTCTTATCGCGGGTTCAAACCAAGTAACTGCGTATCCCGAAAATCGTCCTATTACGAATTCGATTCGTATAATTAAAGTAACAAATCGTACTAGGAAATACCCAAAATATGCTCGACATTAAGTAAAAAACAACTATAATTTAATAAACGTTTTATTAAAAGGTTTAAGCTTAAAAAGCTTTAACATTTTTCCAAGCTCCTTTTGTAATACCGGGTAAACGAACATTTCCCTAAGGATTTATTATACTTATTCCAAAAAAGTCCAGATTATTTAAAAAGTCGAAATAAATTCCGTATTATTTCGTTTAAGTTAATTAATACGTTAATTCATAAAGTTTAAACGTCGAAAAATTTCTTCCTTAATTAAGGCGGGAATTTAATCTTTTTCGTTCGAATTCATATCGTTATCTTAAAAAACCTCGTAAGCAAATTGCTTGTTGGAAAACATGCTATTGAAATATTGCTCAAAATCTAACGATATTACTAAACAAAAACTTTTAACGTATAACGGCTAAGCTAATTAACCAACTATTAAACCTAAATTAACGGGTTTATATTAGCAAAATATTGTAAGAATTTAAGTAATAAAATAACAAAATAATTTAATTACGTCTCGTAATACTAAAGGTACCTTAAATAACGAAGTTATATTAAAAGTTATCGTTATTTAATTACGTAATTACGAACGTATATATCTTTTAACTGCTTTTTTCCGATTTAACGAAACAGCTCGGATTTTTCGGTTTAAATACATACTACTTTTTTCCGATCCGACGGAGTAGCTCGGATCTTTCGGTTTAAATGCATATTGCTTATCTCGTAACTAACCCACTTAAGTCCTGTTTTCGGTCCTAGCGCGACCGTTTCCGTGGCCTCCACTGTTTGGTCCATAACACTACGATTAGCAAACAAGAATACCGTCGATTTAAATCAATGAGATATGTTATGGTTAAGTTAATTAGGTTTATTATTACAGGGTGTAAAAAACTATCCCTAAAGCTTATTTATCCCGTAAGCGTGTCCGGTACGCTAACGGGTATAAAAAAAATAATATTTTAATTAACGTAATCTTCTTTAAATTTTATCGAATAATAACTTTTATAACGGTCGAAAATAAGAAAATATTTCAATTCTTTTATATGTATTCGAATATGTTAATCGAAATATTTAACTTATTTTGATTTTAATTTATTTATCGTTTAACCGATGTCGCTTATAGTAAATTTTTAGTGGAATAAAAATAAGTTATTAGTTAATTAACGGAAAAAAGTTCATTTATCATAAAAATAATTAATAAAAACAAAGCTTAACCTTTGAAGTTAAAAACTTATATTATTATAAATTCTTTTTAATATCTTTATAAACTTTATTTAAATGTTTATAACTTTTAATATTAATAATAACTATGTTAGTTATTATAAGAAACCTTCTTAAAAACTTTATCCCGTCCAAGTTATAAGTATTCTTTTTTATAATATCGTATTTAATAATTATATTCCAATTAAGGTGAAATTATGTATAAAATACTTTTAAAATTTCGCCTAAAAGCTTTTAATAATTTATGCTTCGATTTAAACTCGTTTTAAATATTTATTACAGTTTAATAAAGTTAAACACCTAATTAACTACAAGGCATCTTATCACGCGTTACTTAATTAACGAATTCACTATATTTTCAACATTTTAACGCCTGATAAAAAACGTTCACATATGTAGTTTCAAACTTCGCTTAATAATTATTTTTTTTCGATTGGTATTAATTTTCGCACTTTACATACGAAATCGGATCGGGCGCATTTACTACTAAATTGCCTTATTAAATTACTAAATAGGATTTTATAAATAGAACTAAGCCTTTTATAACTAAGTTCAAGGTTTCGATTTTTAGACTAAGCGGCTAACTTTATTATCGTTTTTTATAAGCCGTTTAATATTATAGTTATTTAAAATAAATAAGTTAAGTTACAATATTAAAATAATAAAAATAGTATACAGCTCATTTACATATAGAGCTCGTTAATAAAGTATATTGCCTATAATAACTATTTTTTATTTTCTTTTATTAACTCCGTTTCTTCTCCGCTTACGAAAATTCCTAAAAATATTTTTAATACAGCTTAATAGGGGCGTTATTAATTAAAAAAAATTTTCGAAATTACTAAGGTAATTCGCAGATAAAGATAATTTAATAGTTAATCTTTTAATAAAAAATTACCTGATATTTTTATGTAAAACCGCGCTTTTTTTTAAAAAAAAAGTATTACTTTTATAAAACGAACTGCGTTTCTAATAAACGTCGTAAAATTGAAAATGTACGTCTTTAAAAAGGAGAAATAATTATTATAAAAAAGATAAAGACTTTTAGAGCTATAAAGAAAAATAATAATAAGAAATCGTAATTGAAAAAAACTAAAAGTAGTTATCGTAAAAGGGTTTAAACGGAAAAACGGAAATCTGGTGTTTATGATAAGCTCGGATACAATACGCGCACTTATAAAAGAGTTATAAAAACATCTAATGGTAAGGAACTTAAATAGTTTAAATTTATTTTAATTTATTATCGCGGAATACGAAAAGACCTGTCCGCTCGCTTATGTCAGCCGTTCGCTTATTCGGTACTTTAATGGTAATTCTTTTAGATTTTTTTTTTTTTTTTTGGAAGCGATGTTTTGCCGAAAGTGATAACGGGAATATATAATTATAACCCGTTAAGTCATTAATATATAGCTGAGTACAGTAATAATTATAACAAAAAAAAATACGAAAGTAGAATTAATAATAATTAACTTTTATCGTTAGTAACAGCGCGTTTTCCGTATTGCGGTTATAATATTATGCGCGAAAAGCGTTAACAATATTACGTACTAAATAACGATTACGGAAATTTAGGTTCATAATATTATTAAGATATACAATAAAAGTATTGCTTAAAGCTAGGGCAAAACTTCTAACGTAATTTATATGCCATTTTAGCCGTTTTTAATAGTTTAAAGGCAGCTGATTTTGATATCGGGGAAAATTTAGAACGATTAATAAACATCATTAATCCGGAAGCACCAAGAAGGACCAGCCATTTTCAGCGAAGAAAAGGGAGGATGGCTGGTTCTGAACGCCACGAACAGTTTGCTGAAGCTGATTCTAGATCCCCACAAGTAGGTGGTGCTGAAAATTCCGAAGTGCGCCTTATTCCCCATTGGGGGAAATAATAATGGCAACTCAGAGCGGCGCTAGGTTGCATATTCAGCTCTTCCTTAAGCCAATGGCAATTACTATTTGCACAATATGCCAACCCTTGACTACAGATGCAAGGCGCTCCGTGTCCGGAAACGGGGCATTTCCCCCCCCTCCACCCGATTGTACCGTCGTCAGACACCAATCATGCAATTGCCAGTCGGCCAATTCCCAAGGAGGGAGCGATGAGCCAAGAATGGATGTGCATTTTAACCTGTTGGAGGGACCGAATTCCTTCCAATTAGCTCTGGACCTTTGGAATTCTCCTTAACCCAGACGTGCCCGATTGACCCTCGGCAGAAAGGCCCGTCCTCCCAGCACATCCCGTTGGAAAAGCGCCGATTCCCACAGCAGAACGTCCAGCCTAGTATCAAGGCACCCAAGATGGAGGATATAGCCCCTATGACCTACCGTTCCAGAGTCCTCAGCAATCATGCTGCCGAATGGGTTGAGAAGCATGCTGTGGCGACCACGATTTCTCGACTAGAAACCCCAGACAAAGTGGATGGGTTGATAACAACCCCAGAGTTCGTTCCCGAGCTCGATCGCTTCGCTCCCAGAGGTGTTGTCTTCGAGTAAGACGTCCGACTTTCACATACACCCTCACACTTACAGTCCTTGTAGTACTGACATCGATTAATCAGTGCCACCAAGTACTACGAGGAGTCTGGAAGGCAGATGCAGAAGTTCAACCGCATTCTAGAGAAATTCGTCCTAGTGCTTAAGGAAAGGAACGTGGAAGCCGACCTTGAAATCGTGTTAAGAAACCCAGCTGACTTCACGCTGGACTACGTCCTTGAACTTGTGAACAAAATTGACGAGAGAAGGGAGAGTGCATCACGGACGAAACGCTGCAAGGCATTTATTCGAAAGTGGTATCGAAAAGCCAATGAGAACAAGGCAATAGTTGAGGGGTTAATCACAATAATTCCTAACAACTATGGCTCCATCATTTCCGGCGGGTTTACCCTCATATTAGCAGTAAGTTGCAGGTAGCCACCTTAGCTTTGCCTTCAGACCAGCGGACTAATATTCTTCGCCTCCGTAGGCAGTGGAGAAGCATGTTGAACTGCGCGACAAGATCCAAGACTGGTTGGCAACCATTCCAGAGCAGCTTGAGAGGATCCAGCGGTTATCAGAAATTCATTATAGCTCATATCGCCTGCATTCATTTGCGGATGCCGTGCTTGTGTCAATTTTCGGCGTCTTAGAGCGCATAGTGAACAAGCTTACCAAGACCTGGCAGGGTGAGCAGGAAATGCCGGCCCTTAATAGGGGTTCAAAATGCTAATGATAATTTCTAGGAACACTCACAGAAAGGACCCGGGGGGTCAGGAACCTGCTGCGAAAGAAACCAAAGAACACACCAGAGCCCATAGGTACAGGGGATGTCGAAAGTGAAGACCGTACCCAGGAACAAACCATCAGCGACGCCCTTGATGAATTCCAAATCCAAATCAAGCGCTTCAACCAAGAGGCCAGCCTGTGCGGCAAAGAAAAGTTGGGCGAGATAGCGGAGAACACGCGCGGCGTCAAGGGTGAAATAGCCTTCGTTGGAAGAAGAATTGCAGGTAGATGTTTGATCTTCCCATCGATATCTGGGAAAACAGGTTTATGCCTATGTTATCATTAGCTGACATGCTTCCAGGCATCGAGAAGGCAATTCGTAACTTCAACGGTTTTCTTAAGGGCCTGGATTCTGAGCAGTCCAAAGACCTCCTCATGATGCAATGCGCCGACATGCTCTACCGCTTTTGCGCGAGCAGCCCTACTATCGATCCTAAGACCGGTGAAAGTAAGCACACCCCGCGGTTCAGTAGCATTCTGAGCTTACAGTTTCGTACTAGTCAACCAGTACGAGCTTAAGCTGCTCACCGAGCAACGGGCGACAGTTCTGCAGCAGTCCTTGAAGGAAACCAACCAGGCGGTAGCGTCTAAGTGGCTCGCGGGGCTCAAAGCCTTCACCCCTGACCCAAGTGAAGATGTTAAGGACTATCTCGAACATGTTGAGCAGCTTGATGCCGACGAGAAATGCGTATTCGAGTATATCCTAGACTCGGGAGAGCTCAGCAGGTGGATGGGCAGCCCCGGATCCAGTGTTCTCGGCATTGACCTACAGACAGCGCCGGCTAGGTTGTACAATCCTCTATCTTTTTCCGGTGCACTCTTCGTTTCCACCCTGAAAAGCACCAACAACTTCCCGGTTCTGTCCTTCTTCTGCAGATATAGGAACAATAGCTTTCCAGGAGACGAGAAATACTCGGGCCCGGTTGCCATGGTCAACAGCCTGAACGGGCAGTTGCTAGACTTCTTGGCTAAGAACCGACCATCCAAGGACTTGTCGGTGCTGGAGGGTCAAAGGTTCTTCTCCAAGGCAAAACGCCATTTGAAGCATGGACTTCAAATGCTAGACGCCTTGATATCTCTGCTGCCGCAGGGGGATACGGTCTTCATTATTCTTGATGCTCTGTCATACCTCTCGGGAAGCAATCTTGACGTTGAACTTGCGATCCGCGGATTGTGCAACATTATAGCTCACCGGAAGAATAACATCATCAAATGTATGGTCACTGACCCACTGCAGGGCTCGCTCCTCTACAAGCACGCGGACCTCTCCCTGCATGTTCAGGACATTGTTGCAGGGGCAGGGAGCGCCAATGTGGCTGAGAGTAGCAGTAAGATTGCAAAACATGCCAAGGGCAATAAGCACATATGGCAGCAGAATGCGAGAGAAGGGTCAGTTATGGGAAGGATGTCTGAGAACAAGACAGACGCAAGAAGCAGAGCTCAAAGGAGTGAGAATGATGAGATTGGGAGCAAGGGTTTAGAGGAAACTGTGGACGAAGACAAAGATAACAAGAGCTAGCCTGGCAGGCGGTGGACAAACAAAACGGCGCACCTACCCACAAGCGCTAGAATCGCACCTAAATACACTAAATCTTAATAACTTCGCTCTCTCTTTAATTAACGAAATTAATAACGATAATATTATTTTTTACATCAAGTTTGAAAAGCAGAAGCTACGTATTATATTAAAGCTTCCTTTAAATTTCTGCGATTTTGTTACGACTCAACCAGTAAGGACGCAGGAAACGGTCTCTAGGGGGACCGAAACAGGACCCAAGTGGGTCGGATCACGTGATGCGCTCCGAGAGGCTCCAAGGGAGCGCAAAGGAGCCACGAAAGGATATATACGCTCGTTAGACCACGTGGTTAAATAGCGACAGCTTGCAATACAACTTCGTTACCCAAGACACCCTTGGTATTACGAGACGTAACTAAGTTACCTTGTTTATTCATTGCTCAGATTCCCACAGTACTCCTGCCAACATAAACCCGTACGTTTAGGTTTAATAGTTGGTTAACTAACCTAGCCGTCACAGATTTCTTATAGTTGTTTTACAGATAGGTAAAAAGGTATACTAATATTATACGCTGGAACAAAATTAAGGGGGCCTATAAATTCAAGAAAACTTTCAGCTATTACGTTTCGAACTCATAACTTTTTAACTAATTCGAAATCGCAGAAACTATAAAACGGCGTATATTAGTAAAAAGAAAACATTAATATCGTTATTATTATAAAAAAGGTCCTTATACGCGAGGAAAAAACCTTTCAGCCGGCGAAAAAGAAATAAAAAAAGAAGATTCGATAAAGAATGATGGCTAGGTTAATTGCCTAACTATTAAACCTAAACGTACAGGTTTATGTTAGCAAAAGTACTATGGAAATTTAAATAATAAATAAAGTAACTTAAATAAGTTTCGTAATATTAAAAGCATTTTAAGTAACGAAGTTATATTATAAGTTATCGTTATTTTATTATGAAATTTAACGAACGTATATATCTCAATATTAATACGTTAATTAAACAACTTTTATTCGACCGATAATCGAATATAATTAAATCGACCAAATTCGACCAACTGCATTATATAACTATACGGTCGGAACTATTTAAATTTTATCCCAACCGTTTTTCTAAACCTTTAACGTATTAAATTTTAACACGATTTTCTCTTTCCAAAAATCTTTATTGCTAAAAATTTATTAGCTTACTTTTTAAATAAGTAATTTCATTTTTTACATATTGCTTTTATATCCGACCGTCTTATTAAACGTAAAAGACATAATATTAATCTTAACCACTATCAAATTTTATCTTTTTTATTAATAGTTTTAGTATAAATATACCGCATTGCATTACTTATTTCCACGCCAACCGTCCGAATTGCATTATTACTAAAGGTAAAACTCGTTATAGCTTTTATATAAAACAAAATTATTCGTACTACGACTTCGGCAGGACGAACTTTTAAACTAATACGTCTCTTCGTACTGTACACTTTCCTTCCTTCGCTTATTTCCTAATAATACGCGTATCGCGCAAAAAGAATAAAAAGAAATTTAAAAAAAAATAAAAAAGTAAAAATTTCCCTCTTAAAAACTTTATCCCATTTATAACGTCTCCGTCTGTTACAGCGCTGAACGTCTCTGGGTTTGGGTAAAGTATTTTGTTGTTATACGAAAAAAAAAGGAAATTGTTTAATAAGTACGAAATACCTCCATATATATAATATTACGTTAATTAAGCGGAGCCGTACTGTTAATGCTATAATAATAACCTTCTTTTTTTTAGGTAATTATTTTTAATTACCTAAAATGAAAAAAATAAATACCTTTTTCCGGATTCGAACTTTAATTAATAAGTAATACGTTAGGTATTCATAATACGCCGATATGGTAAAAAGGCGTTTACGAAATATAACCGAAATAAAGCCGCGATAATAATAAGGTAACGGGGTTACCGTAAAAAAAAATTACATAATACCAATTTCGGTACGGAAATAATAATATCGTCGTACGGGATACCTTTAATTCGATTAAATTTTACCGCGTCCCCGCTTTTACCATTTTTGTGAGATAAATACTAAATACCTTTTTGCAATTTTTTTTTCGCATATATCGTAATATTATTATTATAATACCGTTTCGCCTATTATACGTTCGTTTTTCGTTATTTTTTTTAAGTCTTTAACTTTTATTTAACGATTATTTTTTATTACCGTTACGATCTTCCTTTAACCGTATATTATTTACGCCGCGTTTATCAGCGTTAAACGGCTTTATATAATTTATTTCCGTAATATTATTTTTAATTATAACCTGGATATTAGCGATTTACCGATATTTCGTTACTTTTTCGTTTTTACCGCGACGGCGAAATATATATTTTTTTTTAAACGCCGAAACGTTTATTAATTAATAAATTATACGCGTCGTAATATTAATGTTACATTTTTGCGGCATTATTATTTAATTAACTTTTCGATACGTAACCGGCGGAAAATATATAAAATAACTTTTTAAACTTAAAAATCTTATTTAACTAAATTATGTATTATTTCAGCATAAACCGTACCGCTGACAGTACTATTAATATAAACGCTAATAACTACCCAATTTATAACTACGCGGAAGATTTTTACGAAGAAATTTATAAAACGATACTTTATTTATATATTACCTTCAAAACGGCTGAAAAAAAATACCGTATCATTTTCGATACGACGGATATAAAAAAAAAGTTAATTTTATCCTTAAATTATAATAGCGTTTTTAACGTTATTATAAAAACTTAAATTAATTACTTTAAGTAAGTTACCGGTTGTTAAATTTTAATATAAATTTATTATGCTTATTTTATAAATAACGCGGTAAAAATATTAAAATATTAACGTTACGATAACGCGGTACTAATTTTACGGTAATAAAATAACGCCCGGATTACTGCCTGGCCGTCGATAATAAAAAGTACTAGCTATAAACGCTAATTAAACGCGTTTTTCATAACGAAATAAATATTACGATTTTTTCTACCATAAGTAACGCCTAAACGGCTATCAATATTACGACGTTCACTTTAAATTTTAACGATTTTTAATTATTGTATCGTTATTATAACGCCGTATTATCCCTTTAAAGTTAAAGTTATTATTATTACGTAATCGTTATAATAACGCGCTGTTATTTAGATGCTTACTTTTATAATTTGATAATTTATAACGTTTTAAATTTGTATTTTATTTTTTAATTTTTTTTAATCTTAATATAATATAATTATTATCGTACTACTGCTGTTACGTCGGTTTAATAAAAACTTTTTTCCTTTTCCCCGTACGTTCCGCGTTATTTTTCATTAATATTTTATTAATACCTAAAATTAATTAAATAACCCAAATTTACTAAAGTTATTTTTATAAAATTTAATTATATTTAAATCGTAACTCCGAAAATTCGTAATCGGTTCTCAAATAAATCGGTACGAATACGGCCATTTAACCTTATATTGAAAATTATATTTAATATTTTTAAAATTAAAATCTTTTTTTAAAATACTATATAGCCTTTTCCGAATTATTCCCGTTCATAATAATAATACCTTTTATACTTATATCTTATTTCCTCTTTATTATATTTTACTCTCGAAAATTTTATAAATAACGTTAAATTAAGAAAATATAAAAAATTAAAAAGAAGCCGTATTAAGCCGGTAGTTTTACAGCTATAATACGAAAATATACTTTCGTAATAACGAAAAAGCTTATTTACTTATTATTAAATTTATTATTAAATTTACCCGACTTTTTATATATTATATTAACCTATACGCATTTTCCTTTTATAAACGTACTAGCTTTATTACGGTATTAATTAACTTATTCGGTATAACAGTTTTACGTTTTAATTATTAACGCTTTAACCTTTTTAAAAATATTTTTTAATTAATTTATATTATTTATTATTTTCATATATTTATTTTATTATGTAAACGTTGTAAAGGTTATAAAAAAACGTTATAATTCTGTACCTATAAGAAGATAAAAACTATAATTAACGAAAAATAACGAAATATTAATACTGTTAAATACATAATTATTATTAATAAATTTAATTAAAAATATTAATTTACCTAATCGTTTTAATAAAACGAATAATAATTTCGTAAATATTATTCCATTACTATATTGACGATTTCCGTTTATCCGTCGGTTTATAAATAATACGTTATTAAAATGTAAAACGTAACATTAAAATAGCCATTTAGCTTTTTCCAAAAAATTAAAACAAATTACGTACCGCGGTTTAATATAACCGTAATTAGGATACCGTATAAACGATATGCATTAAAAAAATTGTTAACGAAAATAATTACCGATATATCTATAATAACGGTGAAATAACCCATTTTTATAAATTTATTAATTATTACAAAAACGTATTTACGGATAGATCGTTTTATGGGCGAAATGGAACGGGTAAAAGGTCGGAAAAACCTGTTAACAAAATCTTAAATATTTTAATACGGCGGCAAAAATGGTAATTTTATACGAATATAATTACGTTTTAAGATAAACGTAATTAATAATAGTTTCGCCATAATAAGTTATATATGTTAAAATGATTAAGACATTCCGTAAGCGTAATAGTATAATTACGATATAATATTTAAAATTGTAAAATTTCGTTATTAGGTATAAATAATTTATCCTTAACATAAATATATTTTTATACCGTTTCATAATTAGCTTTCGCGGTTTTTAATTTTTTTGCAGATATTTTTCTTAAATTATTTATAGATTAATTCCGTTAACATCGTTAAAATATCGTTAATTAAAAGTAACGACTTATATACGTTCTCGATAAATACGTTTATTAGTTCGTTAACGTTTATAACATATATTTTAAAAAAGGTTTCCCATTTTTTAAATAAAAGTATCGTTTTAAGGCGGTACGTCATTTTATTATTAGTAATATCGTGGCGGTACGCCGGTTGGGCGCCGGATTGGCGTAAAAGTATATTTAGGACCGTAACCTTTTTCCTTAATTTATAAATTATTTGGAACTCGAAATTATTAAAGAATTTAAATTAGCGGATTTAGCGTTAGTTTAGTAATGTTATAATACTAAAATGTTAAAAGTTTTTATAATCGGTAATAATTTATATAAATTTTTTAATCTTTTGCAATTTTGCAATTTTGTAATTTTGAACGTTATTTTTCGAATATTTTGACGATAGTTAATAATGTTTTATCGTAAATCTCGTAATTATATTTTATTAGGTTATATTTTTCTAAAAAGAAAATAATAAATCATAAAATACCTTATAAATTATAATATAAGAATATTTTCCTTAATATTTAATTCAAGTTATTTATTTTTAAAATAATTTTACGTTAAGTGTCATAATACGATAAAATTAACGTTATGGTAAAGACTTTCTTAAGGCGCCGAAATGTTACCGTAAGGTTATAAATTAAAAACCGATTTATTTCGTTTTATTTATTAAAGTAATTAAGGGTTTTATAATTAAGGAAAAGATTTTTATAAAACGTCGATAAAAATTTACGAAACCGAAAAAACGTTGTAATTTCCAGAACGTTTTGAGGATTTTTTTTTATTACACAGTTTTTATTTTATTAAAGTTTATAGTAATATTATTAATAAAAATAATTAAACCTTTATAACGTATTTTCGTAATATAAAATTCGTATTTGCGAATGTTTATCGTGAGGCTTATGTTAATAAATTAACATATAATTTCACGTATATAGTTTTTATTTTTTTTATTTTTTTTATAAGTTTAAATGTTATTAAGGTAAGCCGTAACGTATTTATTTAAAAGGTTAAAAAAGGTATGGTTAATATAATGCTAAAACGAATTCGGGGCGTTTATTATGTCAAAATTTATGATAAAATATCCGAGAAAGCCAAATTAAGTTATAAAAACTATTTTCTATTTATTTTTAAAGGTAATACGTAAGCGGTTAAACGCCGTAACGATCCCGAATTTGTAAATACTTACGTCGAATAAAAAGGGTTTAAAGTTTTACGAATTAAAAGAATAAGGTAACGATTTTTTATTATAACGTTATTAAAACTGCGGTAATTTATATAAATACGAATTTTATCTTCTAGCTTTTATATAAGTAAAATAAAGGTAACCGCGGAAAAATTATTAAAGCGGATAAATTTTTTTTAGGTAATTATTTATATATTTCCGAATAGTTAGTAATTTGTATGGTAATATAATCCGCGTGCGGTTATATAGTAACTTTTAGTTTAGAATTTAATTTCATAGTCGAAAGATTAATACGGCGGTAATTTATTAGCGTTATAAAAAATTAACGTTTATGTAAGGTTATAATATTTTAATAATAACTTTTTTAAGATTTTGGTTATCGTCGTAATACAGTATAATTAGGGCGTTTTTACGATTTAATTATAAAAAGTTTATAACCGTAGTAAGATAATAATAAAGTTAACAGTATTATTTTAAATAAAAATATTGTGAAGAATTACGGTAAGTATTAACGATATTATTTCGTTAACGGAAAAACCTTAAGTTTATATTATTACGATTTTCTATAAGACGTTCGTAAAAGTTATAAATTTAATTCAAGATATAAAATTAATTAAAATATTTTATATTTTATAAAATGTTTAAAAAAATTAATTACGTAAAACAACCGTATTTTTACCGAAACGTTATTGACGTAATAAATAAAAGGTAATTATGTGAGATTAAGTAAAGAATTTATAAAAGGAAATAATGTAAACATTTCTGATAACGTTTTGTAATTAATACGTATAATTTTAATTATTTAATAAATATTAAGGTTATATTTACGAAGTTAAAATAAAGCGAAAATAATATCGAAACCGTTTAAAGATTATCGACATAATATAGTTTTTTCCATAATAAAATTTATACGAAGTTGTACCATATACATAACGTTAATAAAACTGGCGATTATGTTATCCGTTAACCGAAGTTAATAAAGTTAGGGAATAAAATAAAAAAAGTTTATTTTTATGTATAAAGTTATTATTAATAAATTTTATAAGTAAATAACCGTAATTTGTTACGGACCGTATTAATAATATATTATAACTGTTAAAGTATATTTAAAATATAAAACATGTATTAAAATTTATAAAACGCATATATAAATCGGATTTAGTGTTATTTTAATAACTTAATAAACGTTTTTAGTTCCGATTTATTTTAAAGATTAATTTTTCCTTACCTTACGGCGTTATCGTTTTATTATTATAAAATAACCGCGTTAATAACGTCGTTAAGTTATAAGCGCCGGTTAAGGTATATAATAAATAATACTTTTCTTTTTTATAATATATATAAAGATTTATTTTATATTTCTGTTACCGTTTTTCCTCGTTTAATAAACCGTTAAAGCCGTTTTTTTTGGATAAATATAATATTTAATTATAAAGATTCCGGGTCCGAAACTATAAGTGCGTTAGGTTAGTACTATAATGTTAATATGTTAAACGGTGTATTTTTCGTTATATGCTAATGAAAAATTTAATTTATTATATTATTAAATTAATTATTAAATAATTATATTTAAGTTTTTTCGTTTTCAAGGTTTAAGCGTTATATTTACGGTACGAAAGTTTTTTATAACGGTTTATTAATTTTTGTTATAAAATAATAACGCGTAAAACGGATGGCTACCGGTTTTAATTAATTAACTGGATAAAATTATTAATAAAATTAATAAAGGTAATTAAATTTTATTTTAAAGTTTAAAAGTTTTTATAAGTTTATATTAATACATTAATGGTAATATAGATTTGGTTAAGAAATAATAACATATTACTAACGTTATATTAATTATACGATTATATTCCCGTATTTAAAGGGTCCGTTATTACTTTATTTATTTTTTCGCATACGTAGGAATAAATATCGCATTAAAAGCGTTAAGTAACGTACATAATACGATTCGTTAATAATAAATATACGTTTTAGTTTACAACAAACTTAAAACGTATTAAAAAACATTAGTTAATATATTTCTTTTTCCCGAATTATTACGTTTTTGACTTTTTTTTAAAATATTAAAGGTTTTAATTTACGTACGCGTTAGTTTTCCGTTATAACAATAGTAAATTATGTTCTTAATAAAATAAATTCGAAAAAAAGTTAGGTAATAGTAATTTATAAAGCGTATAAGTTTTATTGTACGTAATTATTAAGGTTTAATTCCGTGAAAATATCGATAAATATTATTAATACGATATGGGAAACCGTAATTTATTATAATAATCGCTTTACGGTTATTAAACGTTTTTTTAATTAATTGTTTTCGGCTATTAATCGTTATACCGCGGGAAGTTAGTTTCAAACTTCGTAAATTTCGTACATTAACTAGTACGTATTTCGTAATAATTACTTTACGTAAATAATACGCCGCCATTAAAAAAAGTTTTCGTTTTCGAAATATTAAAAAAAAAATTGTAAATAATAAAAATATCTTATAAAAATTTTTAAGGTTTATCGTTAAGCTTGAGCAATTTCCTTAATAGCGTAAAATCCTATATAAATCGTACCGCAATAATAATTAAACGGAAAAGTTTTTGGAAAAAAATTTTAAAAATTAGTAAACTGTAATAACAGCGTTATACCGTTATTTTAGCTTTATTTAAGCCTTAAGGTATTAATATTCGTAATACTTTTTAATATTAAAATATTCGGGGATTAGATAATAAGATAATAACGTATTAACGACGGACTTAAGATAATGCGAAGATATATCCGAAGCGAGGCGAAACCTGGTTACCGTAAGAATTTATTTTTAAAGATATAACAAATTATTACGATATTAAACGTTTTTAGGTTTGGGTAAAATATCTTATTATTATACGAAAAAGAAAAAAAGGAAATTATTTAAAAAGCACGAAATGCCTCCATATATATAGTATTGCCTTAGTTAAACGGAGCCGCATTATTGGTGCCGTAACACCGTTATTAAAAAAACGTTTCGCGAAAAAGCGTTTAAAATAATCCAACGCGAGATTAAAAACCTGGTCAAATTCGAAAAATAAAAACGGCAAGAACGAAAGGACATACTGCTTACGCCTTCTTCTTCTAACCCGATCGATTAATCCTTGGCCACGGCAACTGTCTAGTTATTTTTAAACGACGTTATTTAAATTACCTTTAACGTTAGCGACCTCGGCGTTATTAGTAAAAATTCTTTAGAAAATGTTAAACGTTTATAAAAATTTTTGCGAGTTCCTAGGTATTGTCGAAATCCAGGTAATTTTTTCACTTTATTAAATACGAGGTAAATCTGTCGACTTTTCCTATATCGAGGATTTTCTACATTTTATATATTTATTCGTCTTTTACGTCCATATCGTCCTATTTAATATATACTCTAATAATATCTATTGCTAACTTAAGTAGAAATATATAAAAATTTAAATAAAATTTAACTTTAAGTAATAATTCTAACTAATAAGTACTTTTTAAGATTTTCTTAATTATTTTATACAAGCCATTATACTTAAAGTCGAACTTTTAACTTTAACGGTTTATTTAAATATTTTTGGTAACTAAATGAACTATCTCCCCCTCCGAAAAAATTAATTCTTTTAATCGTTTTTAGTTATAATATTTTTATCTACTTACGTACGAATTCTAATTTTGTCTTCATATTTTGGTATAGTTATTTAAGTTATTAAAATATAAAGATAACCTTAATACTAAGCGGGCCTTTTGGTTATATTTTCTTATTAACTCTCAGCATAAAGATAAAATTAGCTATTAATAAAATTATTTTAATACTTTCGTAATAACTAATGTTATAAACTATTTAAGCTAATAGTAACTTTTTGACCTTATTATCCTATTCGTAATTAATATAATATTGTAAATATATTTCGAATGTTTAATTCTATCGCTGTATCTATCCCTTTTCTAGGGTTGAAACGTACTGAACAATTTATAATTCAAATCGATCTATATCATTAAACTCTGCTAGAACTTAAAGGTAAACGTTACGTTTTTATCTGAAACAATTTTGTATAGTAATCCGTATACGCTAAAAACATTGCTAAGAAAAATACGCCATCTACTTAACATTTATATTCCCGTTATAAGGTAAAAAATGAGAAAGTTTTATAAATCGATTAACAATTACGAAAATACTATCGTATTATATATCCGTAATTAAATCTTTAAACAAAAAAAGTTTAATAATACAATCTATCGTAATAAATCCCATAATTATTTCGTGATTAGTAGAAGTTGTAACTTTCCATATAGTTTATGTCGTCGTATTTTCGCTTTAGTGCAAACGTCATACTAGCGTAAAATTTCCTGTACCGTATTTTTCATTTTAAAAAAATAATATATTCGTTAAAACCGTTTTAAGGTTTTATAAATTCCTAGGTATTCATATAACTAATATTCGTATATATCTCGTATTAAATCTACTTAATACTTTATTGGGATTTATATCGTATCTTTTTTCTTTAGTAAACCGTCGTTATATATCTTAAATTTCTAATATATATTTGATATTACCCGTATCGTTGTAATTTATCATAAGCGCAAATATCCTTCCAGCATTTTGTCGAATATTTTATATTTAATATTAATTAACTTTTCTTCGATGTTTTGCCGTTTTCCGAACCTTCTTAATAAATAACAATAAAATCGTATTCTGCTAGCTTTTCCGCATAACGAAACTATCGTACTATAAGTTCTTTTATTATAATAAATTGGTTAAAATTCTTATATTTTGGTATAAAGCTATTATTATACCGTTTTGAAAAACTTTTATACTTTTTAAGGATAAAAATAATCTCCGATTAATAAATATCATTAACTTAATGCATATATTTATACGAAGAATAACTCAGAGAAAAATAATATATATTATTAAAGTTGGTCATTTTGTATCCCGCGGATATTCCATTTTTATAAAATCTAAAATAAATATAAAAATCTGTAATTCCGATTTAAATTTCGTTTAAATAATATTTTAAAATATTATCAAAATTAATAACAATAAAAACTATGCATATTAAATTAATACTTTACATATAACCTATTATAAAGGTGAACGGGATATACGGATAAGCGGGACACTTTTTTAATTCTTTTAACTTTTTATCTTTAATCGTTTATTCCTTAATATTAATATTATAGAACGCCTTATAAAAAAAGCGAAAATAAATTTAACTATTTAAGCTAAAAAGCGAAACTCGAAATTTAGTTATAAAAAGGTTAGTTTTATTTATAATGTCTCTTATTTTACCTTAAGGTCGCGATGTAACGGTAAACGCGCCCAAATCGATATTATTTTTCTTTTGTAAAAATTGACGCAAACCGAAAAGAAATTAATTGTCGACCGAATCCTTAATTTAAATACGCAAGTGTTTTCTGTCCGGCTTTAGCATATTGAAAATATAGTTAATTTATTACTTGTTTAACGCGTTGCAAAACGCGTTAGGGTTAATTAGGCGTTAAGTTTTGTTAAACGGCAAAAAAAAAAAAATTAAAATACGTTTAAATCGGAAAATCGATTATTAACGGGTATTATACGAAACTTTAAAGATATTTCATAAATAGTTCGAATTTATTCGAGTTATTATTGAAAATACGGTATTATAAAAAAGGATGTTTATAGTTTCGACGAAATTAGATTTTTAATAAGGTTTTTAATGGTAATAGGTATGGTAATTATTAATGCCGAAAAACGTGAAAATTTTAAATAAACTTACATAAAAAATAAAAAATAAATTAAAATTATTTAAGTTATTAATTTATAAAGTTAAGTTATATTGCCATTTATTATTATAGCGGGGAAAAATTACTTTGGGAATTAATTTCGTAATAACTTACCGTTAACAGCCGATTAAAAAATTATAATAAATAATAATAACTAGATAACGAACGAATTAGATATAAAATAAGTTTAACATTTCGATTAAAATGTTCGAATACGTACGAAAAAATCGAAACGTTTTTTTATTTTCGACGGTTACGAAAACCATTATTTGATAAAATTCGAAGAATATTGCGTTAATTACGATATTATTACATTTTATATACCCGCGCATTTTTCGTATAAATTTAACTTTTTAACGTATTTTGCTTTTTTTTTATGAAAAAACGCGTTAGTTTGTTATATATCGAAAGTTTAATACGACGTTATTATACTTATATCGCCAAAAAAGATTTCCTTAACGGCTTTTACGACGCGTTTAAAGTTATTATAATATCCGATAATATTAAATCCGGATTCGCTGTAATTAATCTCGTTTTATTCGATTTTAATATCGTATTTTCCGAGCTTTTAATTTTTCTTCTTATATTTACGCTAACCGTTTCCCTGTTAACCTCGGCCGGTTTTATTTCCCCGCCCGCGAAAATCCCTAAGAATATTAAAGAAATGATAAAATAAGGACGTTATTTATAAAAAAGGATTAAAAGTTACTAAAGTAACTTATTAATAAAAATTATTAAATTGGTTAATTTTTTAACTAACAATTAATTAATATTTTAGTATAAAATTACCCTTTTCAAATAAAAGGCTATTTAATTACGCAAATTTAATCACATTCTAAGCAAACGTCGAAAATTAAAAATAAATATTTTTAAGAAAAAAAATACTTATTATATAAAAGGGATAAGCTTTCCTGGCCGAAAAAAAAGGGGATAATGGAAAAATGCAGCTAGTAAAGATTAAAAATAATTATCACATAAGGGTTAAAACGAAGGAACGAAAATGTGGCGTTTGCGGCAAGCCCGGATATAATGCGCGTATTTATAAAAAAGTTATAAAAATGTTTAACGAAAAAGAATCCGATTAATTTATTTAATTTGATATATTATAATTAATTAATTCGAATTTGTTATCGAAAGGTGTTAAAACATGTCCCGTTTACCCATATATCCCGTTTACCCGTATAATACGTTATAATTTAAACGTATTCTATAATGTTCGATAATTACCCTTCGGATAATCGGTATAAAAGAATTTTAAATTTTACCGCTAAAAATAAAAACACACTAAATTAAATAATCGTTTTATATAAATAATAATAATTAAAACGCCGAAATAGATTTTAGGCTAGATTTATTATTTTTAGATAATATTGATATTGTTCGTTATCTTACAAAACTCGAAATTCTAAGGTAATCTTATACTAAATAGGATATTAATCGCAAGTTTCGACGAAATAATTAAAAGGTACCTCGGTTTAAACGATAACAGCTACGATAAAATTATACTTAAAGAATTTTAACCTAATAAACGCCTATTACCTATTTTAGAAAATCTTCCTAATCCTACTTTTTCCCTATTTGTTAATTAAGATGTAAATATACCTCGCTTACCTAAAATCAACCCTAAAAACAAACTATAATATAATATAAAAGCAACGTATATACTTCGTCCGACAATTAATAATTAACGCGCTCAAACTATACTAGCTGGTACTTATAAAACTTCTTATCGATAAATGAGGAATTCGTATAAAATAACTAGAAAACGACCAAAACCCTATTTTATCCCAAGTTAACCGGGTTAAAAAAATATAAAAAGTGGATTAAGAAATAAGAGTTTAAAAATAAAGCATAAAAAATAAGGAAAAGGCGTTATAACGCGAAAATTTAGTAAAAAAATAAAAGCGAAGTCCTAAATTAAAAATGTTAAAAAATAAACCGCGTTAAAAAAATTTAATCAAAAGGTTATATATATTTAACATTTATTTCGGCAATAGGTTTCTGTTATTTCTTACAATAAAACGGAAACGTTTTCTATTATAAGAAAAAAGGCTTAAAATAGGGCAAGGTGTTACGTCTATACTTAAGTTCGGTTAATTAATTAATCCGGATTTCGCGTATATATTAGAACGTTTTTTTTGTCGCTATAAGTTCAACCCCAAGATATTACCATTTATTACGATTTATATACATATTAATTGCTAGGTTTAACACTATAACTATACTCGTTATCTTTTGCCATTAACTCTCACCTAGATAGTGACATATTGAGAATATCCGCATTAATCAGGACTGAATCTCCCCGGCCCATTTTAATATATAATATACATCTTTTTTAAGAGTATTTTTAATATATACGGAGTACTATATAGAATTATTTTAAATAAAGGTTTACTGTTTACTTTTAATTTTAAAAAAGGCTTACTAATATAAATCGGCCTAACTTATAAATTATTTAATACCTTTCGACTGTAAACCGATAAATAAATGGAATGATACAACTAAATATAAGAAACGTATTTATGATATTACGTTAATTATAAGCAAAATAATTAAATTATAAAATTATTAAATAATCTAACTAATTTATAACACCAATTACTATAAAAGCATTATAACGATTTCGTTATTAATTAATTATATTTATATATTACATTTTATAAAACTATAAGAAAAAAGCCTATTTAATGTTAAAGCTATTATTACTTTAAAATAATTTATATAATTCTATATCGAAATAAAGATAAAATTCGACTTCGTACGTAATTATGTATGAAAAGAATATAACTAAAAAAGGCTAAAAGGATTAGCCTTTTCGAAAGAAAAATAATTTATTTAATTATTAAAAATATTAAACTAAAGCTCCGAGCTTAAAAATTCGACTTTAAATATATCGACCTGTATAAAATTATTAAGAAAGTTTTAGAAAATAATTACCAGTTAAAATTACCACTTAAGATTAAACTTTATCCAATTTATTATATATTTCTCTTCGACGAATACGGTTAAATTATAGTTCAAGCCAGATAATATAGAAATGAAATGTAAATAAATATTTAAAATGAAAAAGATCCTTACTATAAAAAAAATCGACGAACTTACCCAATACTGAATTAAATAAAGAGTTATCCAAATTTGGAAAATATGTAAAACCCGGTAAATAATCTTATAAACGCCTGACGCTTACTAAAAAACTTTTAGTAATAACGCTAAAGTCGCTAAAAGTTAAGTTATTTTAATTAATATCGTCTAAAAACGGCTAAATAAAAAGATGACTAAAAATTATCGGTAAAAACCGGGGAAATTACGGGTTATATATTTTTCTACTCTTATTACTTTTACTCCTTAAATTCGTTTAGATTTTTTACTTTATAGCGGATTATTTCGGACGCCTTTTTACGAAGCGTATTTCTTTAGCGACAGAAACGTTATAAACGAAACACAACTTTTAAAAGTAAAGTTTTTACCTTTGCTTTTTTTTAATCTTATCGTTTCGCGTAATACGCGCGCCATTAGTAAAAAGGAAATAAAAAATATAAAAAGAAAGAAACGGATTAATTTAAAAATTAACCGCGTCGAAATCACAATATACGTATTTTTTATCAATATAAAAATTGTATCAAACTTTGCTCTTAGCGATAACATAATTCGGACAGTTAATATAAAAATAGATTATATAATAAGACATGTTTATATTAAATTTATTAAAAAAATAACAATACAACTTAAAAGCGATTAGAATTAACGTAATATTTTTTACGTTCAAAAAATAATCCATTATGGTAATAATATGTAAAAATAAAAAATCTTATCAAAAACCACTAATAAATAAACAGATTATTGAGAATAAAAATTTTAGAAAAGGGAAAATCGTATTAAGGGTTAAAAAGTTAAATACTTAAAATAAAATTAGAATAAAATTTAAATATTTCTGACTTAAAGGGTTACGTAATACGATTAATTCAACATGGCCGGTTCGATTATATTAGATTAATAATCGAGCGGAAACGGTTCGACCATTAATTTAAAATAAGAATATATATATTCGTCATGCTATAGTTTAAATAACAATAGCCTGCGATATAACTTCGTTCTTTAAGTTGTTTTTAATTTACGAAACGTAATTAAGTTATTTTTATATTGCTTAAATGATACGATACTTTTACTAATATAAACCCGTACGTTTAGGTTTAATCGTTAGTTAACTAGCCTAGCTGTTATATATATTATTTAAATCGATTATATTCTCTATTACCTACCGTATAATAACTCTTTAATAGCTAGCAAGAAATATTAGATAAAAGTAACTTAATGTACTTATTCCTTAGAATCCGCTTTAAAACTGGTCGGTAATCACCTTACTTTAGCTTTTAACTACCTATTATCTTATAATTTATTTAAATCCTTTATCTTATGTCTTATCGTAACCAGTTTATTACCGTTACTTATTTTTTCCTACTAATTTTAACTTTACGACGTGTGATATTTACAGCTATTATATAAGTCAAACACCTCCTTCACGCACCACCTCCTTCGCGCCCTACCCCCAATTTAAGGCTATCGCCAAACTATCTATATACTTCAAAAATCAATAACTCAGCAACTAATTAAGCAACTCATATCGGGTTTTAACGAAATCACATTACGATATAATCAAGATCATCAATATAATACTCGCTTTTTTCCTTTTCTTCGTTTTAGGTTTTTTTTTACGAAATAACAGCGGAAAGTCCTTACGTTTTACCCTTCAGCCCGGCCTTTACTTACCTAACGTTCTTTAGCCGTACGAATTTTTAATTAAAATTAACTTCTATTTTTTTAAATTTTCTCGGACGTACCTTTTTAAAGGTTAAAGTTAATTCGCTATTAGATATATCAAGTATTTTACTAATCTTACGAAAAAAAAAACCGAACGGTAATTTTCCTGAAAACTGGGTCGACTTTAATCAAAACTTTCTTAAAAATTTTTATATCCCTTAAAAATTTAAGTATGTTAAAACTTATCGAAACGAATAACGAAAAAAAATCAGACTATTATGGGATAATAAATAACTCGGCAACCGGTCGATTTCCCGCATTTTCGTTTTTTTTTTCACATATTTGCTTTTTAAAACCTTATCCCAATTAACAAATTATATTTTTATCGCCTTAAAACCATTTTAGATATATCGTAAAACCCCCATAACCTTCTCTTACGCTTTAGCAAACGTTTATAAAAAGTTCGTTTTATTTGTTACCTCCGAACCCCTTTTGTAACAACGTTTCCACTATTAATAATAGAACTTACGCTTTAAGACGGAAAAAATACCCATATCAAAAAATTACCATACGTACGATAAATATAAGGGCAAAAAGATAATGTAAATTTTATTAATTAAGTAAGTCCATATAAATTTTTCGGTAATATGGTTATTATGGTCGTCGATAATAAAAAACTTTTATTTTCAGAAATTAGCAAATTTCGTATAAAGGACACATATTTTTTATAATTATTTTAATATAATATCGGTATTAATTTAATTATTTGATAATATCGTAAAATACTAGTTTTCATATAATTAATTTTCTGTATCGAAAAACTATTATTATTATTATACGTTAAAACCGTTAAATATAATTAACGAAAGGAAAACGCGCTTATTTACGCCGATACAAATTACAACAAATATCCAGATACGTTTAAAAATATCTTTTAAAAAAATAAATTTCTTAAAGGTTTTACTAAGTACGAAAAAAAAATTATACTTTTTATTATTCCAAATTCGTCCGCGTTATATTTATTTCGGAGATATATTTTCCGTATTTCCGGTAAAGCTAAGCGATTAAATAATACGATATAGATAACTTTGGTAACCCCGTTTAAACGCCGATAATTAATAATCCGTTCTTTAAAAGTTTTAACTTTATAATAACGTTAAAAAAATAACGTCACTTATTTTTTTTAAAACGTTCGCGGTTACCGGATTTAATAAAAAGGCGTTACGCATACGTACGAAATTGGGAATAAAAAGGAACGTATTTAAAGTAACTCTAGGTTACGATTTATTTAGCCAAATAATTTTTTAAAATCTTAAATATTTTTTAGCAATTCTAGTTATATTCTTCTCGAATTTATATGTTTTTAATTTTGCAACGAAAATAAATACGTTCGACTTGGTATAACTTGGAGGTTATTCGAATAAACCTTTTATTTACGATTTCGTTAATCGTTTTCGCAGTACGTAATTAAATAGCGAATCCTATATCGTTAAAATCGCCTGATTCTGGAGATTAAGAAAATATCCTTTGTTTTCTAAGAAAACGTTGTTTGATAGAGATATATATAGCTGAAGTTGGGGTCAGTACGTTGTATATCTCGAATCTTCGGTGGGGCGTGAAGGGGGTGGTGCGTGAAGGGGGTGGTGCGTGAAGGGGGTGTTTGACTTATACCAGCTAAAAAAAAAAAAAATTATTTTATTAAGCTATGTTAATAATAGCCTTATTATATTATAATAAATGTTTTAATTTCTTTTGTCCGGAAAGCGGTAGCGGTTTATTAATTAACTTATTTTTTAATTTCCGTATAAGAATATATATATATATAAAGGTAAATATTTAAACTTTAATTTACTTCGATATTTAAATTTTAAAAATAAGCTACTCTTTAAACTGTTGTTATATTTCGGTCTCTTAACTTATTTTATCTTTTTTTATTATTAATTACTATCTATAACGCATGGAAACTAACGTTATAATTATAGTTTATTTTTAAAGTGTAGTTATAGTAATATAATGTTAAGCGAATAGGCTGCTATTATAATACGTACTAATTTAAGGCGTAATAATTAACAAAAGTGAATAACTAAAAAGTATAAAGATTAAACTAAATTAACATCTAAAGGCAAGAAGGGAAATATAAAAGCCGAAAGGGATAAAGGGTGGAAAGTAAGAGAGTAAGAAAGAAAGAACGGAAAAAAGTTAGGGGGGGCGGGTGTACTTGAAGTTCATCGAAATATTTTTCACGGTGTCTGTTTCACACTGTAAACATGTATTCTAGGGCCAGGGGCCAAGACCCAAAAGCATCTTAAAGTTGAGACGGATGCGGGGACGTCCTCCTTGCGGTCCTTCCTCTCAGACACCGTTACAGATATTGCTGCGTTTTCCGTCTCGGGAATTCGGAAAACCATCCTTACGCGGCCATGAAACGGTCATGCTTGGTACACTTCAAAATAAAAACTTTTTTTCGAGGCAAATTCTGTATTTCGCGAGAGAGCAGGTGATATGGCAATTCCCAGCCGGTTCTTTGCCAAGGGCGGTCAGTATAGCTAGCTGAGAAAGCCGGACGGCACCAAAATGGCGACAACGTACATTGTCGATCTCTAAAATTATCGGCAAAGATTTATCGGAAAAGAAAGGAAGCCACCTACATCATCTATCCGATCAACGCAATGGTACACAGTGGTACCAAAATATACTCGGCTGCATTTTACACTTCCAAAGGATAAGCTTCCCGCTCTGTCGGGTCTGGCCCGTGAAGTCCATAATCTCAGCAAAGCTCGGTACGCCGCAGGACTGTGGGATGGAAATACGAACGCCATCGTCACCGGCCTGATGTGGAGCCCAGTCAGGGGCAGCTACGATGGCATGGAGCTGCCCAAGCCGGCGCTTGCCAACAAGGGGTCTCCAAGCTGGAGCTGGGCATCACTGGAGGTCGAGATCGAGCATCACTTGGTGGACAACGACGTCATCACGTGCAGCAGTCTAGTTTGGACCCTGAGTTTGTAGCCATGCAAACGACACCGGCACCTCGGACGCTTTCGGAACAGTCAAGGCGAGTGAGTTCGTCCTCAGGTGCTGGCTTCCATAAGTGCGCTGGCGTGAGGACATACCACGAGTCGCGCAAGACGGCACAAACTCTACGACTGGGCTGATAGCTACGGCGATGTGACGAGCTCCGATCCCGATTCGCCACGCGCTGGCCCCTCTTGCTGCCTTCGGCATGACCCAGCCTGATGATCTGTGGAAACTTGAGTGCCCAGCTCTTCGATAAAAACGTCCAGAGCGCCCCTGCTCTGCCACAGAGACGACGCATTTCCATCTCGCGTTTATTGCTTACATTAATCTGTTTGAAGAAGAAGAATATGCCGACAAGGCGCATGCAGAGGAGCATGTTCTGCTGCTCGGGAACGTTTCGAATGGCAACAACACGCTTATAAGCGAGTCGGTATTGCTGTTGCGGAGGCGGGAACACTCTTTGCTATCAATTCGGAAAATAGGTGGAAAAGGCAGAGAATAACAATTTCTTAGCTATGATGGGGATGGAGCAGTTCTGCTTCTGTCGTGGTCTCGATGTCTATAGTCTGATGGTTTTTTTTTTTTTTTTTTTTAAAAAAAAAATTGCTTATGGTAACTCTAGGTTCATTCAGACGTTCCGGCTGTGGAGCTGTACAAGACTAGGATCGAGGATATCACGATCCATTCCAACTATGTCTCGCCTGGGGTGCGCGAGGGCAGTGAGGGGCTCAGAGTGATTCGAGAGTAGATGCATCAACTTGGCAGTTGTTAAGACGCGATTCGATCACCATGGGTCGGTGTAGAAATATTTAGATCAGAACAACAGTCCATAATCTTTTTGTGTTCTATATCAGTTGTTTGCGATTGGCATCCGGGCGGTCTCCGCTGATGGCCATTAGCTTAAACCCCGCTCGAGCTTACCAGGCCAAAATGCGGACAACCAACGTTGCCCTGAGACGGTCGGTTCCTCCCCTGGGTCATAGGTAATTCACTCTAATCTCGGATGCAGAGCAGTTCCTGTCCTTTCCTATTCAGGCTTGGCTTGGTCGACCGGGAATTTAAGTTTACCTCCCGTTTGGGCGTGGATGATGATTAATTGAACCACCTCCACTTCCGGGTCTTGATTTCTAAGCCTCAATATCCTTCGAACGAACTCGAATTCGTCCGAGCCAAGCCAAAATATTCAATTGATCCATGCCAGCTTACTTCGGCGTGACTCACAACTCATTGAGACGTCGGGAGGAGACCTTGAGAAAACGCCTCTCGCGGATGGATGACAGCCCGACTCGATGGCTTCAGGCATCGTGAACCGCTCGCGAGGCAGCAGATTGCGTAACTCAAACAGAGATGAGGACGTAATGTGAAGATATCTATTGCCTGGGCCGTAGTATAAAGAGCCGGTAAGGTTCCGTAGCAGTCTTGAATCAACAAAGATCTGGAACACCAACGAACAAACTCAGCACTCATTGCTTATCACACTTGCAACGCTCAGAATGACCACTCCTCAATCTCTCACATTTCTCGGCCTCGGGAACATGGGTTCCGCCCTCGTACAAGCTCTCCTGAAGGCCTCTAACAAAGTGACAATCTGGAACCGCACGGCAGCTCGACCAGAGGTCAGAGCCGCTGTTGAGGCCGGAGCTATCCTCGAAGCGGATATCCAGAGCGCCATCTCCAGGAACAACACCATTGTCATCTGTCTCCTCGACTACTCCAGCATCAAGACTGCACTGGCTGACATTCCGGCCCCTGCCCTCGAGGGAAAGACAATTGTCAACCTGACCAACGGTACCCCGAAACAAGCACGGGAGATGTCAGACTGGGTCGCCTCCCACTCTGCCAAACATTACTTCGACGGAGCGGTCATGGTAACGCCTCAAATGATCGGTGGGCCCCAGTCATTTTTTGTCCTCAGTGGAGAAACCCCCGAAGCTTTCAGGCCCATCGCCTCACTCCTTGAACCCCTCGGGAGGCCGGAATATCTCAGCACGGCCATAGATGCTGCTGCTCGATACGACCTTGCTGCCCTGTCAGCCATGTATGGCATGTTTAGCGGAATGTTTGTCGCCATGGCACTCCTCAAAAAGGGACATACCACAGCCGACGAGAAGCTTGAACCTGTTGTGTCAGGCAGCCTGAACCCGTTTTTGGGCGCATTAATACCGTATACTGGACTTCTTGCTCGGTCTTGGGATGACAAGGCGTGGGATGATAACCTGGGGAATCCCATTGGAATGCAAGCACAGGGTTTGAGGAATATTCTGGAAGCTTGTCGTGATGATGGGATGGACGATGGGTTTCTGAAGAACTTGACGACGGCGATGGAGGGGGTGGTGAAGGACAGAGGAGGGAATGGCGGGATTGCCGTGATTGGAGAGTATCTCTTGAACGGACGGTTGACCAAAGAGTAATGGCTTGCTAATGAGAGCATTGCATCACTGTTGCTCAAGAGCTTTTACAAGTATTGTTTTGCCGCAATATGACACACTATACCTCTTTTGTTCTTTTCTGTTGCGATGTTTTAATCCACACCTTGTTCTGTCCATGCAGATGTTCCAACTATTTAGTTTTAACATTTAACTTGAACTAACAGAAAAACTGCGGGCTTAAAATCTTGGCATATATCCTCTTCCAAGGCAAAGATCAGGTACATTTAAACTTGGCCTCAACCACTCCGGCTGGAGGCTGCCGAAAGCGCCAATCGCTCCTTGACGAGCTGTACACGGTCTGCACGGCTGACCAGATTTCTCGAACACACAGTATAGTCGATCTCACGCGCAGCCAGTAGCTTCCGGTACGTGTCGTCAATGCGCATCCAGTCTTCCATCCCATCAGGCATCAGCCGCGTCCCATCGTCCACCAGCCAGCTGCACCCGGCCTCGCAGAGTATAACGATACCGGTTTTCATGCGCCCCTCAAGCTCCTGCCATGCTTCCGACGCCAGCATATCGTCTGCCGCTTCCTCGCCGACGAAGACGCGTGCATACACAATGGGGTCAAGCCCGGAGCGATCACATATATACCATGGCGAAGGATGGTCGGATTTGGAAGCCGCCTCCTCGGCCTCCATCTGGGCTTCAAGGATATACTTTTGCAGCTGAAGAGCCCTGGAAGGCGAGTTTGTAATGTCGTCTCGACTGAACTTCTTCTCACGCAATACCGTTCGGGCAACCTCCCGGATGATGACGGGTTTCGACATTTGCTTTCCGGGTTGATCGCAACTACTGCTGTCGAAATTATCTTCGAGGCTGTTGACTAACGTTGTCTTGCCTGTGCACTGAGCGCCAATGATGTATACGTTACGGCATTGAGCAGCTTCTTCCGCCATTTGGTTAGCACAAAGTTGCCATGATCAAAATTGGACCGGTGAACCTGGTATGGCACGATTCTTATCTGTCTCATGCGAGCGCGCCGCATGTAGCGCATCTGTGTTACGTCATATGCAAGGCTTCACGAATCACGGAGGGGAACCGTCGCACCCTCTTTTCTTCACCCCGCAGTTGCCGCCTTGTTCATTCTCAACACTCCTCTCTCAATTTGACGATGAGCTGCCCCAGGTCTTTTCAGGCTACGCTCCAGGCGACCGTTTCGCCGGAAGAGAGCTCATGGACTTATCAAGTTCCCAACCTCCCGCAACCCAAGCAGACTAATGCGACTGGGCTCATCAAGTTTGTATCCTTCACTTCATCAGAAGCAAAGCAAGATGTTGTTTTGCGGTATGAAACCCCACCGGACAACCGCGTCACGCGAGCAGAACCGTTGGACAGGTTTCTTCTTGTGTCTTTAGCCAACTTTCGGCTTCGATGGCCTGCACTCTCTCCCGACGGTCCGCCGGGTTTGGCAACTGGCAAGGAGAACGGTGACTACATTACCCGGTTGCTGACCAGCGGCATTAAACTCAACGGTGTTCGATACCATTTCTTTGGCCACTCGAATAGCCAGCTCAAGTCTAGATCCTGTTTCATGTATGCAGCTACCAAAGAAGAGATCTCATCCAAGATTGAGGCCATGGGGGATTTTACAAAGCTCAAGTCGGTGGGCAAGAAGGCAAAGAGGATTGGACTCCTCTTCTCCAGTGCGGAGATGGCTCTTACACTCTCTGCAGATCGATATGAGGACATCGAGGACGTCAAGCGCGCCGACTACATCTTCACTGACGGATGCGGCCTTATATCACCCCAGCTAGCACGGCAGTTAGCGCAAAGGCGAAACATCATATTTCGCGATAAGCGGTACCTGCCATCAGTCTATCAGATTCGGTATCGAGGGTATAAAGGCCTTCTTACCCTGGACCCTAGCCTTCGAGGACAGGTTCAGGTTCAATTTCGAGAATCCATGAGAAAATTCAAGGATGCTTCCGACTACAGCTTTGCGGTAGTCGATTATTCAAAGGTGTGCGCTTTTTCTTGCAAGTTTTCGTGACTGACATTGCGTAGCCTTACGCTTTTGGAAGCCTCAACGACGAGGTCGTAGTCCTCTTGCACACATTAGGCATCTCTCAAGATACTCTTCTGCGAAGACAGCAAGAACACCTTGAATTCATCCGCAATGTCAGTCACGGCAATTCAAGAGCAGCATTTCAGTTTCTTTCGTATTGTAACCGCCTCGACCTTGCTGAGAAGCTGCTTCTTGACGGCGTTGAAGCCGTCCAACCGACTCTCAGGGGCCTCGTCAAGCAGGAATACGCGAAAATGCTCAACAAGCGCGACGAACAACGATGCAGGATTCTCATTCCACAGTCTCGCCTTCTTTTTGGCGTGTGCGACACTCTCAGCAAGAATGGGCGTTCAGGCAAACTCAAGGAAGGCGAATGCTTTGTGCGGATTACCGACGACGGTACCGGTACACCACGTACGGTCATCAATACGGAGGTGCTGGTGACGAGGAATCCGTGTCTGCATCCTGGTGATCTGCAAAAATTCAAAGCGGTAGACGTACCTGAGTTTGAGCACCTCGTCGACTGCATCGTATTCTCGACGCAGGGGAAGAGACCGAGCGCTGATCTGATGTCTGGCGGTGATCTAGACGGAGACAAGTGTAAGTGCTCGATCGCTCCCATCACGCTCCATGCTGAATGCGTCCATAGTTTTCGTCACTTGGGACCCCGACATCATTCCCAGAACAATGGCCGAGCCTGCTCAATATCCCGGCGGGAAGGAGCTTGTCACGTTTGGCGAGGTTACCGGAGACTCCCGTGCAGAATACTTCGCCCGATATACGAATGCATCTCTTGGAAAAGTCAAGAATTTATACATGAAGTGGGCACGATTAGGAAACGCCATGAGTCCGGAGTGCCAGCAGCTGAATCGACTCTTCTCTCAATGCGTCGATGGTAACCATATTAAAGTTCCTGAAAACTTGAAAGAATTTTCAAGCCTCGAAGATCCGCCGGAGCCAGCGTCGGCGGTCGCGCCCTTCATTCTTGACGTCCTACACGCCGCTTCGACCGACTTCATTCAAAAAGCGACCGATGTACTCCCAGTCATCTCTGATCCTGCGGATGTAATGGATCTATTTCTTAGCCGTGATAAGATCGCCATGTCAGAATTTGAGCTGTTCCAGCTTGTTGTTCGATGGTGCGAGCGACATGCTTCGGATATTATGGAGTACAGCCATCTCCTCGACTTCAGCGCCTTATCCGACGAGCAGCGAATATGGGTCCTAAATCATATTCCTCCATCTGCGGCCCTGCCTAGTCTCGTGCGAAATGGTCTTCTGCAATCAGAATTGGTCTCGCCGGAAGAACTTCGCCGCTTCTGTCTAGATCATCCACGTTTGCACTGGAAGCCGGTCTTCAAATCGACTACAGATCGCATGGGGAGATTTCTGCCTACCGTCTGCCGCGCACTAGAGACTTTTCACAAGAAGTTAATCGTCCTGTCGGTCGATGAACGCTTAACTTTCGCAATCTACGTGCCAAAGAAGATAGCACGAGCTAGCGAGGTCCAGGTAGATAACAGCGTCAGGGTTTTTGCTTTACCACACTCACAGGGGCCTCATTCACCGAACTATAGGGTCCTTCCGACAAGATCCGGCTACAGATTGTTCTGTGATGAGCATGTCTTTCAACTCTACGAACGCCGTCGGGGCAACACGTGGATCTTCCTCAGACGCCCGCATGGGGATGATTCTTTCTATCGAAACGAGAAGAGCAAAGGAGACAAGCGCCGAAAACGGGAGCAGACCGTTGAGGATGGAACAAACTTCGACTGCAAAGCTAGTGTTGCTCTCGACAAGATCAGCCGTGATATTCAGCGTCATATCGGCAAGGTGCAGCAAAATGGTGTGCTTGGCGCGGTAAGTCATCAATGGCGTATGTCGCTACCAAGCTTGAATTGTTCTAACTGGTGCACAGGAAATCTACGTCATCAGTAACCGAGATGTTCAATCAATGCACCTCCTCGACCAATGGCTGGACTACATCGACACTGAGCAAGTTCTCCCGCTTTTTGAGAAACCGGAGGTCGGCTACAAGATCTCGAAATTGGAAACTACCGATTGGAACGCATATTCCGCACTAGTAGTAGGTATCGTCCGGGACAAGAATCTTGCTCAGATGCGGCTGCTAGACTCAATTGGCGATTTGCGAACCATTCTCGACCTACTCAACACTCATGATGAGAAGATGTTCCTTCGCAACACCATCGTTCATATTCTTGAGTTGGAAGCGAGTTCAGCATCTTCTCTCGACCCGAAGCTCATCGCATCAACGCTCCTCGATTACCTACCGAAAGCGATATACCTTATCCCTACTTTTCTACAATCACAGATATGGAAAAGGCACAAACCCGGACTAGAAGAGACCCTTATATATCTCGCACCCACACTACTTCAACAACTGGTGCTCTCGGAAAATGAGCTCGGCGGCTTCATTCGACATCCGTTCGCGTTGCTCTTACAAGAACTGAAGCACATTTCATTACAAGATTTTGCCGAGCTGGTCGAGGTCATTGCTCTGACTCTCAGGTCAGCGGAAGCCACTTTGGACCTGCTCCTAGGTAATATAGAGCCTGAAATCCCTCGTCTGCTTGTCGGACGCCCTACCGCGGTACGCCAATTCGCGTCTTCTCTTTTCGGTATTGCGCTTGATCACATCGATGAAGCGTCGAACTGTCGAAAGGCTGAGAAAGAATTTCTGAGGTTCACTATCGAGGACTCCAAAGACGGATTTACTATCGTTAAGAGCATTTTCCGCATCGATTCCTCAACGAGCGGATTGCTCAAAATTGGAGATCATGTCCGACTTACGGTCTCCGATCCACCTCAAAACGCGCCTCTTGCGAAACCCTTTTCCATGGACGCCCTCGTTCTTGCTACCGAAATGGGCGTCGCGACTTTCCGTTGCCTTCATCGACCACCTTCATATATCGAACAGTCCGCCTGGACAATCACCCAATGCGGATCTTTCGTCACGAGCAAGACATCATTTGACGCCGTTACTTCTTTCTATTCCAGGCGCGAAGCATGCTGCAGAATCTACGGGATGCTTTTAGGCTTGCCTGATGCGGACCAAATCAAGCTTCCAAGTGTGGAGCTGCAAGTTGCGGATGTTTCTTCGTTGAACGAAAGCCAGAATGCGGCACTGGCGGCTTCAGTGAAGCATCCTCTGGTGTTCATTTGGGGCCCTCCAGGGACTGGAAAGACACACACTATCGTTGCCATACTGACGCAACTACTCAAGGCCCTTCCTAAGTCTAGGTTCCTCGTCACTGCGCCAACGCATAATGCTGTTGACAATCTGCTCAGGAGATTCATTCACGATGCTGAGGCAAAGAAATGCGGCGCAGTGCCGGTCAGGGTCTCCACCCAAGTAAGAGCACACCTAAAGCCGATATTGAATTTACTACGACGGTCAAATACTGACATCATGTCAGCTCACCAAGGTCGCTCCAGACCTCCGTTCCTACACCTGTGACGCCATGCTCGGTAAAGATCTCCCCGCCAATCTCCCCGCCCGTCGCAAAGCACAAAAGCGAATCGAAGACGCCCGTTTAGTCTTTACAACATGCATTGCTGCCGCGCTGGGATTGCTCCGCACTGAAAGCTTCGACGTTGTAATAGTAGACGAAGCATCGCAACAGACCGAGCCAGCGACCCTCGTGCCACTAGTAAAAGGATGTTCACGTGCGATATTGGTCGGAGACCATGTTCAGCTTCGCGCCACTGTGCAGCATCACGCTGTACTAACAGGGTACGACGTATCGCTGTTCGAGCGCCACTACAACATGCCGCCAAGGAAGGGAGTAGCAAAAGTTATGCTCGATACGCAGTACCGCATGCATCGAAACATCTGTGACTTCAGCGCCACAGAATTCTATAACGGCAAGCTAAAAACTGCTGTTCCGGATCACACTAGGCCAATTCCACCCTCGCTGTTTCCATGGCCTGTAAATAATAGAATAGTCTGGATTGAATGCGCTAGCACCGAGGATGTGGGTCGCCAATCAAAAGCCAACATGGGCCAAGTCGAGCTCTGCAAGAAAGTCATTCAGCTCCTCCGCACATCTCCTTCAACTACTACTCCCACTTCAACCTCATCACCGTCATCCGCGTCTGCGCCTGCATCCCCTCCCTCAATTGCCATCCTGACACCTTACGCCCGCCAAAAAGACGCGCTCGCCTCCGCTATCTCAAACGTGGAAATTTCTTCTATCGACGGCTTCCAAGGCCGCGAAGCGGATATGGTGGTCTTTGTCACTGTGCGGTGCAATGCGCACTGTGATATGAGATTTTTGACCGATATGCGGAGGTTGAATGTTGTGATGACAAGGGCAAAAGTGGGGGTTGTTGTGATTGGGAATAAGAACACATTGGCGGGAACTGCAGCAGGCGTAGAAGGCATTGAGGAGAGTAACACAGTGTGGCGACGGCTGATTGATAAGCGTGCTGTTGTTGAGTTGCCGAAAGTCACTTCTAAGGCCTGATGGCCGAAGGCTTTCCCGTTGAATGCAGGCCTTCGAAGATTGGGCTTTTCCCTTCTTCATTGCTGGGCCTTCACTGGTCAGAGCTTGCGAATAAGCGACCCTGATACTCGGTACTGCGGGGCCCTTCGCTTCGGCTGACGTCTCGGACACCAGCAATGCGCTGCGGCGAAGTTGTAGGACTTCCAAAGGCAAGTGCCCGAACCCTTGTTGGTTCGAGCTTTCCGGCTTGATAACGCCTAGCAGCGGCACCGACTTCGATGCCGTTCTGGTGGGCAACGACGATGTCGTCTCGGACTGCTATGACTTCCGTGATCTGTTCCTGAAGTGGCTGAAGGGAAATTCACAGGCGCTACTCGTCAAGTACCCAGATCTGGTAGGCAGGGAGAAGGCTGATACTAGGTGCGTAAGGTGTCTGTCTAGCAGTAGGTGGATTGAATGGAATGGACAGACCAGAAGAGAGCAGTGTTCCTTACCGGCGTAAAATTCAGGTATGGTTTCTTCAGAGTGAGAGAAGACCATGAGAGTGCATGGCGTGGCTCGAAAGACAACTTCGTAGTTAAGGGGCCGAACGGGGGGCGAGTCATGTGAGGCTCGATGTAGAGTTCTTTGGCGATTGTTGGGCGGAGATACTCGAGGACGAGGATGAGGACTAGTAAACCTGTCCTTGGCCATTTCGCCCTTTACAAACCTGCTATGTAAAGGAGGGAAGACGCAGCTTTTGGGAAATTTTCCTAACGGCAGCACCTGTGCAAGATACCTTCCTCCAATCTTCTTTATCCCCCTCCCCTCTTTCTCCCCCTCTTTTTAAAAAAAGCATCTGTCGTGACGGGACTATCGGGGTTACGCCAGCAAATAACCAAGCATCGGACCATATACTGGATATTAGCGTACAGGATGGGATAAGTTTTTAATTATTTGCGTCTCTTTGCAAGCCCTCCTGCTCTGCGAACGTGAAATAAGTTGCAAAGCACCAGGGACGCCAGCTCTATATGGACGGTTGTGTGAGCGGTGAACCCCTGAATACTACAGGAGAGCTGTGGCAACATCGCGTCTTCCTACCAGCCGACACCGTATTGTTGATCAGCGTGGCTTCTTGTGAATTCTTTGATCAAGTCCGCCGAGGGAGATCAGCAGGCGTCCCAGCATCTACCTAGAAACAGTCAGACAGGGCGCAGCGATATTTCAACTGGATGATGATGACGATGGGAGCATGCACGAACTTTGGGCCAGCCTAGATAGCGAAGATTTGCCAATGATCGCGCCCCAGACCAACAGTGGCCGGAGTCTTATACCCTGGGATGGGGGTTGACTCCATGTAATTCTAACCTGCCTCGGGAGTGGTATGGTGAGCAGCGGGCAATAACATGGACGGCGGTTGCTTATACCCGAGAGCGACATTTACGTTGCGCGTCAGATTAGCGCTGCAGGGAGAAATAAGATTGCGATCGATCTGGGCCAGCAACTCAAATTAGAGATAATATGGTGAGGCTTACGAGGTGATTAGTGATGGAGAGAAGCGACTGCGTCCAAGCGCCAGATAGAAGATAGGGCACAGGAAGCAATTGTTACTGTGGGCAATAGCTGCTGGCCAGTTCGCGGCCAGTCTCGCCGTCAGCGTCTTGGTAGTCCATTCATAGGCAGATTGAATAAAGAGCTGTTCCGAAGCTTAGTGAATGAAGGCAGGCGCCCAGAATGAGCGACGGGTTTATCGCGTAAAAGAAGTTGGTCGTTGTGCCATTTTCGAGGCACATGGTACTGCCTGAGACCTCGCATACGACGGCGCGCCAATTTGCAAAGCTAAGTGTCATCATATCAGCCACGCGGGTCGTGGACAAAATAATTGACGACACCCCACACCACTTCAGAGCAACTTATTCCGATGTGCTATGTAATTACTCGCAAAAACTAAAATAAAAAATATATATAAAAAATAAAAATAAAAATAAACCAAAAGGCTTAAAAAGAAGGGATTGATATTGTTAGCTTGATTACTTATTGGCCTATTAAGTAATGTATATTCTGAAGAGGGCAGATATATAATAGAGTAAAGTGTGACCATTATTTTGTACACCACCTGCCACGTCTGTGCCCTCGGGCTTGCAACACCACTACCCGCCGGTACGTATCATGTGGCCCCGAAACAATCCCGAGGAACGAGCAGCCTGTGGGACGCAAATGATCTTGCCATCGAAGCCGGTCGTATCCTGCAGGGTGCAGCAGCAAGCGTTGGCCCATGGGTTGTACGTCGGATAACCCGAATTCCAGGCCCAGAGTGACCTCGATGCTAGTTCACGTCTCTGGTGGCGGGACGCAATATGCCCGGTACGGCATTGGGCATAGGCAGATGTCCAGGCCCACGTCCCGAGGATCGAGCCCGACAGCGGCTCTGTTTCCCACGTGTAACGCCTGGAGGAAGGGCTGCTAGGACCGGCGACGGACTCGCAAGAGTCGCGGTGTTCGTCGCATACGCTAGCTGGTCACGCAGTGCGGCGCCGGGGCGGGCCGCGGCGTTTCGAGGAGCGTTGGAAAGCTCGTTAGTCCGTTGCCTCTTTATTATATGTAGACAAGTTCGAGCTGTAACTTCTAGAAGTCATTGTACGAAGCCGCGGATTGCTTGTGTATACGTAGGCGCTATGGCTCATATGGCAGAAAGCACCGGGATAACTTTGTTCTGCGGCGTTGCCCTATTAACAGCTGGAGCGCAGACACTGGAGATTCGCTATTTGGAGGCTGAGTCGTTAGCGATATTAGCTTCTATTTTTAACAGCGCTAGTAAGTATTTGTTCGTCGCTCTGTGCTTGGACTTCGGTTTGGCGAGCCGTACTATTGGGCGGCGCCAATTCCACTTCACGTTAGCGCTTATCTGCGTCTCATCTCTCAGCCCGTGGCGCTGGCGGTGGCCCTAGTCTAACTCCTGTATGGTTAGGAAAAGAAATTGGTGAAGGTGAGTGGATGGGCTTTTGCAGTTAGCCCGAACCCCTGATTCTTTGCAGCTACTTGTGGCCCAAGATGACGCTACCGACTACCGGTATGATCTTCACTGTCATAACCTTATCAAAGTTTGCTCGTTTCCTCTGCATCAGATCTTTCGCAATCCGCGTTAGTTAGACCCACATGTCGTGCTATGCACAGGTGGTCATCCGTTGAAGACCTCTGGAGCATCTCATACTGTCCATGATTTGCTAGTATTTATTTCTACTCTAGCCTCCTAGGCAATGAAAAATGGAGCAGCTGCACAGTAGCAATCTTTCTCGTGTCGCGAATGCCGAATGCCTTCGCAGTGCCCTGTCCAACTAGGCAATTATGTTTCCGCCGCCCGAGCCTATTCGGGACAAGCGTCGCCTGAGTAACATGATCCGGCGTGAAGCCGACTCAACCGGCTCAGGGGAAATTTCCCGCCGCAAAGCCTTGGCTACCACCTGATGCTACCCCTGAGAAAGGGGCCGCTTTTCACAGGTGGATCGCGCTCCTAAGATGCCGGGATCATTCCTTTGAAACATCGATGCGAACGCCAATGCCGACTTAGCCGCTCTGGTTATATAACAGGTGGTCGCCATGGCCAGCAGGATGACCGGTGCTGGTTCTTCTCCTCTGCCCGCGAGCCGCCAAGCCCAACAACCTTTTTTTTCCTTTTTGACAGAATGAAGTCAGCCGTTCTTTACCATGTCCTCGCTGGGGGCGCCGCATTGTCTGCCGCCAAGCCCTGCCCAAAGCGAGTAGTCGTTCCTTTCCCCGAAAAGTTCGAGACAGCCACACTCGAGGAAGCCCAGGCTGCAGCCGCCGATGACCCGGGTTTCCAAGAGTATATTGCCAATCTCACGGAGAGTGGCAATGTCATACCTGATGATGCTCTCGACGGCACTTACTATGCAACTCCTGATGCTGCTCATGGCGGATCTCAGAACACTTCATTCGCTATAGTTCATGACAAAGATTCAGACAGTATTACGCTCGTTATAGGTCACGACGGAACAACTCGCAATGTTACGTTCGGTATAACCCATGGTAAAGCTCACCATGACACTCACAATACAACTATCCGCCCAATCGACGATGGATCTCACTACCCAACGTACCCCACATACCCGACTTACCCAACGCAGAAGGGAGGTCACAACTCAACTCATGGAACCCCTGATGGAACCGAGGATGAGTCGGACGGAGCCGATGATGGTGCCGAGGATGAGTCGAACGGAGCCGATGATGGTGCTGAGGATAATGTCGAGGATCGCAACGATGACGGGGCCACTCACTCAATCACCCTGTCCACCAGCAAGACCCAGAGCTCGTTTGAGGGCAAGGCCAGTTCCACGATCAGTTCCTCTGCTAGTGGAACACAGAGCTCGCTTGAGGAGAAGGCCACTTCCACATTCGCCTCCTCTGCCAGCCAGACTCTCAGCTCGGCTGAATCTCCCATGGTCACTTCCTCTATGAGCCAGACTCATAGCGCGTCTGTAACCCCGGCGATGACTCCCTCCGCTAGCCAGACTCATAGCTCATCTCGGACCTCCACTATCTCTTCCTCCATAAGCAAGACCATCAGCTCCGATGCGACTCTCCCCACTATTCCCCCCGCAAACGGGACTGAAAATAATGTGGGCTGCACGAACCCGGAAGTCCTCGTGGAGTGGCGGAATATGAAGACTGCTGACAAGAAGTCTTTTGTCACGGCCATTCGATGCTTGTAAGTTGCTGCCGATCCTCCACGCTCAATACATCTGCCAACGTTAGCTCCTGCCCTTTGGCTGTATGGTTGCTAATACTCGACTTTAAAGGATGGACAAGCCCCCGACTGGTCTGACTGGAGCAGCCAAAAGCCGATATGACGAACTTGTATGGGCGCACCAGACGCAGGCCAGCAACATCCACATGTCTTCAATCTTCTTGCCTTGGCATCGGTATTACACCAACGTGTTCCACAGACTTCTGCGCGAGGAATGCGGATATACCGCGCCGATCCCGTGGTGGGACGAAACCAAGGACACCGGTAACTTCGCCGCTTCCGGCTTGTTCACCGCTGACTACTTCGGTTCCATGCCCGAGGTTACGAGAACGGGCATGGGCACATGCATCACGGATGGCGTCAGTAGATCCCCGTCATCTCCTTAGTCTCTAGCAGCTTGTGACTAACTGATATGTCTAGGCTTTTGCCAATAAGAGGTTGAACATCGGACCTGGATTCTCTAACCGGGATCACTGCCTCGCCCGCGGTGAAGATAAGTCAATGACGAGACAGGTCAGCAAGGCCTACGTCGATACCTGCGTGTCCCGCACTGCCTACGACGATATGCGGACCTGCATGGAGAACGGTCCACATGCATACGGTCACAACGGCTGCGGTCCTGTGATGGCTGACGCGGTCGCCTCGCCGAGCGACCCTGTTTTCTTCATGCACCATACCTTTGTCGACCATGCCTGGAAGTCGTGGCAGGACAAGGCGGCGGTACGCTCGACGTCCATCAGCGGTTGCGCCGATAGGTCCCGCTCCTGCACCCCTCTGACGCTCGACACTAGCCTCTCGTCACTCGGTGTGGAGGCCGATGTCAAGGTCCAAGACATCCTCGACACCGAGGGCGACTTCCTGTGCTACAAGTACGACTATTAATCTCAACTAGGCCGACGCGCCGAACCCAAGTAGGCCTCCTAGATTAAGGAGAGCCGAAATGGCTGGCCCTAGCCTCGGTTAGGGAACATCTCATTGTAACATGGCGGGTTACGATGACTTCCTCTACGGTATTCCTCTTTGTCTCAAGGTCACTTAGTCATATTTGTAATTGTGTAAATAATAGATACCCGAACGTATTGCACGTGTTCCTCGGAATTGGCCGCTCCACAGGGCTATCTACTATGCCGCTGCTCTTGTGCTGTTCAGGATGCTGTCTAGTCCCTGAATAGAATGGGACACCGTGCTCTCAGTACCTAGGATGTTTATGACCAATCGGCGCTGTCGATGGCGTGGTATCCATCGAATTGTCGTTTGGATCATAGTTTCTTTCCAACGAGCTCAAGCGCTCGTGGCGCCATTCGTCATACTCGTACAATGCAGAGAGAGGTTCATCGTCATGTCCATAATTCTGATACCATCAATCGGTCATATCCAGAGTTCTCGGGTTGAGCCAATATGTCGCGCCATCCATGAGCCAAAGTCGTCGGCAACGCCTGCTACGGTGTCGTCAGTGTAGACCATTTCCAAAACGATCAGGTTGTTTATCTCACCGCGATGAGGGAAAGCGGAGTGGTCGTTAGGCAGTGCGCTCACGCCCTCCTGGCCGAAAGTCTCGATCAGCACAATGCTCCTGTTCAGCCTGGGTAGGCGACAACCAGTTCGGAAAACGAGTCATAGATCTCGCGATATGTGCTCATCGGTGGTCCCTTAAAGCCAGGCTGTACATGTTGTGTTGAAGACCGGTCTGGCAATTGGCGGCCACGCCACCCCCAGCCGATTGGGACGGCAAGTCTACCCACGGGATTAATGACTCGTTGAATGTGAGACTCAAAGGGACAAATAATTGGGCATATCTCCGGCCTTCCGCTTCCGGGGCAGCGTACACTAGGCCGAGGGCGATCATCACCTTCGGATAGTAGCGATAGACTGTCAGCGTCGGCTTCTTTGTCATGATTTTAAGACTTAGCCCATCCCAAAACTCACCCTGAGTGACTCAACATCAACCGTGAAAAGCGTGATGATGGTCAGTGCTGGGTCCATCTCAGGCGCCAAAGAGTTTATGGTATCAATGACCGTCTCAAACGATTCGCCGGTGAAAGTCATGTCCAAGTTATAATGCATTCCATTGTTGGAAGCAGAATACGTCTCGAATGTCCTCTCGATGACTATACCAAAATTCTGACCAGCGCCGAGTACACTCCACTGCATCATCCTGAGTCAGTTATTGTTATTTCCAAGCATCTTGGCCAGACACCCAGTTGTGTAAGGTATGTTTTAGTTTTGTAAGATCTTGAATAACCTTAATGAAAGTATGTCCTTGTGGGCTCAAAGGCAGCCGCGAACTCGGGGAAACAGTCACGAGTGGATTCTTACAAAAAGGTCCTGGTTTGTATCATCAGATGCCTCAACAATCGTACCATTCCATAGCGCCATGCGAACTCTGCGGATCGAGCCGCTGGTAATGCCATACTTCCCTTGAAGCCTTCCGACGCCGCCACCGAGTGAGGCACCAGTTGCTCCTACACAGGGACAGGATTCGACAGCTAATTCACGTCAGTCGAGTTCCACACATACGAGTCTATTATGGACAAACTCAATTCCCTCCGGCTCCGCCCACAGCATCAATCATGTCTTGGAAGGTCGCACCGCTACCGATACTCACACTCAGGTCGCCATTAATGCCGGCATACCTGAAATGCTCCATGTTCACCATGACAGTATTCTGGATAGCGCGGAGGGTCGGGGAATATCCATGGCCACCGTATCTTGCAAGCCATGGAATATTATTCCTCGTCATAAATTCGAGCTACCGATTGTTATGTTAACTGATAACCCAATTATCCGGCGTCACGAGTATATGTTCAACTTGCACCAATCGATAGGCCTTCTTCCCTATCTGAAAGAAAGACAAAGTCAAAGGTCGGGGATTCATAGCTGGACCAACGGGTGGTCTCGCTAACAAAGTCTGGGCCACGAAGCGTCATGGACGGAACCCGCTATCTCTGGTGGCCATTCCGGCTCAAGGCGAATGTATCTGATACCGGTCAACGACCCGATCGCGCCAGATACCGCCATGATGGCCCCTGAGATCAGCAGGAGAGGCTGGACAACCTTGAGCCTAGCCATGTGTTGCGAAATTGAATCTTTCTCCAAAAAAGGCTTGCAGAGAGCGAAGAACGATATGGTTTGGCATCAAACATAAGGAATGTCGTCTCTGAAGATGAGGGTTTTATATTTCACTGATAGGCCGTCGCGTGTAGACGTATAAGAAGCGCATGCTGGTCATACAGTGAGACTCCCAGAGCAACCAGATGAGGTACCATTATTTTTATACGATTCCTGCTGCTTCCAATAACCTTGTACGGCAAGGTTTCGAACCCGTCCCCTATTGAATTCTACTTCCGATGCAACTTCTGGTTGGCATGCCCCCACCGGCCTCTTTTTTTCCCCTCCAGGGGCTGAGTCGCATGGAAAAACTAACAACGCCCTGTTGGACCGACTTTGGGAGTAAGGCAGCCGACCATCAGAACGTACAACGCTCAACCACCAAGATCCCGAGTTTACGGGCTCAACTATTGCGGGTCCCTAATCACGCTTGAACCACATATATAACTATCCTTCAATGCATTGGAGGTGAGCACGGCTAGGGCGACAAGCAGAACATATCGGTTTGGATTACTAACCACATGGACATACTACTTTAAATTTAGTTCGGGACTCACATACGGGGGGTCTCGAGGTTGCAACCAGAGAGATACTACAAGCCCGGCGAGGAACAGAAGCATGTAGGGCTACCTCAAAGTCTTCTGGTGGACGGCATGAGAGATCCGAGTTATCGCAGCTTAGTCCGAGTCACCCAGTTCTAGTTATCAGAGCCAGCGGTTTTCAAAAGTCCGAAGGGATGGGTTGCAACAGAACACTACGTGCCGAATTAATCCACACGCAGGTCAATGTGGGCTGATCTAAGCAGCGTCTAAGCAATGCTGATTCCTAGCTAATCTAACGACACCCATTCCTATAGGACCGGGTGATGTGTTGTACAGCACCCAGAGGCCGCGCTTTCGTGGCTGAATATTACTATATTGCATACGTAGTCGTCGATGCACTAAAGAGATTTGACGGGTTATGAAGCCCATGCTTGACACATATGACAGTTCGCTTTCTCCTGGATGTATTTCTAGTTCGAGGGCGAGCTGTACCACACTTACTTGTGCCGGGAGAATGCCAATTCGCGTGGCCCGCATATCTCTGTATCACCGAGATACCAGGTATGATATATGTGGGTCCAGTTCGGAAGGATAAGGGGCGCTGCTGACAAGTTTGTCGAGATTATGGACTGTCAACTCAAACAATCCTCCAACACCGCCTAATATCTGCGTAAATAAGTCTCAAGAGTCCGGTGGCGAGCGCACGACACAGTGCTCTGAACGTCAACCCAATCACTCATACATATGCCCTGAAATATCTAGCCCACCAGTGTCGAACTGCAGTCGATCAGTGGAATGAACATTCGCTTACCACGACCGGCCTTAACGAGCCATGGGAACAAGCTCGGTACGGTAGTCCTGGCCGCCTCGCGATAACGAGAAGCCCAAGCAGCTCGTTAACCCCACCATGGGCCAGAACTTCGGAATCTTCTCGGCGCTCGCCTAGGCACGCCCTTCTATTTCCCGGGATGCTCTAGTTAGCGGGAAACAATCCGATGGAATAGGGGTCGTGGGAAAGCACATGGACGGCTGCGCCTTCCACCAGAACACCGTCACCCGACGGGCCCCAAGACTACATGGTGTCCCACGCCCAGACGACGCCGAACCCCAAGTCGGACCTCTACAGCACCACGAGGATAGAGAGGTTTACCCGGAACAACGACGGGACGCCGAAACTCCCGCTGGGGAAGAATGTCCCTTCCGATTCCGGCGAGCCAGCAAGTCGTAGCGGAACGTTAGTGATCGTGGATGGCGGTTAAGTGTTTAGTAGCAGATAGAAGTAGATTATCTGCGGAGTATTTGACAATATATCACCGTCTTACTTATCAAATTAACCATTGTAGAGGCTAGAGGCACGTCGATGCACAATAGGGACTTCTTATGCCGCCGAGGAACTCTTGTGAACTGCCAGGGTTTAGGGAAAGCCTCGGCTAGACACTTTGGGCTTCGGACCCCTTGATATTCTCGGCTTTGTCAGGCTTTTACTTATATCGGTACGTGGCAAGTACCTAGCAGGTTATAGTTAATAACCCCCCAAGGGACTTTACCATTTGCCGCATCCCACCGATAAACGTATATAAAATGAGTACGACATTGCGACCCAGGCTATAACTATAATCTTGTCAATACTTCTGTAGAGACATGTTCAATATATATAGCCCGGCAATTTATGAAAGCCTAACTATCCAGCGGGCGTAGCCAAAGGGTTGCTTATAGGGAGGGATTTACGAAAATGTTTGATTATATACTACCCCGTTTGGGATTATATGCATAAACTGCTAGTAACAGACTGCCTGTTCAATGCGTCAGAAAGGTGATGACAGGAGCCAGCACGCCAATATCATGCATGTTAGAGGCCAGCTCATTCGAAGTATTCCACCTCCGTTGGCCGGGCCTCCAACCTGTTCACTATATGCGCCTTCAACATTCCCTCTAGGCCAGTACTCGCAGGCGAGATACCACCCATCATCTCCACAGAGTTTCCTTCCACACTAAGGGGATCTGTGTCAGTATGTCTCGGCTAAAAGTTGCGTGCATAGGTAGGAATGGGGGTGTCAAGACAGTCTACTGTATATCCCTAACGGCGCTCGGCTGGGCATTACGCCATAGAACACCAGAATTTGAGGAGATAAGGGACATCAAGGGTTACTCACCCCGACGTCCGTCGTATCGTTCCATACTAGCTGCGTAAAGTGACCCGTCTCCTCAGTGAACTGTGGGTCGCCAAAGTCGTATGTGTCTCGTTCATTGCCCCACGCCTCAACGCAGGAGCTCACATTTGAACACCCTATGGCCAGGTTCTCGCCGTAGGGGCCCCCTGAATGCCGGAATTCGCACGTAGAGTCCAGGTAGTCCGATGCGAACTCCTCGAGCGTCTTGTTCCACCTGACCTCGGACGCGTCGTGCTCTCTCCTATATGAATTGGTGCTGTTAAGGATTGCCGATGTGAAGGCATCTCCATTAACGAACTCGGGTGCTTCGCTTGGTATCGTCGGCGCTCCCGTTATTGTTACGGTCTGGCATGCGACGAGGGGTAGGAAGGGGACCAAGACAGCGAGACTCGGAAGAAGCATCTTGATTTTGAGAAAATATTTAAGGGGATGGTATATGGGCCTGTGGCTTCAAGCCCAGCACTCTAACCGCTGTAATTCGTCGGTGACTGAGAGTCGTTCTTTCAGCCTTCAATACTACGGTACCTCAACAGCAGCCAAATTAAAACTGGCAAGATCTAGCATGTTTTCTTGTCCCCGAAGATATTATATATAGATCAAGTTCAGTTTCAGGACTTCACCACATTGACATGCATATTGGTTCGGCGCATCTCTTAATTACGGACGAATCGGCGCTGTTCTTTTCAGGGCGGCGTTCGAGATCTCTCGGTTTTCTTGGAACGGCGGCCCACTCAGCGCTGCCTATGACGTACGGGGCGCACCCCCCTAGTAAGACCCTGTCCAGAAATATCTGCAGGAAATGAACTGAACCAAGATCCAGGCAAGGTGGTTGACAAAGAAAATGATAGTGTCACAGCTGTGGGAGGTGAGTGACACTATCATTTCCTTGTCAACCACCTTGCCAGGCAGGCTCTGGACAAAAAGATAGTTGGGACACCCACCCATACAGCCCATATCAACAACCATAGTACTTATACGTAATTTACCTAGAAAAATTGGGAGAACATTCCGAAAACTCTACTTTAATTCCCCCGTTTTGCTTTTTATAAATAATACCAAAAGAAACTTATTATCGTCAATGCGTTTTGATTTAATTGCAGGTGAAAAATCAAGGATATTATAGAAAATGGTGACGATTTACTATGTAGTATGGGGTGCGGGTGTCTCCCAATTATTTTGTCCAGAGCCTGCCAGGGTCGCCAAGGTGATGTTTAATGCGGTTTGGGTGTGCGCCTTGGATGGGAACATGGGGTATTGTTTGCTACAGCTTTGGTTGTTGTAACGGATGTAGAAGCACTGTCAGTTTTCTAAGGTTGGACGTCCGTGGAGCAAGGCCTGCTGCTGTCTTAGGCGCCGTTCTTAGCTAACTTAATTCTATATCCCCTTGAAGGCCACAGGGCGCTAGTCGCAACAATTTTTCGCTAGCTTTCCAGCGACATTTTTTGATTCGCCAAGCTAACCTAATTATCTTTCGAAGGAAAAATTACCTTTAGTTATATTTATTTTATATTATAATATAAACACTAATACCGGTTATTATTATAAATTGTAATACTATATTTTAAATAACGGGACGTTATATATCAGGTTAATTACCGATTCGTAATATTATTATTTATAGTTTAAAATTTTACTTATTACGTATTGCGATAAAAATATCTTAAATAAGTTTAATACTTTAAAAAGTATTTTTTAAAAACTTTATAGTATTAATTAAAAAAGATTTCTATATTAGTAATATAAAAAAAATTCCCTGAAATTTTCCGGCGTTTATTAAAAAGTAACCCGAAATATCGAATATTGTTATTAATTAATATTTTACGGAGAAAAGTTTCGTTTTAATATAATTTTTATAAAAAAAATAATTATTAATGATAACGTAAACTGTAACATCTTGGCTAATTAACTAACTATTAAACCGAAACGTGGTGGTTTATATTAGCAGAGTACTATAAGAAATTAAGCAGTGATGATAACTTAATTACGTTTTATAATACCAAGGGTGTTTTGGGTAACGAAGTTATATTATAAGCTGATGTTATTTAATTATGAGGTAACGAATAATATATATAGATATTGTTAGTTTTAGACGAATTTACGAAATTTAGTTGTATTTATTTTCATAACTTTAGATAGATTTTTTAAAGTTAAGTGAATTTATTTTTATAACTTTAAATAGATTTTTTGAAGTTAAGTGAATGTATTTTTATAATTTTAGGTGGATTTCTTGAAGTTAAATGAATTTATTTTACGTGATTTAGCTTATTTGGGCTTTATTTTACGGTTTCGTTAAAAGATTGTTTTCGGAGGTTCGATTAATTGTGTTATAATACGATTTTTTTTTCCAAATTTTCACTTCGAAAAATTTTTAGTAAGTTTTTTTTTTCCTTATTATATTAGGTTACGTCGTTAACAGTAGATTTCGTAATCGTTTTAATTAAAAGGAAAGCGTTGTTTTTTTTAGTAATTATATTATTAAATTTGGTTTCGAAGTTATATTTTATATTTTTTGTTTCGAAAAAGGGTTTAAATACGTTATAATTAAGGATTTTAAACGTTACGAATAATGTGTTTTTTACTATAACCGTCGTTGCGACGGATCGGCGGTTGCTTTTAGTTTTTTGAAAAATATTAACTACGTTAAAAATCTTTTTAACCGTAAAAAATAGCTTATATAAAAGCGTTTTTTATAATTGCGTGATAATATTAAAAATAAGATATTTAAAATTTCCGAGCAAATTTCGCATTTTATTTATAACGAAAAATAACAGGTTTTTTTACGTAAAAAAGAGGTTAAAACTGATTCGTTAGGGGGTGAAAAGTTTGGATAAGCTAAAGGATCGGAAAAAGTAAAAGAAAAAAAATCGTTTAACGGCCGAGCTTAAAACGGCCGTTTTTTAGAGTTTTTTTGATCCCGATTACGTAGGATATTTTTCTATAGGTAGTTTAGATTGGGATATTATTTTCGGTACTGCTTTATTAATGGAAATTTTTTAGTAGTTATTAAGTATTTATAAGATTTTTCGCGGGTTTTTAGGAAGTTTCGAAGTTCGGGTAATTTTTTTATTTAATTAAATATTAGCTAAGTTTATTAACTTTTTGGGTATTTAGTATTTTTTTCTGTTTCGTATTTTTATTCGTTTTTTATTTCCATTTCGTTTTATTTAATATGTATTTTAATAATGTTTGCTGTTAATTCGAATAAGGTATATAAAAAATTAGGTAAAGTTTAACTTTAGGTGGTAATTTTATTAGTAATTATTATTCGAAAATTTTTTAATAATTTTATATAAGTTAATATATTTGAAATCGGGTTTCTGGTTTAAACGTTGTATTTAAATGTTTTTAGTAATTAGGTAAATTATTTTTCCTTTTAAAATAGTTAGTTTTTTAACCGTTTTTGATTATAATATTTTTTTATTTAACCGTGTACGAAATTAAGTTTTATTTTTATTTTTGGTATAGCTATTTAAGTTATTTTAACGTAAGGATGGTTTTAACATTAAGTGGGCTTTTTTTTATATTTTATTGTAAACATTTAAAGTAAATTTAAAATTGGCTATAAACGGGATAATTTTAATATTTTTGTAATAACGGATATTATAAGTTAATTAAATTATTAATAACTTTTTAGCTTAATCATTTTGTTTGTAATTAATGTAATATCGTAGATATATTTCAATATTTGATTTTATCGTTTTATTTATTTATCTGTTTAAGGTCGAACGTATTAAATGATTTATAATTTAGGCCGATTTATATTATTAAGCTTTGCCAGATTTTGAAAATAAACGTTATATTTTTGTTTAAAATAATTTCGTATAGTAATCCGTATATATTAATAATGTTTTTAAAAAAATATGGGTTATTTATTTGGCGTTTATATTTTCGTTGTAGGGTAAAAAATTAAAAAATTTTGTAAACCGGTTAATAATTACGAAAATATTAATATAATATACGTTTGTAATTGGGTTTTTTAATAAAAAAGGTTTGGTAATAAAATTTATCGTAATAGAATTTTACGGTTGTTTTACGATTAGTAACGGTTGTAGTTTTCCGTAAGGTTTATATCGGCGTATTTTTCTTTTGGCGTAAATATCGTATTAGTGTAAGATTTTTTGTCTTGTATTTTTTATTTTAAGAAAATTATAGGTACGTTAAAAGCGTTTTAGGGTTTTATAAATCCTTAGGTATTTATGTAATTAATGTTGATATATATTTCGTATTAGGTTTTTTTGATATTTTGTTGGGATTTAGATTTTATTTGTTTTTTTTAGTAAATTATTATTGTAGATTTTAATTTTTTAGTATATATCCGGTGGTATTATTTATATTATTATAATTTTTTGAGGGCGCAATTATTTTTCCGTAATGGTGTCGAAAATTGCATAGTTAATTTTAACAGTTTTTCTTAAGGTTTAGTCGTTTATTAAGTACGTCGGTTTTATTATTTTTTGAACCTTTACGGTGGATAATAATAAAATCGTATTTCGTTAATTTTTTTACGTAACGAAATTATCGTATTATAAGTTTTTTGGTTATGGTAAATCGAGTAAAATTTTTATAATTAGTATAAATTTTATCTTAATATTAGTTATTTTTAAGGAAATACTTAAATTTGCAAAATGTTTTATTAATAACCAGAAACTTTTTATTAAAAATAACGTAACGTAATTTAAGTTTTTATAATTTGTAGGAAAAAAAGTAATAAAGTATAATATATTTTAATTATTTTATTATTCGATTATTGCATGTAAAGTATAATTTAACGTATCGGTTTTTAACTTAATTAAGCAATTTAAATCGTATATAATTAATACTGGTTAATTCGTAATAACTTTTTTAATTTGTTAAAAAGTTTTTTCCGTTTCGGATATTTATTAGAATTTTTCCTTTTTGCGTATAAGTTTGTTTAAGGGTATTATTATTTTATTAAAATTTTTAATAAATTTCTAATAATAATTAACGAATCTGAAAAAGGTTTATATTTTCTTAATTGTAATAGGCGTTATTTAATTTCGTATTATAACGATTTTTTTAGAATTTATTTTGATATATTTAAAAGTGATAATATAATTTAGATATTTAACTTTTTATGTATAAAATTAATTTTTTTATATTAATTAATTTATTAGCATTTTGTAATAATTATAACATTTTGTAAACGTATTTTTCGTATTGTTTTTTAGTTTTTGGAAAGATAAGAATGTTATCGAGGTAATATATTACGAAAATATCGAGGTATTTTTTTAAGGATATAATTAATTATACGTTAAAAAGTAATAGATGTATTAGTAAATTTTATAAGAATAACGAGATATTCGTATAAGTTATATTTAGTTCGAAATATTATTTTTTACTTATAACTTTTTTTGATTCGAATTAGGTTGTATTCGTTTTTGAGATCGAAAGTAATGAATTATTATATTCCGTAAAAACGATCCTTTATTTTATTAATTAAGAATAGCGGTATTCGGTTTTTGATAATAATATTATTAAATTATTGGTAATTTATAACTAATTATAATTTTCTATTTTTTTGTACGAAAACTATAAGGTATTTTATTAGTAATTTTGATAATCGAATTTATTTTTTAAGCCGATTTTCTAGGTATTTTTTAAGCGCGTATAACTTTATTTCGTTAATGTTATAAATAAGGTAAAACTTAGTAAATGTTTTTTTTTCAGAATAATTTTAGGGTTTTATTCGTTATATTCCGGTAGTTTCGTTTCGAATTTTTTTTCGAAATAAATGTTCGTATTTGTAGTATTATGATGGTATATTAGTTAATTTTTTAATTTTTAAAATTGTTGTTATAAGTTGTTATTTAGTTATTATAATTTTGTTTTAATAGTAATAATAATGCGTCGTATTTTTTTGTGATACTTATTTTTTTTGATTATATTTTTATAGGTACTAAGGTATTTTTTATATTTTTATGCCGGTATTTGTCGTTATTTCCGATTAAGTATTAAGATTTTTGTTATTTTTTTTTTATATTTGTTGTTAAAATGTGGAAAAAATTTTACTTAGTTAGTTTTTTAGTTGATTAAGGGGTTGTATTGAGGTAAATTATATTTTTTTAAGATTATATTATAATTCTCTAATAGTATAATATCGAAATTAATTATTATGTTTTTTTTTAAAATAAAAATATCGAGGTGATTAATTTCGCATATGATTTTTCCGTTGTTATAAAGGAATAGTTAATTTTCGGCGGTGTTCGCAATACAAGGGTTTTTTTATATTTTTATAATAACTTAAATTGGTTAATTACTTTAAGTATGATATAATTACTTTTTAAGGTTCCGTTATCTATTATAGCGATATATTAATATATTTTAATTCGTATTTTCATAATAATGGGGTCGTTATCGTTTTCTATTATTATTAGAGCTTTTTTAGCAAATTTTTATTATTTCCGTTTGGTTTTACTAACTTATAATTTTTTTATAAGTTGCTTTTATTTTTTAGGTTTTTTTATCGTTGTAATTATAATTGATTATGTAGTTAGTTAATTTTTCCTCGTAATTATTATATATGTTATTATTATTATTTTATTTTATTTTTTTTATAATTGCTTAATTTATTATCTAAGTTGTTATATGTAAATGCGTTATTGTTATATTTAAATTTCGAGATTTTTGAAATGGTCGTTTTATATTTCGAATAGTTTTTTACTGGCATACTTTGTTGTAATATTTTCTAGGTTGAGGTATTGTTTTATGTCATTTTTGAATATGCGTTTTTCTTCAGAGTTCATAGTGTATATTATCCGTATTTATAATTCTGTAACGGTTTATTGATAATGTTTTATAACGGCTTTCTGGATTAACTTTTTTTTCTATTTGATGGTTATATTATTTAAAATGGCAGAAGGGGTTCTTTTGGGGGTATTATTTTTTTGTAGGTTAGTTTTATATGGTTATTTTTTGATCGATATTTTTTGGGGGGTTGATAGTATGAAAGTGTCGATATTATTATTCGTTTTATTTGTTTTTTCTGGTTTTATTAAGTTAAATTTTTCCTTAGTTATACGCGTAATACGTTTATAAATAAAGCGTTTTTATTTTTTATAGTTCGGATATTATTGTTATTGGTAGTAAAAAGCGTATATCTGTTTATATCGATTTAGGGTGTTAGGGTAAATATTTTCCGTTTATTTGTAGTATTTTTGTAATTATTTTTTTATCGTCCAAGTCGTTTGTCGCCGATATTTTTTTTGTTATATTTTTGAAAGTAATTATATAGGGTTTTGTTGTAGGGTTTTCTGTAATTATTTAAAGTGTTGTTATATTTTGGTTTAAGAAAGTTTTTTAGTTTTTTTTTTATTTTTGTTATATTTCCGTACTTAAGGGTTTTATAAGGTTAGTTTTTCATTAGATTATGGCGAAAATTTTTTAAGTGGTTTACGGGTTGTTTTGTAGGTACCGGAATTTAAGGTTTGTTTTGTTGTAGCTTTTTGAGTAATTTATATTCGGGGGTTTTGTAATTTATTTTACTATAAATTTAACACTTAATGCGTCGTACTTTTTATTAAATGGCTTTAATTTTTATAGGTTTTAGTTCCGTTTTATACGAGATGTAATGTTCTTTTAAGGTATTAGTATTTGCCGAGTATTTAGGTTTGTTATTGTTGTTACTTCGAGTGCCCGTTTTTAGGGTATATCGTCCTTGTCGTTTTTGTCATCGTTCGTATTGTCGATTATCGATCTTGATAGCTTTTGCGACGTACTTATCTAAAGTGATAGGTCGTTCGATTTTAACTATTTTATTTTTGATATTATTTTTAAGCTTTTTATAAACTATATTGATTAGGATTTTTTTTATATAGGTTTTGTAATTAAAATTTTGAAGGTAATAGCGTATTTAGATGTAGGGCTTTTTTATTTTAAAATAAGAATTTTTTGGGCCGTAGAGCGTTTTTTATTGGAATTATTAAAATTGGACCGAAATTTGTTTTCGAAGTTAACGTACGCTAAAAAAAGGTTTTTAATGGAGCTTTTTTAATTAGCCTTGGCGTTTTCCAGGAAATTTTTTATGATAGGTTTAAATTAGTCCGTAGCGTTTTTAGTAAGATATGTTTTTATAGTAAAGATTCGATCCGGAATACTGTCGAGGTTTAAGAAATAGAGGTAAACGCGTATTTAAGTAAGGAAAACTTGCGGATTTTTTTAATTGTTGTAAAATTTTAGTTTTTTGGGTTTTATTTTGATAATAGTAGTTATTGAGGTAAGTTCGATTAATTAATTAGTAAGTTGTTAAAGGTTTTTTTTAAAGCTTAAATGCGTACCTGGAATTTTTAAGAGGTGATTTTTTAAGAGTTGCTGGTTAACATTTTGATAATATTAAATATTACTTAAAGTTTAACGATATTACTAAATAAAAGCTTGTAACGTATAACGTTTTAATTAATTAATTAATTATTAAACCAAAACGTACGGGTTTATATTAGCAAAGTACTATAAAAAATTAAGTAATATTAATAATTTAATTACGTTTCGTAATATTAAAAATATTTTAGGTAACGAAGTTATATTATAAGCTAACATTATTTAATTATAGAGTAATAAATTATATATATAAATATTGCTAGTTTTAAACGGATTTATGAAATCTAGCTATATTTATTTATATAACTTTAAGTAGATTTCATGAAGTTAAATAAATTTATTTTCATAACTTTAGGTAAATTCCTTAAAGTTAAGTGAATTTATCTTACGTAACGTGACTTACTTGGGCCTTGTTTTATGGTCTCGCCAAGAGCTTGTTTTCCGAGGTCCGACTAATTATGTTATAACAAAAACAAAAAGTTATACCTAAAAACTTACGTTATGTTACGTCGAAATATATAATTTTATTTAAATCGAAATTTTCGTTAATTCTTAAAATTAACGTTATTTATATTAAAATTATATTTATAAATAAATTAAAATATTATAACCGTTTTTTCTGTTATATTTTCGAAAATCTTTCGAATAAAAATTATTTATTTATTTTTTATTTTAAACTTTTTTCAAATTAATAAGATCTGTTTTAGCGCCGTTTATTTAATATTAAAAAATAAAGTAATATTTTTAATTTCTTTTTAAATTAACGAATTATTACGTTGTTTTATTATTAGTTTGGGCCGCATTTATTATTATCAAACCTTTTTCGCATGATTACAAAAATACTTATAACGAAAAAAAGATTATTCGAACAATATATAATACGGAAAGTTATAAATGTTCCTAAGTTTATTTATTTAATAAATTTTTTTTTTTTTACCTATTTAATATTAATAAAAGTTTCGTTTTTACTTAAATAATAATTTATTTATATTAAAAATAACTTATAATAAATTAAGACCTAAATTAAAAAAATCCGTATTATCGGCTTTAATCGGAATTATAATATTAAAAATAACTTATTATTATATCTTACGATATTTTTATTTATATTAATAGTATTTTTTAAAACGTAAAATTTAAGTATTTTCGTTTATACTTATTCAACTTATTTATTATAACGTTCGAAAAGTGACTTAAGTTAACGTTTTTAATTCTAAATTCGAAACCGGCGATAAATAACTTATTATCGATTACGAAAAAAAAGCTAATAATCGGATAATACGGGAAAAAGTTTATTTTAAGTTAATAATAATTAACTGAAAATTTTTTATAATTACATATATAAATTAAGGTAAAAAAATTTATAATTTTGTAATATACGTATTATATTATAAATAATCCCGGGAACGTAACCTTTTTTTTTCTTATTTGGGATTATAATTATTTGTTTATTAAATTTATTTTTTAATTAACTAAGGTAATATAAAGATAAAAACTAACTTTAATAAAATAAATAATAACGGTTTTATTTAGATTTTACATTTATTAATAATTAATAACTTAAAACATATTTTAATTAACGGATTTAATAATGCATTAAAGTTTAATTTTATATTAAAAATTAATCGAAAACGTAATATTAAACGAAAATAAATATAATGTCGTTAATATTAATATTAAAAACACTTTCGCACTTATATTTCTATAAAATAACGTAACTTTAGTAGTACTTTAATGGGCCTAATTGCTATTCTACGTTAATTAACCCGCTAAAAAAGTGTTGCGATTAGCGTCCTATAGCCTTTAAGGGGATAGATTAACGTAAGTAGGTGAGTAGGAGCTTAACGAGATCTAAACGCCTATATAATGAGCTATCCGTACACATAGTTGATTTACGGTGCGTAGCAAGACATGCATCGATATCCTCTTTATCACCTAGGCGGCAAGTCTAGCAGATTACCCCAGGCTTTGTTATCCATGTTTGCCTAGGCCTCGTACGCTCTTATAGTATCTACCAGACGATGGCGTAATGTTATGACATAACGCAGTTGGACCTCGGAAACGGTCTTTTGGTAAGAAAAAGACCGAAAATGTGACGGCTAGGCTAATTAACCAACTATTAAACCTAAGTCGACGGGTTTATGTTGGCAGAGTACTGTGGGAATTTGAGCAATAAAGTAACTTAGTTACGTTTCGTAATACTAAAGGTGCTTTGGGTAACGAAGTTATATTAAAAGTTGTTATTATCTATTTATGGGGTTACGGGCGTATATATTCTTTAATTGCTTTTTTTTGATCCGACGGAATAATTTGGATCCTTATATTTAAATACATATTGTTTTTTTTTGATCCGACGGAGCAGTTCGGATTTTTATATTTAAATACATATTGTTTTTTTTTGATCCGACGGAATAGTTCGGATCTTTATGTTTAAATGCATACCTGTTCCCGTGATTGACCCATTTGAGTCCTGTTTTCGGTTTTAGCGCGACCGTTTCCGTGGCCTTTATTGGTTGGGTTATGACATGATCTCCTTTTCTCCAGATTTTCGTTTCGAAAATTTTTTGTTTGAGGTAAGCGTTTTTTATTCCATTATGTTTAACCGTATTACTAAGTTTCGTAAATAACGTATTCGTAAGGAAAAGGTGTTATCAAAACGCGATTAACGAAAAAAAAAAAAAGTACTTGTTTGTTTTATTATTAATTTTGGTTTTAAAGTTATGTTTTGTATTTTTTGTTTTCGTATTGGAAATAAGTGCGTTATGTTTAACAATATGTTTCGTTGCGATAATTATATCCGCAAGAAGTAATATTGTAATAGTTTTAGCATTTTTTTAATTTCTTTAAATAATATTAATAACGAGATGAAACGTTTGAAAATGGAAAAGGCGTTGGCGCGTTAATAATTACGTAATATACGAAGCGAACTGGAGATTATTTTAAAACGTTTGAATAAAATTTTGTTATGTTTGGATCGTTTTCGTACTTAATAAAAGTTTTTTCGCAAAAAGGGGGTTGATATGGTTAATCGAGGGTTATAATTTTTGGATAAATTGGAGGAGCAGGAAAAGGTAGAGTGTTTCGCAGCTGAGAAATAGCGCCTGGAGACGTTCTTGTTTGCTGTTATTTCTGGCTGGTCTTTGCCTGACGGTTTTTTTTCGGATTTTAACTGGGAATCCTTTTTGCGGGGTGTTGCTGATAAAAATGTTTTAACAGGCGCTGAACGCTAATAAGATTTTTAGCGGGTTTCCAGGATATTTTAGATTCCGGGTATTTTTTTTATTTAATTAGGTATTAAATGAGTCCGTTAATTTTTCGTATATTTAAGATTTTTTTTACTTCGTATTTTTGTTTATTTTTTATTTTCATATTGTTTTGTTTGATATATATTTTGATAATATTTATAGTTAATTCGAGTAGGGATATATAAAAAATTAAATGGAGTTTAACTTTTCGTAGTAATTTTAATTAGTAATTATTATCCGAGATTTTCTTAGTAATTTTGTAAGGACCGATATATTTGAAGTCGAGTTTTTTGTTTGGTTGTTTCGTTTGGATGTTTTTGGTAATTAAGTAAATTATTTTTCCTTTTAAAAAAGTTAGTTTTTTTAACCGTTTTTGATTGTAATATTTTTTTATTTGATTACGTACGAATTCGAGTTTTGTTTTTATTTCTTGATATAATTGTTTAAATTGTTCCGAAGTTAAGATCGTTTTAACGTTAAGTGGTTTTTTTTTTTGTAATTTTTTGTAGATTTTAGGAGTAAATTTAAAATTGGTTATGGATAATGTTATTTTAATAGTTTCGTGGTAACTGGTGTTATAAGTAATTTAGGTAATTGGTAATTTTTTAACTTAATTATTTTGTTTATAATTAATGTAATATCGTAAATATGTTTTAAGCGTTTGGTTTTATTATTTTGTTTGTTTATCCGTTTGCGGTTAAAAGGCGTTAGATAATTTGTGGTTTAAGTTAATTTGGGTTATTAAGCTTTGTTAAAATTTAAAGGTAAATATTATTCCTTGATCCGAAATGATTTCGTGTAGTAATTTATATACGTTAAAAATATTTCTGAAGAAAATATATATTATTTGTTTAACGTTTATATTTTTGTTATAGGGTAAGAAATAAGAAAATTTTGTAAATCGATTAACGATTACGAAAATATTGTCGTAATATATGCCCGTAATTGGGTTTTTTAATAAGGGGAGTTTGGTGATGAAATTTATCGTAATGGAATTTTATGGTCGGTTTGCGATTGGTAATAGTTGTAATTCTCCGTACGGTTTATGTCGTTATGCTTTCGTTTTGTTGTACGTATTGCATTAACGTCGAATTTTTTGTATTATTTTTCTTATTTTAAAAAAGGAATATATGCGTTAAAGGCGTTTAAGGGTTTTGTGGATTCCTGGATATTTATGTAGGGGGTATTTATGTATTTCTCGTACCAGGTTTTTTTGATATTTTTTTAGGACCTGTACTTTGTCGGTTTTTTCTAGTAAGTTGTTATTATATTATTTGATTTTTTAATATATGTTTAGTATTGTTTTTTGTATTGTTGTAATCCGACGCGGACGTAGGTATTTTTCTGTCGTAGTGTTAAATATTATATGGTTAATTTTAATTATTTTTTCCTTAAGGTTCGGTCGTTTATTAAAGGCGTCGGCTTTGTTATTTTTTAAGCTTTTGCGATATATAATAATAAAATCATATTCGGTTAGCTTTTCGGCATAACGAAATTATCGTATTGTAAGTTTTCTGGTCGTAATGAATTAGGTAAAATTTTTATAATCCGTATAAATTTTAACTTAATGTTGGTTATTTCGAAAAAAGTGTTTAAATTTACGAAAGGTTTTAATAATAACCAAAAACTTTTTGTCGGGGATGGTATATCGTAATTCGGGTTTTTGTAATTTGTATAAAAAAAAAATAATAAGGTACAAAATATTTTAATCGTTTCGTTATCCGATTACCGCGTTTAAAGCATAATTTAACGTATCGGTTTTTAGTTTTATTGGGCGATTTGGATCGTATATAATTAATATTAGTTAACTTATAATTATTTCCTTAAATTGTTAAAACGTTTTTTCCGTTTTTGGCGTTTATTAAAACTTTTATTTTTTTCGCGTAAAAATATTAAGGGGTATTATTATTCGACTGAAATTTTTGATAAATTTTCGATAATAATTAATAAATCCAAGGAAAGTTTGTATTTTTTTGATTATGGTTGGTTATGTTTAATTAAGTATTACAGCGATTTTTTTAAGGTTTATTTTGATATGTTTTAAAGTAATAATGTAATTTAGATATTTAATTTTTTATATATGAAATTGGTTTTTTTCTGCGTTAATTAATAAATTGGTATTTTGCAGTAATTGTAGCATTTTGTGGACGTATTTTTCGTATTATTTTTTGGTTTTTGAAAAAACAAAAATATCGTTTAAATAATATACAACGAAAATGTCGAAATGTTCCCGAAGGATATGGTTAATTATACGCTGAAAAGTAATAGGTACGTTGGTAAGTTTTATTAAGGTAACGAGGTATTTATAAAGATTATATTTAGTTCGAAACGTTATTTTTTATTTATGGCCTTTTTTAATCCGAATTAAGTTGTATTTATTTTTAAGGTTAAGGGTGGTAAATTATTGGGTTTTATAAAAGCGATTTTTTATTTTATTGATTAAGGGTAATGGCATTCGGTTTTTAACAATAATATTATTAAGTTGTCGGTAATTCATAATTAGTTGTAATTTGCCGTTTTTTTTAGGTACGAAAAATATTAGGTAATTAGTTAGTAATTTGGATAACCGAATTTATCTTTTTTTAAGTCGATTTTCCAGGTATTTTCGGAATGTTTATAGTTTTATTTCGTTAAGGTTGTAGATAAGGTAAAATTTGGTGGATATTTTTTTTTTAAGGATAATTTTATGGTTTTATTCGTTATGTTCCGGTAATTTCGTTTTAAGCTTTTTGCTGAAAAGTTTTTTATATTTATGGTATTGGGGTGGTATATTAGTTAATTTTTTTGATTTAGGGGTTGGTTGTTGTAAGTCGTTATTTAATTGCCGTAATTTTGTTTTAATAGTGGTAATAATACGTCGAATTTTTCGATAATACCTTTTTTTTTTTTTTGTATCGTTTTTTTGTAGGTGGTAAGGTTTTTGTCGTATTTTTATGTCTGTATTCGTCGTTATTTTTGATTAAATGTTAAAATCTTTATTTTTGTTTTTTTTGTTTGTTGTTAAACCGTAAAAGGAATTTTACCTGGTTAGTTATTTAATCGATTAAAGGGTTATACTGGCGTAACTATATTACTTTTAAGATTATATCGTAATTTTTTAGCGGTATAATGTCGAAATTAATAGTTATATGTTATCCTAAAATAATAATATCGAAGTAATTAATTTTGCGTATAATTTTATTATTGTCGTAAAGAAATGGTTGATTTTTGGCTATGTTCGTAATATAAAGGTTTTTTTTGTATCTTTATGGCAGTTTAAGTCGGTTAATTACTTTAGGCGTAATATAGTTACTTTCCAAAATTCCGTTATTTTTTATAGCGGTATATTAATATGTCCTAATTCGTAATTTTAATGTAATGGGGTTTTTTTCGCTTTTTATTATTACTAGAGCCCTTTTTAAAAGTTCTTTTTATCTTTTTTAGGTTTTGCTTTTCCGCGGCTTTCCTATAAGGGGCGTGGTGCTTTTGGGTATTTTTCTTTAAGTTCCCGTATTTTTTTTCTAAGGTTGTCGATTTGGTTTCGAAATTGTTTAATAAAATGTTATTGTTGTTTTATTTAAGGTTTTAACGTATTGATATGTATTTCGTATTTTTCTATATCTTAATAAAGTTATTTTGCTCGAAATTTTTGTATTTCCGCTTTTTTTTTTAATATAAGTATTTTTTCTGTTTATAATCGTATTTCTTAATTTTATTAGGTAAATTATTTTTCCATAGCGTAAGTAACTTTTTAAGTAAGGGTATTTTCGTTTATTCCTTATAATTCTTTAATAACTTATTTTAGGTTGGCCAAAATTCCTTTTTGCTTTTACGGATTTATAGTGATAAATAATTAAAGGTGTAAATTTGCAATTAATTATCGTATAGATAACTTGCGTTTTTCCAAGGCCGCTTTATTTTTTACGTTATAAGTATATTATTTGTAATGATAGAAAAAGTTTTTTTAGGGATATTGTTTACCAGGTGGCCAATTTTATTCCGTTATTTTGTTATCGATGTTTTTTTGTGTATTAATAATTTGGAAATGTCGATATTATTATTTATCCTTTTTATTACTTTCTGTTTTATTTGGGAAATTAAACTTTTTTCGGGTTATGCGCGTGATTCGTTAATAGATAAATTATTTCCAGGTTTCGTAAGTTGGATATGTTACTTATCGATAATGTATAGCATGTTTTCGCGCGTATCGGTTTGGAATACCGGGGTAAACGGCTTCCGTCTATTTTCGATATTTTTATAGTTATTTTTCCGTTTCGTTAAATAATTTAATTAGGATGGGTTTGTGGCGTATTATAGCAATTATTTTTCCTTTGGTGTTATCTGGGGGTTATTCGATAGGTATTGGGTTTTAAGGTTTATTTTGTTATGGTTTTTTCGGGAATTTGCATTTTTTGGTTTTATGGCCGGTTTTGCCATAATTTTAATACTTAATGCGTTATTTGTTTTATCTTTGTATAGCGCCGATTTCCATAGGTCCGGATTTAGTTCCATATGATGTATTGCCTTTTTTGGGGGCGTTGGTATTTGCTGGATACCTGGTTTTTTTATTATTCCAGTTGCTTATTCCAGAAGTGGCGCGTTTTTGTCGTTTTTGTTGTCGTTCAAACTGTCGATTATCGATTTTGATGGCTTTTTCGATATATTTATCGAAAGGAATAGTTCGGTCCATTTTAATTATTTCATCCTTAACGTTATCCTTAAGGCCTTTGTAAAAGATATTAATTAAAGCGTTTTTTTTTCGGTTTTTTTATTCCGCTTTAGTTACCATGGTTTTGAAATCGATAACGTACTTAGATACCGGTTTTTTCTGTTTAAGGTTAAGGATTTTTTATGCTGACGATTTTTTTTCATCCGAATTGCCGAAACTGGAGCGGAGCTTATTTTCGAAGTTGGTGTATAAAGAAAAAATTTATTAATGAAGTTTTCTCGATCGTTTTCCGTATTCCTTAAATAGTTCCTAACGATAAGTTCGAATTAATTTGTTATATTACTTATAAGATATGTTTTTATTGCGAAAACAGATTTTGTAATATTAATAAGGCCGAGAAATCGTAGATAGATTCGGGCTTAGGTTAGGAACGTTTATGGGTTTTTTTTATTATCGTAAGGTTTTGGTTTTTTAGGTTTTATTCGGGTAATTACAGATAAAATCGCGAAGGTAATTTTTATTTGTTCGTTAAGTCGTTAATTTTTTTTTTCGAGTTTTTTGATACGAGCTTAAAGTTGTTGCGTAACTGGTTTGGTATTGCTAATTGACATAACGATAATATTGCTCAAAGTCTGACGGTATTATTAAACAAAAGTTTTTAACGTATAACGGTTAGGTTAATTAATTAATTATTAAACTTAAGTTAACGGGTTTATGTTAGTAAAGTATTATAAGAATTTAAGTAATAAAGTAATTTAGTTACGTTTCGTAATATTAAAGGTGCTTTAAGTAACGAAGTTGTATTAAAAGCTGTTGTTATTTGTTTATGGGGTTACGGGCGTATATATTTTTTAATTGTTTTTTTTTAATCCGACGGAGTAGTTCGGATTTTTATGTTTAAATGCATATTGTTCTTTTTTAATCCGACGGAGCAGTTCGGATCTTTATGTTTAAATGCATATTGTTCCTTTTTGATCCGACGGAGCAGTTCGGATCCTTATGTTTAAATGCATACCTGTTCCCGTAACTGACCTATTTGAGTCCTGTTTTCGGTCCTAGCGCGACCGTTTCCGTGGCCTCCACTGGTTGGGTCATGACAGAAAACAGGACCTAAGTGGGTTAAGTTACGTAAGATAGATTTGTATAGATTTATATGAATTAAGATATTTATCTTAATTCATTTTATATATATATATATTCGTTAAATCCGTAATTAGATAGTAACAGTTTGTAATATAATTTCGTTATTTAAAATACCTTTAGTATTACGAAACGTAACTAAGTTATTTGTTATTTTATTGCTTAATTTCTTACGGTATTTTGCTAATATAAACCCGGCGATTTAGATTTAATAATTGGTTAATTAACCTAGCCGTTATACGTTGCAAGCTTTTATTTAATAATATAGTTAAACTTTAAATAATATCTTCATAATATGTTTATTAATAAGTAATTTATTTATAAAGTTCTAGAAAATAATAACATAAATTCGGACGAGGAGGAATAATCCCTTTCTTTAATTAGGAAAGAAGTTTTTCGACGTTTGGATTTCGTAAATTAACGTATTATATAACTAAAACGAAATAATTCGAAATTTATTTCAATAATTCAAGTTATTCGGATTTTTTTAGAATAAGTACGGTAGGTATCAGCTAGCAGGGGGTGCTTTAGCACCCCATATACGGAAGATTCCCTCTAATCGGAACATATATGTTCCGGGACTAGATCACCTTAAAGTGCAATGCGCGTTTTAAAGTATCTGCAGCTAATTATAAATATATATATAACTGATATCCCTTATATTTGATAATTAAGAATTTCATTCGTTTAATTAAGGTATATATTTATTAATTAGTTAATGTTGAAACGATATAAGTTATATATTAGTTATAATTATCGAAATATATTAATAATAATAATAACGACCGTACCGTTAACGTTTTCCGTTATTTATAAGGGACCTAAAAATTAAGATCGTTTTAAAGGCGAATTTTAATTTAAAGTATACGCGTTTAATATTTAGGATTATATTAATCTTAATTAAAACTTTTAATAACTTATTAAACTTATAAAACCTAATATAACTTTTTATTTAAAAAGACGAATCCGTTATACGATACGTATTAATAACCCAAACAGTTTTTTAATTATATTTACATTTTCCAGAAAAATTACTGAAAAAATTGATTATATTAATTACTTAATAAATACCCTTAAGATAACGACCGAAGGTAAATAAGCTTATAATTAGGATTTTATAATATATATATATAAAGATTAAAAATACGATATTTTCCGTAAAAGTATTAAGGATTTTATAAAATAAGTTTTAAAGTTAGTATTTTTAACGATTAAAAAAATCAATTTTTTTTTAGGAAAAAACATACGAAAATAATACGTTAATTTGGGCGAATCCGGTAAGGTATACGATAATAAGCTTTTGATTAATATTTAACGGAAATACCGCGAACGGTTAAAATAAGTTTCGAAATTAATAAAGAAAGTAAATAAGTGGATTATAAAGTAACAAAAAATTATGGTTTAAAAATAACGATACGGTATCCCGGAAACGAAAATAACGATTATATAAGTTAATAACTTATATATAATATTAATTATTATTGTAAAAATTTGGACGATTATTTTTTAATTAATGAAAAAGGTCGAAATCGATAATAATACGATTAATTATTAAGAAATAACGGTAATTTTATTAAATTATTAAATTTTAATAAATTTATAATAATTGTTAAAAAACGTTAAAATAACGTTTTTAACATTTTACGAAATATTTGCAGATATCCCGGATTAGGACGATTTTAATTAGGAAAATCCCAAAAATATTAACCTTTAATAGCGAGGAAAAACCTTAAGCCGTAAGCCGAAACGTAATAACCGTAAAAGTTTTTACGCGAACCGAAACGGTAATAAGCGAAAGCGTTAAAAATTAAACGTATAAGGTATTCGTTATAAAACGTATTTAGTTAATTATTATATATTACCTAATTACTTTTATGCATTTTTTGGGAAAACCTTAAAAAATTTTTGTTTTAATAAAAAAATTATAATATTTATTTAAAAACGAATTTCCGCCGATAAATTCTTAAAAGAAAAAATCAACCGTTTATTAAAAATTATAAAAAAATTTATTATAAAAAAAATAAATTAATTTTTAAAAGGGGTACGATAAATACTAGCATACCTTTTAATTATTAATTAACGTAACGCTATAAATATTTTGTTTTATCCCTTAAAGAATTTAACCATTTTGGACTTAAGGTTTACGATATATATTTTTAATGTTATTAGCAAATTTTTAAATTTTAAACCTACTATATAAAGTAACGGGATATACGTAAGTAACAGTTTCGTCCCGATTAAAAAATACGGAAAAATTAATGTAATTTTTCGAAATTTTAATGGTACGGAAGCGTTACGTTTATATAACGTAACTTATTATAAGGATTTCGTATACAATTTAGTATTATTTCGGTAATTCCGAAAAAAAAGATATTAATAAAATAATAAAGGAATTAATAATTATATTCGAAATAAATATAATTAAATAATTATTACGTTAATAAATAAGTTTAATTAATTCGTTATCGAAAATATTAAAGTAATAATATTTTATGTAATTTTAATTATTTATAAACGAAACGTTAATTTAAGGATAACGAAATTATTACGGATCGGTAACGGTATTATATAATATCTAAAATTAAGTTATTTAGGTTCCGAAATAATTATTTAATTATAATTTTATACGAAAGAAATCCGCTTAAAAAGGCTTATAATAATTAAATGCTAAATATATAATAAAGCGAAAGCTAAAAGGTTAATACGTTACGAATTAAAAAAAAAAGTATTCCAATTAGGATAAAAAATTATTATTAACTTTATAAATTTCGAAAAAAAACTTAAAAAATATAAATATATTATGTTTGTTATTAATAAATATTTAAGTTTTATTTAAAATATTTATTTTAAAAATCGAAAATAAAATATATTAATTATAACGTTTCAATATTTTCTAAAATTTTGAAAAAACCAAAATAAAGTTTTTTTATAAATAATTAAATGCGATAACGAAATTTTGAAAAATTACTAATTTCGAAATACGTTTTAATCGTTTCCTTTTAGCATTAAACTTAAGTTTTTAATACTATATACCCAAACCCAGAACTGGGGTGTAAAACGTTTAAAGGATATAATTAAAAAAAAAGTAATTACGATACGGAATGGCGTTAAATTACTTTCGTTTTTAATCGTATATATTTTTAAAACGGTAATATATTTATATAACCGTACTCCCAAATACGTATTTTTTTTAGCAAAACCTATATGAAATTTATTATATTTACTTAACGTATAAAGATAACGTTATAATATTTAATCGGAAATTTTAATAAGCCTATTTACGAATATATAATTATATAACTTACGTTATAATAATTACCGCCATAAAAAAAAGAAAAATTTTAAAAACTAAATTTTAAAACGTAAATTAATTATTTCGTTAATTACCGATTTACGAATATTTACGAAATTTAAAATTTATTAATTAATAAAGTTATTGCTATTAAAAACGTATAATTTAACGAAAAGGTTATTTTTTTAAGTAATATCAAAAATTTAAAAAACGATTTTTTACATATTATAAAAAGAAAGTTATAAAAATTACTTCGATAAGTAAAAATATTTAATTAAAATTATAACCATTTAATTTATATATAAAAAAAAGATAAAAATTTAAACGGAATAATCCAGTTACCGGTTAAATAAAAGGAATAATTTTAAAAAGGTTTTAATATAGGATGCGTACGGAATAGGGAAAAATAAACTTATTCGTAAAAAATTAATTATTTTTATATAACCGTTATATTCGAATTATTTCCGTTTTTTAAATTATTACCGTTATTAACGTTTAATTTAATAATTATTACGATTATTACGCCGACGAAAATAATAAAAATAACCTTAAATTTTTATTATATTATTTAATTTAAAATAACGGTAAAAAACGAAAGTATTTTATAGGTTATAAACGTAAGCTTTCCGTATATTCCGTACCAAAAAAGTATTATCCGAAACGCGTATAAAATATGGGAAATCGTATTTAATGTTAAACGTTTAATTTTTTTATAAGTACGTACGATAATTGGCCGGTAAATTACGGAAGTTTAAGGAAGTTATTTACCCGAAATACGCGTTATTATAATCGGAAAGGTAATAATATTTTAATATATAAAAAGGTATTTAGGTCGTAAAACCGGATGCATAAGCGTAATTTATTATTACCGCCGTAAAATTATAAAAAGTTAAGTATATACCCGTTAAAAAAGATATTTCGTAAAGCCGAAAAGGTTTATTTATAAAGTTATAAAATGATACGATCTTGGAAAGCCGTTAATTAATTTTCTGCTAAAGGGAAATAGGTTTTAAGGTATATATAAATATACGTTTACAAATTTAATAAATACGGCTAGTTCCAAAAATGTAAGGCCCGTTTCGTTATACGAAACGATTAATAACTTAAAAACGTTTATAACGATATATACGTAGTTATATTTGTTAAAAAGTCGTTTCGAATTTTAATCGTTATTACGGTTCGGTTTAACTTAAAACTTAAGTAATATAACGTTATAAACGTTTTTATAAATATTAATTTATTTTACGAAATATATATAAAAATACCCCTTAAATATCCGTAACGTAATAAATTTTTTTTAATTAGAAAAGTTTTATATAAATTAAAAGAATTATTTTTATTATAATAGAAAAATTTTATTAAAACGTTTAAAAATTTAAGATTTAACTTTATTCCTTACGAACCTTATTATTTTATTCGTTAAAAGATACTTATTTTTTTTTTTATAAACGATATTATTATAATATATCGCGAAAAAAATTAAATTTTTATCGATTAATTAATTTAATAAATACAAAAACGGTATATCTTAATAAAAGGTAAAAATTTATAATAATTTTTTAATATTAAAATAATCTGAAATAAACCTAATAAAAAAATTTAATTATTTTAATCCGATTTTATAAATAAATTAGTTAATTTAATACCTAAAAAAAGTTTAAATAATTTCCTAAAAATATTTATAATTAGCATTAAGTTATTACCAAATCTTAATTTAGCTTATTTAAGTTTTATTAATAAATATTAAAAGAAAATCGGTTTTATTTTTTTCGTAATAATTAATACGCGTCCCGATATATTATTTGCGGTATTCCGATTTACCCGATTTAACTTAAATTTTAACGACGTATATTACAAAATTACCGACCAAATTATATTATATTTAATCGGAACTAAAACGTTAACGTTGTAGTTTGGGGGTAAAGATTTATTAAATACTTAAAACGACGCTTTTTTCGCGGATAATACGATCGATTAAAAAAGTTTTCAAACTTACGTTATAAAGTTATTCGGAAAAATAATAAAATAACGGGCGAATAAGTAAAATATAATAATTACTTTTATAATAAAAGCGGAATTATTATTTTTTACGTAAGTTATAAAAAATTTTTATTTAATTTTCGATTAATTAAAAATTTAAAAATTACCTTAGATATTAAACCGTTAAATATGTAATACGATAACTAATAAATTATACGGCTTATTACCGCCGATATCGCCTTATTAATAACGAAATTGCGGTATGTAGATATACATAATTATTAATTACGGCAAACCGCAAAAAGGAACTTAATCAAAATGGATTATATACTTATGGACGATATACTGGCTAACGGACTAACTAAAGCCTTATTACGCGAGCCCTTTTGGCACTTTAAAAAATAGCTAGGACTAATGGATATTTCGGAAGCTTTCGATTAACGGAAAAACGCCTTGCGAGCGATTTTAAAAGAGGAATTAGCTGATTAGGAGGATTTAATTACCGGAAAAAAGGTGGAATAGATAACTGTGGCTTTAAAAGATATGACAATTAATACCGTAAATGCTTTATGGTGTTAAGGAGGTGTATCAGCTAGCAGGGGGTGCTTTAGCACCCCATATACGGAAGATTCCCTCTGATCGGAACATATATGTTCCGGGACTAGATCACCTTAAAGTGCAGTGCGCGTTCTAGAGCACCTGCAGCTAGTCATGAATACACACACAACTGATGTCCCTTATATCTGACAGTAGGTACTAGGGGAAATTCCTGCTTAAACGGTTTTTAATAAGGAACCAGAAGAAATATTAAAGCCTCTAAAGCCGGAACCTTTTAATAATATATTTATTAAATTGTAGTTATTCCTTACATAATATCGTTTTTATTTCGGATATTTTCTAATTCGATTTATTACGTTTACTTTACGAATTAAATTTGCCGCTGGACGATTTTTAAGTTACGTAATTACTTAGTTTAAATTTGCCATAAAAAATACGTTACGGTACTTTTAAAATAATAAAACCTTAAGGTAGTACAAATTTATGGCGATTACGAAAAATTCGAATAAACTTTTTTAAAAATTTTCGATATGGTAAACGAAAAAACAAAAATAAAAATTAAGATTTAATAATTACGACAAAAAGGATTTGCTTTTAATTACGGCAATAAGCTGATTTAACTTTTCTTAAAATTTAACTAGGAATAAGAAATATTTATAGCTCGGTTTTTTAACGGCCTAAAACGAAAAATTTAAAAGGAATTATTTAAAGAAAATCGGCTGTAATACTTAACCGATTATATCGTGATAGTAGTAAAAATCGACGACCGACAGTACGTATAGCGAACTCGCAATGCTAAAAAAAAAACACGATAATAAATTACGTTATAACGTTAATACTAGTGTATAATGGTGATAAAATACATCTTATAGGATGGAACCTGGCCCTATGGAAATTAATACGGTTTAACGATAAAATAAGCGACGCGTTAAGTGTTAAAATTATGGCAAAATAAGTTATAAAGCCCTCAAATATAAATCGCCCAAGAAATTACGTTAAAATAAATTATAAACCTTAATACTTACTGGATAACTATCAAATAATAAGGAAGGTAAAATTTTTGCCATAATAAATTGAGAAGGAAGTAACGCGGGACCATTTTATCAAAAAATATAATACGGATAAGTAAAAGCCAAAAAATTATCTTAAGTAGTTATACGAAAATAACAAAAACAACAAGAAATGCTACGATAGTAATTACAAAATTACCACAAGTAGAAAATTTTAACCTAGCTATAACCGCCGTTTAAAAAATAATAAAAAAGTCGTTAACGATATTTAACTTGGATATTTAAAAAATGGTTAAAGGATTACGAAAAATGGAACGAAGATACAGCATCCGGCAAACCAAGTCGACATAATTAATTATATCCAATTTACTATATTCGAAATAACTATCTTACATATGAATAAGATAAAACCTATATTACTAAACGATTTTTACGTATATAGAATTAGGGATTTAATTTCATAATATTGCAAGGAAAAAACCTTAGGGATCGCCGATAGTACCAATATTTATGCCGATAAATAAATAGGGAAAACGTTAATCGGGTTATAATATATAAAAGCTGGCCAAAAAAATAAAAATGTTTATATAAAGATTTTTTGTATTTTTATAACGATTATAAACATTTCTAAAAAAAACAGCATAAAAGAAATTTAATAAGGCTACGCGATAGTTAATCGCTAATTTATATTTTAAGTTAGCAACAACCGCGGATTCCGCTAAAAGAAAAGGGATTTTAGCAAATTTCGCCCAGTTTACTAAAAATCTATAGGGAGAAGATAAAAACGTTCCGACATGGGATATCCTGTACGCTATAAACGAAAAAAAACATTTATTAGAAAATAAAGGTGTAAAAATAAAAAGAACGTTTTATATAGGCAAAAGCAGAAATTCGGTACCTATAGCAATAATATAAATAACATAAAGGAAAAAAAAAGCACAAAAAATAAATTAAAGAATTACAAAAAAGAACTAAATAATAATAAGTACATATTAAATAGTTACAAAAATAAATTGATATTTTCCATACGTAAATATAACAATACTTAAAAGGAAAAAATTATTTGTAAAAAAGCCGTAAGATGGCCAAATTTAAAAGAACTTATAAAGATTTCTAAAAAAAGGTTTTAGCAGTAATAAGGGATGCCGAATATCTCATCGTTTTAAAAATAAGGATCGGGATATATTAGTGCACCGTTATAGTAGATAGCGGAGCTTTAAGAGGTAATTATATTATATCTAAAATAGTTAACCGATTTAAACTATTATAAAGATATAAAAAAAACCCTTACATTACGAATACCGCCGAAAGTTAACCTTTTTTTTTATGACGATAAAAAGATTATACGCGAAATTAATTACTTCGATATTTTTTTTTAGGAAAAAAGATAATTATCAACTTTAATATTATATTATTAAGGAATTACGATATAATTTTAAAAATAACATAATTACGCCAGTATCACCTTTTAATCGACTAAGTAACTGGCTAGATAAAATTCGTTTTATAGTTTAACGACAAATACGAGGAAAAACGATAAAGATCTTAATATTCGATCGAAAATAACGACGAATACCGGCATAAAGATATGATAAAAACTTTACCACTTACAAAAATACGATATAAAAAGGAAAATAAGTAATATAAATAAGTACGACATATTATTTTACTATTAAAGCAAAATTATAATAATTAAATAATAATTTATAATAGCAGCCCTAAAAATTAAAAGGTTTAATTAATATATTACCATAATATCATAAATATAAACGTTTATTTCGAAAAAAGCTTAAAATAAAATTATTAAAATATAGCAAATAGGATTATAAAATTGTCCTAAAAAAAGGAGCATTTATTAAGTTTTACCTTATTTATAATTTTAACGAAATAAAATTATACGTATTTCGAAAATACCTAAAACATCGATTTAAAAAAAGATAAATTCGATTATCCAAATTACCCGCGGAATATCTTATATTTTTCGTACCAAAAAAATGAAAAGTAACGATTAATTATAAATTACCGTTAACTTAATAATATTACTATTAAAAATTGAATGTTATTACCCCTTATTAACGAAAAAGAAATCGCTTTTATGAAATATAATAATTTACCGTTTTCGATTTTAAAAACGGATATAACTTAATTCGAATTAAAAAAGTTATAAATAAAAAATAATACGAAAAATATGTTCATAAAATATTATAATTATTTTAAGACGTTAATCTATTAGTTAACGTAAAAAAAATTAATTTTAAATACAAAAAATTAAATACTTAAGTTATATTATTATTTCCGGATATATTAAAATAAATTTTAAAAAAATCGTTATAATACGGAATTAGATAACGTTTATTACAATTAAAAAAAGTACAAGTTTTTTCGGATTTACTAATTATTATTGAAAGTTTATTAAAAATTTTAACTAAATAATAATACCCTTAAATAAGCTTATTCGGAAAAAGAAAAAGTTTTAATAAACGCTGAAAATAAAAAAAACCTTTTAACGAATTAAGAAAATAATTACAAATTAACTAATATTAATTATATACGATTTAAATCGCTTAATCAAATTAAAAATTAACGTATTAAATTATACTTTAGGCGTAATAATTAATAACAAAACGATTAAAAAGTACTACACCTCGTTACCTTTTTTTCTTATAAGTTGTAAGGATTTAAGTTACAATATATAATCCTCGATAAAAAGTTTTTAATTATTATTAAAGTATTTTGCGAATTTAAATATTTCCCTAAAAATAATTAATATTAGGTTAAAGTTTATACGGATTATAAAAACCTTACCTAATTTATTACGACCAAAAAATTTACCGTACGATAATTTCGTTATATAAAGGAATTAGCGGAATACGATTTCGTTATTATTTATCGCAAAGGTTCGGAAAACGGTAAAGCCGATATATTTAGCAAACGACTCAATTTTAAAGAAAAAATGATCAAAATTAATTATGCAGTTTTCGATATTACTATAAAAGGATATTTGCGACTACGACAAATCGTAACGATATAAGCAGCATTTTCGGATATATATTAAAAAATTAAAACATATAACGATAATTTATTAAAAAAATAGGTAAACTTCAAGTTTTAGGGGAATGCTAAAAAGATTTAATACGAGAAATATATAAATATCTATTATATAGATATTTAGGAATTTATAAAACCTTAAAACGCCTATAACGTTCGTACGAATTTCTTAAAATAAAAAATATAATATAAAAAGTTCGACGATAATGCGATATATATATTAAGGCAAATATATGTCAATATAAACCCTACGGGAAATTATAACTATTATTAATCGCAAAGCGATTATGGGATTTTATTATCATGGATTTTATTATTAAGCTTTTTTTATTAGAAAATTCAGCTACGGGTATATATTATGATAGTATTTTTGTAATCGTTAACCGATTTATAAAATTTTCCTATTTTTTACCTTATAATAAAAATACAAACGCGGAATAAATAACATATATTTTCTTTAAGAATATTTTTAATATATATAGATTACTATACGAAATTATTTTTAATAAAATATTACGTTTATTTCCAAGTTTTAGCAAAACCTAATAACATAAATCGGCTTAAATTACAAATTATTTAACGTATTCCGATTATAAATAGATAAGTAAATAAAACGATAAAATTAAACGTGTAAAATATATTTACGATATTATCTTAATTATAAACAAAATAATTAAGTTGAAAAATTACTAATTACTTAAATAACTTATAATACTAGTTATTACAAAAATAATAAAATAACCTTATTTATAGTTAATTTCGGATTTACCCTAAAAGTTTATAAAAAGTTACAAAAAAAAGGACCATTTAATGTTAAAGTTATTTTAACATTAAAATAATTTAAATATTTATACTAGAAAAAAAAGATAGAATTCGAATTCGTACGTAATTAAATAAAAAAAATATTATAACTAAAAACGGTTAAAAGGACTAATTTTTTCGGAAAAAAAATTGGTTTACTTAGTTATTAAAAACATTTAAACGAGACGCTTAAATAAAAAATTCGATTTTAAATATATTAGTTTATATAAAATTATTAAAAAAAATCTTAGATAATAATTATTAACTAGAACTACTATTTAAAATTAAATTTTATCTTATTTTTTATATATCCTTATTTAAGTTAACTACGGATATTATTAAAGTATATACCAAATAAAATAACGTAAAAGTGGAAAATAAATAAGAATATAAGGTAAAAAAAATTCTGAATATACGAAAAGTTAACGGATTTACTTAATACTTGGTTAAATAAAAAAATTACCCAGATTCGGAAACTTTTTAGAAATTTGCAAAAAATTTTATATATGCTTAATAATTGTTAAAAAACTTTTATTAACGGAAAAAATACTGAAAATAACATCCTAATCCAAACTGTTAATAAAGGGATAATTAAGGTAATTATTAGTAGGCAAACTTACGGATATAGCAATTTTAAGTTTTATTTTTAAACGATTTTATTTTTTAGTTTTTTCTTAATCCGTTAATATATCCAAACTTTTTACCTTTTTACGAATTAATTTTACTTTTTTTTCGCGAAAAAGTATTTGTTATTTTTTTATACGAAAAAAACGAAAAATTTGTTCGGAAATTTTAAATGTTTTATTTATAATATCCTTACGGAATTAAAAAAAATGCTTTTGTATAAGCTGTTTTTCGCGATTAAGCCGATTTTTAATATAATTAATATTTTTTAAAAAACTGAAAGGAATTGCCGATCCGTCGTAACGATAATGCGAATAACGAACGTATTATTTATAACGTTTTAAATTTTCGATTATGATATATCGAAAACCTCTTTCGAAATAGGGAATATACGGTATAATTTCGAACTTAAATTTAATAATAAAATTAGTATAAAAAAAATAATGCTTTTTTTCTAGTTGGGACGATAACGAGGTTTACGATTAGTTATACGATCCGATATGGTAAAGATAAATCTGTATTTACAGAAGAATTTTCGAGGCGAAGATTTTGAAAAGAGGGGATCGTGTTATGATATAACGTAGTTGAGACTTCGGAAACGGTTTTTTAACAAGAAAAAGACCGAAAACAAAACCTAAATGGGTTAAGTTACGTAAGATGGATTTGTATGGATTAAGATATCCATCTTAATTTATGAAATAGATTTATATGGATTGAAATATTTATTTTAATCCATAAAATGGATTTGCATAAATTAAGATATTTATTTTATATATATATACATTCGTTAAATCCGTAATTAAATAATAACAACTTGTAATATAATTTCGTTATCCAAAACACCTTTAATATTACGAAACGTAACTAAATTATCTGTTACTTTATTACTTAGTTTCTTACGGTACTTTGCCAACATAAACCCGTCGACTTAGGTTTAATAGTTGGTTAATTAGCCTAGCCGTCACACGTAACCTTCGAGAGGATACACATGCCCACGTTGTCGTTTCGCTGGATGTAAAGTAGAACCCATACAAGCTCTTATATCGGATGAATCAGTGATAATGACTTAAGAAACGCCAAAGTTGCTAAGTATAAAATACATCGAGGTCCAAAGCGCAAGACGCCTGTAAAGGCATTGCGGCGGTCCATATTAAGAATCTTCAGCTATCGATACTATGTACGCCAATGTCCTCGTATTAGATCACATAGTCAAAACGCCCCTGAAGCGCACATTTCCAGAACTGCAATGCTCCATCGCCTCGGCGGCGTTGGACAGGGGGAACTTCTCGATAATGCACTTGACGCCGTGGTCCTGCGAGAACTTGATGGCTTCTTCCGAATCCAGTGCGTGTCCGCTGGGCCAGCCGTGTACGGATGCGCCCTTGTTTATGAGCACGGCCGTGTCGAACTCAACGGGGCCCACGGGGGCGAGAACGACCAGCTTCCCCCCGGCCTGCAAGCCTCCAACGAGCGGACTGATGGCCTTGGGGTTTGGCGCGGTGGCGACGATGAGCGCCGCTCCTCCAAGCTCCTTGAGCTTCGAGACTGGATCCTGTTCGGCCGTGTCGATATATCTATGTTGACCGAGGTCAGTAACTCCTCTTCCGCAACATTAAGAAGAGCTGGCTGAAACCATAGGCCGGTCGGATGGACGGGCTGCCTGCGCTCTGTGTGCTCCGAGCAGACCGTAATACCCAACGTATACTTGGGGGGTTCACTGCCTTGGCATTACGGTGAGAAGTGGCTCGGAAGATTGCTTACGCATGTGCTCCCAGCTGGTGCGCGAAATCTTTCTTCGAACTGCCGGAGCTGATGGCAACGGTATGGTAGCCCATCTTATTCGCATACTGGATCGCGAGGTGGCCGAGTCCCCCCACACCCTGCACGGCCACCGTGTTTCCCTGCTCGACGTGCATCTTGCGCATCGAGTTGAAGACGGTCACGCCGGCACAGAGCAGTGGCGCGACCTGTGCGGGATCGGCCTCTTTTGGCACCCGCACTACTGCCTCTTCTCGCAGCAGGACGTACTCTGCGTAGCCGCCGTCAAAGCTGACGCCGTTGACTTGGGCATTGTCGCACATCTGATACTGGCCGCGCGCGCATGACCGGCAGGAGTTATCATGGCCTGTGTACGGAGTTTCAGCAAGAGATTCCGCCGCGCAGGTTCTTGTAAAGGGCAGGGAGCGAACCGCCGTGCCAGGGTCCCCCAACTCTTTCGCCGCCGGTGAACCGCGTGATGTTCTCACCGATAGCTACAATGTCCCCGACCAGCTCGTGACCGGGAGTCCGAGGAAACACGTCGCCTAGAAAGCCACCCTGTTCGAAAATATCGGTGTGGCAGACACCACACGCGATAACCTTGACAAGGACTTGGCCGCGACCAGGTTTCTTCAGTTCGACATCCTTGATGACGACGGGCTGATTCGCCTTCTCCAGCACGGCGGCCTTGTAAGTCTTCGGTAGCGAAGCGGACATGATGTACACCAATGACGATGTTGAAGGATTCCCCGTAAAGTTTCGCACGGGAGCCGAATTTGGGATTAAATGCTGACGAGAACTGAGGAAAAGTCCAATTTCCTCTTGGGCAGTCATAACTGATATATATTCTCCTGTTCCATGTGACACAGTCTTCTTATCCCCGAGTAGATCGGCATGTCGTCAAGACATTTAGTTTGCCCAATAGCAAAGAGCCGGGTAGATGCGACCTGCCTAGTGTAGAGCTAGTCGTAAATCCGTTGCGGCTCCTTGAGAGGGCTTTGGAGGCATTCGGATCGACCGGATCTTGCAGTACTGACCTTAGAAGCGGTTGACCGACAGCTTCGGTTGTATCCGTGGACCGCAGTTTGGAACTCCGATCCCCAACCAACTGCCAGCTTAACAAGTATCGGATGACATCACCTTTTCTTGACCAAATACAGGGAGACTGGTATGTCGTCGTGCGAGCACCACAGCTATGCCATTGATTTTGAACGAGCTGTGATAGAAATTGCCATATATTTATAAGCTTAACTGAACGGCCTCTAGGTTATAATCTAGTCCAATGAGCATGCTTACCACCTGTTTTCTTCTTTTTTCCTTAGTGACAACTACTCAGAAGGCAAGATAACGGTAATGTTTCTCGGAGATAGGGTGTATGAATATGGTACGCTCCTTGGCGAGCGAGTGTCTTGTTTCCTAGAGATGACCTGGCCGATCTCCACGTGGTGATTTTCTGGTGGGGCAGGGGCCGCCGGTTTGACGAATATTCTACTCTTCCATGTTCGACAATTCTCCGGGCTTAGTAAAAGCTGGTGTGGGACAGACCTCGGCGGCCAGGAATAACACACACACTCCTAACATCCATAGGAGAAACGCGAGACCTCAGTATTACTACTTGCAAAGTGGAATCCTCATCGTTGCCATGGACTTGCCCAGGTCTTTAAAATGCGAGCGGACTGGTTTCTGAATATTGATAAAGTGCGGCTCTCCAATTGGCGAGTCACACCCCGCTAATTCTACGGGTTACGGAACACACGGATGGTGGAGCAGATCGCCAGCGGGTTTTGTCATCCTCTGTGACGTCTCTATGGGCTTAACGCCGAGGGCCATTCGCTCAGCGATCGTCACGAAGCTGGATAGTTCCAGACGTACTTCGGATTTACAGCAAGTCGCTCGAAGGAGTTCCTCCCTCAACGCTTAATCCGGTACGTGTATGAGATGCAGCCGGCCATATGCACGTTAACAGCTCGGTCCAAACCCAACCCTTATGGGTATCGCGACATGTCTCGCCATGGTTCGAGTGGATCCAGAAAGATCATCCCTACTGGCTACAATATCATACATCCCTACTCCAGCCATTCGTCATGTACTGCACACCATGGCTATCACTTCGTTGTCCTTCGACACAGCGCACAAGCATGGAGTTGCCATCCCGCACTAGCAGGTGGGCGGGCGTCATATACAGTACAAACAGGTTCAATATGTAGGAATACATATATGACCATATAACGCTTCAACTAACACAGTTCGAGCGCCCGATCTTTTGTTAAATTCCAAGGCATGAGTTGCCTCAACTTACCCCTTTCTAGCCCAGCCTAGGAGCGACCTTGGTTTTGCGGTCAGAACTCGGCCACTCAGCTATTTGAGGCACGGGAAGACCAGACCATCACCAACCTCACTCAAGAGTACCTTCCGTATAGAAATTACTACTTGTGAACACGATAACGCGGCGTTATCCCGCCCTACCTACTGTTCGCGTAACCCGTCCAACTTAGGCGTCGTCGAGCAGATGACGCGCCACGGCCAAGTACCTCGAGCAGAAGGGCAGCACAGTCAACTGCGTCGCGTCGGTACCCGCGTTAACCGAGCTCTTCGAGGGCAAAGCGAGCTTGTGGTCATGACAGTTGTAGCCCAGAATCTGTACACGTGCGTGGCCGGACCCGCCGATGTCGCCGGGGTGTATATGTCCATCGCCAGGCCAGAGACTTGATCACTATGATCGCATGTTGCATGATTCTGGCTGGTTAGGCGATCTCAACTAGCCCTCTCCTCGAGCTTCTCCCGACTCAACATAGTCACATAACAACGCTTCGAGTACACCTTCATACGGTCGTTTACTTAACAATCCCAACACCCAAGCTGTGGACACCAACGGTTCGTTGCAGATTTCTTCGACGAAGCAAGTTTTTGTATAAGGCCCAGGCTTTCTCATTAAGAAAAAGAGCCAGCGGCCGGGGCTGGGACAGGGCTAACGATGTAAAAAGGAGTCTTACTAACACGGAAATGAAAAATAACATCTCGAATGAAAGCAGTCAAGTTCGCGCGGCAGTAACAGAGGTAATGTCACTTTCCTCCCCAAGTAAAAATCAACCTCGACCTAGCGAGGATGCTCCCCACCCGCAAAAGAAAAAGGGGGCGGAGGGGTGGGGCGGTTGTGGGGGCAAGGCATAATAGCCGGGTAGCAATTCGTGGAAACACCGGAGAATGAGAAGTTTTACCATGGCGCATACATGTAAGAGTTGTCTCCAATTCATTAAAAGAGACGTCGATCTCTTCATCCCCCGTTGACTGGAGATACGGGCAAGGTGACATCTTCAAACCGCGTCTATTTGATGATAGCCTAGATAGTGTTAGTAGATGAACCGGCCAGAGCGCAGGAAGCGCGTACGCATAAATATATGCGAAAGACGGCCCACCGAGATGAGGGCGAGAGTTATAGGAAAGGAAACCTAATTAGGCATCCCTTCGCCTTAAAATAGCGAGGGGACAAAGCTAGTCCATGCCGGAGAACCAGGCACGAAAGAAAAAATGGCCCCCGCACACCAGCACCCTCTTCATTGTCCTCCTCGGGGCCGGCGCCGCCCCCTGGGCTCTGGCGCACTGGAACTACAGCCAGCTGATCGTGGACGGCGCGATCGCGGGATCGCCGTGGTAGTACATCCGGCGGCCGAATAACTCGGACCACCCGCTGACGGACGTGGGCGGCGCTGGCATGCGGTGCAACAGCGGGGCATCGTCCCGGATTACACTAATTACGTCGACGATGATGGTGGCGGCGGGGCTCGAGGTGGGGTTCGGCATCGACGAGACATTCGGGCATCCGGGCCCGCAGCAGGCGTATCTCTCGCGGGCTCCCGCCGGCGTCACGGCGATGGAACTACGACGGGTCGGGCGGCTGGGCGTGCGTGTACGCCGCGGCACTCTGGCGAACTCGTCCTGGGATGAGCCCGAGGGCTTAGCTGGGCTGTCAGTCGCAAGCACAGCGTCCTGTTCACGCTGCCGCCCAAGACGTCGCCGGGCGAGTACCTGCTCCGGGCCGAGGAGTTGCACTGCAGGCGGCGCATAAGCTCGGTGGTTCCTTTTCGGCCATCCATTGTCTTCCCTTTTTCCTTGTTCTTTTCAGTTCAAGTCGCTATAACCCGCCCGCTACCCATGGGGTCTTCCGTTACCACCATGTATGTCATTTCGGTATGACGCTCTGACGGCCGCGGCAGAAGCGAAGGCGGAGTTCTACATCTCTTGCGCGCAGCTGCGCGTGGCGGGCAATGGCACTGGGACGCTGGGCTCGCTGGTGAATTTCCTGGGCTCTATACTCCGACTACCCTGGGGGTTGCTGATCCCGGACTTCTGAACGTAATTACATTAAGAACTACGCGCCCCGGGGCCCGGGGCTGTAGCCGCCAGGGATGAAAGACACGCATGTCGTGAAGACATCTCCTCCCTTGGAGGAAAAAGACGAGTGAATTTCAACCTTGTGAGTTGCTATCCTCAGGGGCCGGGCAATGATGGGTTTTAATGTGCCTGGTATGAGGATAGAATCTGACATTGTCATATCTAAACGACGGGGTTGAGGGGGGCGGAAGGGGGTGTTCTCACCCTGTTGGATAGAGGAGTGGGACATATGGGTCTAAGCATTCAAAATTGGCAACGCGGAGGATGCCATGGCCCATAACCCCGAGAAAAATGGGACGTGGATGAAATAATTCGACATTATTGCTGGATTGCCGATATTATCGAGGTCTTTTTTAATGAATCGCTCGTAAACTTATCCGTCCAGGAGTATTTGTTCTCGGGTAAGAGGCACACGGATGGGTCAGATTTGACTGAGGTCGGATCCGCGTAGTAGATGGTCCAGACGTCCACTGTTCCATTTACTTATGCCTCGGCTTGAACAGAACGGAGCTTTGACTGTTATTTCTCGCAGGGCCTAGTATGCTACCTAACTATTCCACAACGGCATGCATAACCATCAAGCCATATTGTCATGCTTCCAAGTTACTATTCAAGGTCACTGTCAACTCGCTGGTATAAAATCCAACTACATAGTGTCACCGCTGACAAGCCATCCGTCGCGAGGAATCGCGGACGACTTGCGGCCCTTCTTGGCACCGCCCTTCTTGCTGGTGTTACCGGACAGCTTCTTTGGTACCATCTAATGGCGAGTACCGGCGTCCGATTCAAAGCCCCAAAAACTTGCACAACGCGCATTCCGGAGCGTTACCGCGCACCGAGGACGGCTAGGGCGTTCTGCAATTCCCTCACGGCGGTGGGCACGTCCTCAAAATTGAGAGCGGATATGGCCCACTTGGCATGCTTTTGCGCCTGCATTACGGCCATGTCGTCTGTATTGTAACCCGTTGGCGCGTTCGCGGCACCATAGGTGGTCTGCTGTGTCGCCTGTGACGGAACAGGCGGTACGGACGATCGCGACGGTTGGGAATAGTGACTACTTGCCGCAGGAGGGGCCTGGGGCGGTACGATCGGCGGCGTCGGGGCCGGAGCCGAACCATGTGGTGGTGGAGCGTGTCGGTAGAAATCCTGGGGCGTCGACGCCGCATCTGGTGGGGAGATGGAAAATGGTGGCATTCCAGGCTCGTGAGAGCTGGGGCTCGGGATCAGCGGGGAGGGGGCGGTTGGATCGTGGGGGCTCGGGTTCGGTAAACCCCCGGCCGGTATACTAGGCGCAGAGGGCAAGGTAAATGGATCTTGATTGGGACGAGAATTGGGCGCGGCGTCGGGGAAGTAGCTCTCCGTTCCTGTCGCCTGCTGTTCCGTTGGTGCTATGGGCGACACCTGTTGGGGGCCTGGACCGGTTGGAGGCGGCGGAGAGGCGGGTGCGGATACGGGCGCGGCGCGTAGCTTGTCATCTTCATCCGGGGCATCCTCTACAGACGCCGGCTTTGGTTGGCCGGATCCCACTATCATTTGTACCTCGGGGTCGTTGGGGTCCAAGGCGTCCATGCCCGCGCCTTCTTCGCGCTTCTCTTCTTGCTTGGGGTTCGACTCGTTGGGGTCTTTGCCTTCTTTTATGGCCTTCAATATCCGGGCGGCGTTCCATTTGGCGTACTTGATCTTCTGTTGCGTCTCGGCGTCGGGCTGACCCCAGATGTTGAGTAACTGGAAGAATGTGGACGCGGCTTCAAACGTGCTGGCCGTTTGTCTGTGTTTCGGTTCTCCGGTCAGCGCTCGCCCCATCAAGAAAGAGAATTGGACGTTAGCCAAGTAGAACGAAGCCCGTACTGATTGACTTTATCCGCTTTTAACGGCCTCATGGCACGTTCGAACGTCTCCTGGGCGAACTGCTCGACATATGCCTGACCTGCGACGTCATCTAATATGGCCTCGTTACCCGCTTGTTCGTTTTTCGTCTGCTCGGTCGCATATGAGTAAGCCCCCCAATGGTCCTCTCAGGCCTTCGTACAGGCAATAGGCATCGCGTACCTGCTCCAGCCTGTCCATCAAAGCGGTCGTAAATTCGAGGCATTCTTGGTCGGCATTGTGAAGCTGCTTGCCGAGGATCTGATTAACAGCCCAATACCGGCCTGCAAGATCGCATGTCAGCTTCTCGCATGGCCAAGGCCAAGGTCAAGCGCATACATACACCAGTAGGAGATAACGGGCCTGGCCGCGTCGAGCTGTGAGGCGCGCAACACGAAAGGCGTGATGCCCGCCTGCCTCAGCTTTGCGGGGATATTGGCAGCCATGATTCTCTCTCTTCCCTCTCTCTCGACTGGGACTATATGAACGATATTCGTGGATTAGGGGAGTGAAAGAACGGGAGAGCGGTTACGTAGGAGCCGGAGGGAAATTATTAATATAGGTACATAGTAGTCTGGGCAGTTGACTATCAAACGAACATCTGATTCACGAAGCGCATAATCAGCCACAGAGGGTGACATTTCCCCGCTGACGTCGAGAGCGGGGCAGAGAGACGTGATTGGAGGTTCCTACCACGTACTCATGTAGGTATCGTACATAGCTCGCGCCACAGTTCCACGGGCTTTCAGAAGCGGGGTCGGAGGGGGGATGAGGGGGCTACTGAGCTAGGTAGGTACTTGGAGCACGAAGGTGTGGCTTGAAAGCTGGAGCTACGTACCTGATGTACTGACTGGTAGTACCGAAAACCACTACGTTAATCCGCACCAGACTCCAAGCGCGCAGGGATGGATGTGGCGCAGTGTGCCTGTGAGAGCTTGAGAAGGTCTTGGCGAATGACATCGAAAGGCGACGAACCCGAACATCTGAATCTCCACGGTGGCCTCTTGCCGAATCGAGCAACAAGACAGCTAAACTACTACAATACTGTAGCACCTTGTGATGCGCTGCCAATCTCAGGGTGTACAGGTACTTAAGTTGATATTTAAGACTTGACGCCTTCGCTAGCTCTTTGGCCCAGGTATTCAGTCTGAGTTTCTTCATTCTTTGTTCCCCAGTCCTACCTACTCTCCTACTCTCTACTGCCGTCGCATATTCCCCTCGTTGGTCTGTTCTTTCTAGGGGATCCTCGCATTCTGCTCAACAAATGCACACCTTCCACCCCACCATTGCCGTCACGGCAATGGCTCTCCTGTCGGCCCTGCCGACTGGGAGTGCTGCTGGCCTGTATACCAAGAACTCTCCGGTTCTACAGGTTGATGCGAAAAGCTACGATAGGCTAATTGCCAAGTCCAATTACACTTCTGTAAGCAGAGAGCCTTATCCTTCCGATCAATACACAGTTCGGAGAAAGGCGAACGTCCCATTAACATGTCGATCTGCGTTACGTTAGGTCGTCGAGTTCTATGCGCCCTGGTGCGGCCACTGCCAGAACCTGAAGCCCGCCTACGAGAAGGCGGCCAAGAACCTCGAGGGGCTCGCTAAGGTGGCCGCCGTCAATTGCGACGACGATGACAATAAACAACTCTGCGGCATGATGGGCGTAAAGGGCTTCCCCACGCTCAAGACGGTGCAGCCGGGAAAGAAGCCCGGCTCGAAGCCCATAGTCGAGGACTACCAGGGCCAGCGGACGGCCAAGGCTATCGTGGATGCCGTGGTCGACAAGATCAACAACCACGTGAAGCGTGTGACGGACAAGGACATCGACCAGTTCCTCGAGACCGAACCCGAGAAACCCAAGGCGATCCTGTTCACAGAGAAGGGTACGACAAGCGCGCTCTTGAGGAGCATCGCCATCGATTTCCTCGACGTCATCTCCATCGCGCAGGTCAGGAATAAGGAGCCCAAGGCGAACGAGAAATTCAATGTCAATTCGTACCCAACTCTCGTACTGATCCCCGGCGGCGGCAAGGAGAACATAGTATATGACGGCGAGATGAAGAAGGACGCCATGGTCAAGTTCCTGTCGCAGGTCGGCGAACCCAACCCCGACCCCGCCCCGGCCAAGTCCAAGGGCGACAAGAAGGCCGAGAAGAAAGACAAGAAATCGTCCGGACAGAAGGGATCTTCCGATAGTGCTGCCGAGTCGGCCGAGCCTGCCGACGTTCCCCCCACGGTGAACAAGCCCATCATCGCCGAGGCCGCGCCGCCAATCCCGGCCATCACCCAGGCGGGAAAGCTAGCTAAGGAATGCCTGAACAAGAAGTCGAAGAGCTGCGTGCTTGCCTTCGTCCCCTCCGCTCATGGCGAAGCGGCCGAGAAGGCTCTGAACGGCCTCTCGGAGATCGCCTTCAAGTACGCGCAAGGCAAGCACCACCTGTTCCCCTTCTACGAAGTCCACACCGACAGCGACGAGCCCGCATCCCTCCTCAAGAGCCTCGATGTCTCTGGCGAAGTCGTGATCGTCGCCCTCAACGGCAAGAAGGGCTGGTGGCGACAATACGAGGGCGACTTCAGCCGCGAGAGCATCGAGAGCTGGATCGACGCCATCCGTCTGAACGAGGGCACTAAGAAGAAGTTACCAGAGGGTGTCATCGGTGAGGCGCCTGTCGAGGAAGAGACGGTCGAGGTCAAAGTTGAGGAGTCAGCAGAGATTAAGATCGAGCCGGACACGGAGACTGAAACGCCTACAAGAGGCGCAGAGCCAGCTCCCGAGGCCACCGTCGCCGAGCATGACGAACTCTAACGAAATTGCGGAGCCATATAGTAGCTAGGATATCTATTTAGTAATTCAGTCGAGCCACGGCGATTATGTTGAATGTACTTTTGCTTACCACGTATTTGTAGACAAACATCTGTATAGCTGTTCTGTTCTCCGTGCCTGCTGCAAATGTGCCATGGCAGCCACAGTCGCCGGGACAAGTCCGCCGGGGACGGTATTCGCTCCTAAACATCGATATCCATCGCCATAGTCGCACCTTTCTCCACCGCACCTTCGGCCACCATCTTACGTCCTTTCTCCCTGACGACGCCGTCCAAGAACTCGCGGATGCCCCTGCAACCGTCGGCGGCCGTGGCCATCATGCCCTCGAGCCTGGCGACCTGGACCCTGCTCTCGCACACGAGCACGGCGACCTTATCGGTGGCGCCGAGCGTGGCCATGGTGAGGTACGGCAGCTCCTGCTCCTCCTGCGTGTTGAGGTCCAGCAGGGGGTCAGCGCCCTCGTCGTTGGCCGCGTACGACGACGTGCTCCCCGCCGTGCACGCCACCAGATAGTCCGTCATGGGGATGCCGGCGTCGACGAGCGCGAGGGTCGATGCGTTGATGAGCGCGGCCAGCAGGGAGCCGTCCTGCGAGAGCACGTGCAGGCCGACCGAGATGGTGGAGCGCGGGTAGAGGTGCGTGTGCAAGGTCGCAGCGAGGGCTTTGGAGATGGTCGCCTGTAGTTCCTGGATGCGCCTACGTTCCCGCCGCGAGAGCTCGTCAGTCATTCACCCAGCGGAGTAGAAGAACATGATGGACAAGACATCCAAGTTCGCAACTACATCACACATGTTCGAAGCAGGAACAGGAGGAAAGAAAGAACTCACTTATCGCTCCTAGCCCTCTTCTTCCGATCCACAGAGCTGAACCCGGCGACCACGACGCTGACGGCGACATCGGCGCCGTTGGCGGTGCTTCCGGCGGTACCCGTCGAGGCGCCTCCGCCGGCAGCACCGCCGGCCTTCCGCCTGCCGCCGCCGTCCTCGCTGGGCCCAGACACGACGCACATGACCTTGGTGTTGCCCATCTCGAGGTACGAGGACCCGTCGGCGGCGGCCTGGGTGCGGATCTGGGCGTGGAGCCGACGCAGCTCGTTCCAGCGGCGGCCGTCGACGCGCAGAAGCGCCAGGTTGTAGGTCGATGTGTCGAGGGGCATCGCGTGCGATCCGGGGCCTCGGGTCGTGCTTTCGAGGACGTCGTATGGTATGTATGAGGTTCTGTGTGATCCCTTGGCTGGGCCTGGGTTGTAGTCTCAGGTAACAGTCGTCGCGATACAGATGATTTGCCTGTGTACTTGTATTTATACTCTGACGGCGGAAATGCAAAGATGGGAATTAGATTTCGGTGGAGTTAAAACTACGGAAAGGGCAATCACTCACCCACTAGCTTATCGATATGAACGATAACATATGGTGGGGGTTTCGGGAGAGTCTACCCACTTATTAATGCCAATGACCTCACCTTTTCTTTAAATCGAACTATATAAAAGTTCGCAGCCGAAAGTAACGAAATATATAGCCGATGGTGATAACGCTGCTAAAATCGTGCAAAGGTGTAACTACTTCAGTAGAGTTCAGCGGAGAGTCCAAACGTCCAGACTCTCCTATAAATTCGTTAAGATTCCGTCAAGTATGATGTCCGCATTACGGCGGAGACAGCTCACTATCTTGTTTTCATACGAAGAATAGGAATTAAACAGGAATTAACAGGAATTAAACAGCGGCCATCCTGGCTAATATTCTTGAGAGGGGCTTGTATACAACACATCATATCATCCTCCGGTTGTCCCCCCCAACTTCGCAGGGGTAATAGTAATCTCCTCTGCGTGTCCTTCACTCTGCTGTCTGCCAAGCCTCGTCCACTCGTTACGAATTGACGTTTATAGTAGTAACAGCTCACGCCCTCACTTCTATGCTGGCACCATGGAGCAACAAGTTATGAAGCTGGGCAGTCGTGAGGATCGGGGCATTAAGGCCGAGCGGCTCGTGTGACTCTTCCGCTTCCTCAGCGTCAGTCCAGCCTCTCTCGGAACCCCACCCGCGCTTAAGTCCCCGGTCGGCCACGACCTCCAAGAGCCCTCGCATGAGCGCACCCGACTTCTTGACGCTGGGCCAGGCGTCGAACTCGATATAGTCAACCCATGGCATCTCATCAAGGACTTTCTCGAGTAGCGACTTGGAGAATCCTTCGTAAAAGCCCTCAGCTCGACGGAATCCCTTAAAGATATCATTTCCTGGGTCGCACTCGACGAACACGGTGATCTTCCTGACGCTAACGCAGTCCTTGAGACCGAGCTCCGGGTTAACCACCCATCCTCTGGGCGGTTTGCTCCAGCCGGGACCGAGGCGGAGCTCGAGGGATGTGAGCGTACCGCGCTGGCCGGGCTTCAGCCGCGCCAGGAGCGGTTTCTTGGTCTTGAAGAAACGTCCCGGTTGCGTGGGGAAGATGCGAACAGGATGAGTGCTGTAAAATAGGTAAGAAGCCTCTCGGTAGATAGCGCGACATGTTCGTAGGATGGCGAGCTTCTGATGGATTCGCTTATAGTTGTCGGGATCGAGATCGAGGACGTCACCGGTATTGACAAAGTGATATCCGTACACTTCTAGACGTAGCTCGTAGGGAAGATCGAGGAATCGGAATGGCTTCTGCTTCATCCTCTTGGGCTTGGGCGCATTTGCAATCGGCACATCCAGCGTCAGAGCGTTGATGGATAGGTTGGCCATCTCATCACTGATGTCGGCTTCGGCCTCTGAGGCATAAGCGGATGGCAACGCAGAGCTGGCAGGAGTCGCGTAGGCCGAAGAGACCGGCGTCGGGGCGGTAACCGGACGGCCGGCCTGTGGTTTCCTCCCAGTGGCGGAGCGGCGGTGCATCTTGGAATGGGTTCCCTATGTACTACGATGCCAACTAAATTAGTTCGCAACTCGTGAAGAACCACCGGGCAAAATAATGCAACCGTACTTTCAATTGGAGTGACGGGCGATTGCTAATTTGTGCAGACCCCGGGGCCAAGGTTAGAGAGAAAGGTCGGTGGTGGCGGGTCAGGTGGCGGAATAAACTGTAGGCCGCCGAAGGCAAGCAACTAGCGTAGTCAGTGAAATGTAGAAGAAATTGGCACTACGAGGCATCTCGAGGGTGGTGCCATGGCGAGAAGCTCTGCAAGTGACGGCCACCCTCTAGAACGCAGCACTCTCGGCGACCATCGCTGATAGTAGGGATGCGAGTGATAGAGATAAAGATGGGACGACGATAATGGCTAGGTTTACTAATACGAGGATCAATTCGGCTCGGATTCTACACGATTAGATGGGGAAGAATGGGGAAGACGGTAGTGAGAAGCAGAGAAGTTGAAACCCCGGGAATGAGAAGAAGGAACATCTTAACTCCCCTAGAACTGCCAGAGTCCCAGTCAATACTCATCATCCATCGGCGGAAATCTAGAGGTTTCCGCCACTCCAAGAAGTACCAATTGCGTGGGGCTGCATGGACTGCGTGGATCGGAATACCCCGATTTACTGTGACGGGCAATTCGTGGTTCGAGCTTAGGTACTAGGTAGCTCTTAGGGACGGCATAGATGTGTCATCGAAAGACTACCATAGTAAGGCTACTAGGTCAGTGGCTACTAAGTCAGCACAAGTGGATAGTGCATGTGCATACAGTCTTATCGTGTTCGCACTGATAAACTGAAGTCATTTTTTTCTTTAGTTCTCCGATATCTACAAGTGAATTGTCGCACTTCGTCTCCATGTCAGGGCGTATCTTCTGGCCTAATCGTGCCATACTTTAACAGCCGGGATCATATGTGTCACTCTCATTTATTGAGTCTCAAGTTGTTGGCCACCGACTTCCGTATTTCTTTCGTTCGGCGAGAAAGGTACACTAGGCCGACCTGACCTGGCAGTGAAGATGCTATCCAGAGCTCGATTACCAGCCCTCCTCAGGGCAGCCCGACTAGCCTCAGCAAGACCGGCGCCGCGCTCTAGAAACCCCACAGCCGCATCAGCATCAACAATATGGATGCGAGGAATGGCAGACACGAAGAAGGCCCAAGTCAAAGGCCCGAGCCGCCCTACGCCAGACCAGCCATCACCACCTCCCCCGTCGCAGACGACCGATAGTGCGACGTCAAAAAGCTCGCCTTCAACCCCGTCCCCCACGGAACCCGAGCCTTCGCCTTCATCGTCACAGACTCCCGAGTCCCCCGAACAAAAGCCCGATCTTAGCTCACTTCCCGATCTCACCCAGGGTATTCCATCCACCCTCGAACATGAGATGAGCGGCGCAACCAATAGAGCGGCCCTCCATGCAATGCAAGACGACCCCGAGCCCACAACCGGTGCTGGAGGCCGTGGTCGCGGGGAACTTCCAGCCTCGGCATATGTCTCCTCGACCGATAGGCGGAGGAACAGGATATTCAAGTTCATGTATATGTCCTCTGTCGCCCTTGCCTTGGGTGGTGTCGCTTACCTTGGTCGAAACTGGGAGAGCGAGGAAGAGGCCAAGGCCCACGGTGATATCCCCAACGGTTGGTCCCCCGGCTTGTGGTGGAAGCGCGCCGTCGCCCGTCAGTCCGGCATCTTGGATTACTACCGCGAGCCCGCCTTCGACAAGCTGTTACCGGATCCCGATCCCATGTTCGAACGGCCCTATACCCTCTGCATAAGTCTGGAGGATATGCTGGTGCACAGCGAATGGACCCGCGAACACGGCTGGAGGGTTGCGAAGCGTCCCGGTGTCGATTATTTCCTACGTTACCTGAGCCAGTACTACGAGCTGGTGCTCTTTACCAGCGTGCCGTATGCTATGGGCGAGCCACTGGTCCGCAAGCTGGACCCCTTCAGGTTTATCGTGTGGCCCTTATTCCGAGAAGCTACCAAATACAAAGATGGTGAAGTTGTCAAGGTCGGTACTACTCGTAATCAAGGCTTTCCCCGCCTCGCCGTCAAATCCTGCCTAGACTCGGATACCGGACACGCGTCGCTCTACAAGTTGACTGATCACCGCTGCAGGATCTATCCTACCTGAACCGCGACCTCTCCAAGGTCATCATCATCGACACGAAGGCGGCGCACGTTCAGAACCAACCAGAAAACGCAATCATCCTGCCCCCGTGGAAGGGAGACCCGAAAGACACCGAGCTCGTCTCCTTGATTCCCTTCCTCGAGTACATCCACACGATGCAGTACAAGGACGTCCGGAAGGTGCTGAAGTCCTTCGAGGGCAAGCACATCCCGACGGAGTTCGCGCGCCGGGAGGCCATCGCGCGAGCCGAGTTCAACAAGCAGCTGGAGCAGGAACGCAGGAAGGGGTCCAGGACCTCGGGCATGGGCACTTTGGGCAACATGCTGGGCCTCAAGCCCAGCAAGATGAGCATGATGGTACCCGTGGAGGGCGAGCAGAGCCAGCTCGAGGCCTTTTCCCAGGGTAAGATGCTGCAGGACATCGCCCGGGAGAGGGGTCAGAGGAACTACGAGCTCCTCGAGAAGGAGATCCGCGAGAACGGCGAGAAGTGGCTCAAGGACGAGCAGGCCGCCCAGGAGAAGGCCCAGGCCGAGGCGATGAGCAGCATGAAGAGCTCTTTCATGGGTTGGTTCGGCCCGCCATCGAGTTCCCCGGCGAGCGACAACACGAACAAGAAATGAAGAACTGGCGGTTGCCGTATGACGATATCAGACCCCCCAGGCGGTGGTTATTATTCTGTATTAGTACGAAAAATCAGGGGGGACTTAGAATTGGGGCTTTGTATCTACCGAGGCGTTGACGGCAAGATATATCCGTATGCCATGAGAGGGGGGAGGATCCGAATCATTGCCGAGCTCGAACTCTACTCATTATTGTCTTGCATTCTTGCATCGAGTTGGGTATGCATGGTGGCAGGCTAGCGGGGGGGACCCGAGAGTGTTATATCTGAGGTATGGGGGGCACTTGGAGATGCCTCGTCGATCATCTCGGTCCTCGGGCAGATGCGAACTCCGGAGGCAGGCAACAACGAGATTATCTAACCAAGGAGTTTTAGCTGTAAGCACCTAACTTAATTGAATCCTACCACAGTGATCAATCGCCAGTCTTTTGCTCTTTGGTGCAACGGTGCACCGTGCAGCCGTTATAGGTTTACCACCGTCGTCGTTCTTAATTAAGACTTTTTCTAAGGCGCCGCTATAGGCACTGACTTGATAATCTTTATTACGATATTAAACTTAAAGGGGTACTTAAAATAATTTCCTTAAAAAATAGCTAAAAAAGTGTAAGGTTTTAAGAAAATAAAAATTGTGATACTTATATTAATAGTACAGTTAGTATTTAAAAGCTTCGATTTAATCTTTGTATTACGTTAACTAACTTAGGCCTTTGTGCTACGGCCTTATCCACCATAGATAACTTTAGTACAAATTACCTTATCGTAATTAGGACCCCATTTTGGAGGTTGTGGCTGCGCCTACGGCGTAGCAGCCGTAGCCATAGCTATAGCTTTTAATTAAGAAGTATTTGTTAGGGGTTTAATAGATTAATTAAACCCTTTTAAGAGTTATTTTCATAAAAATAATAAAACCTCTAAAATAAGGCCTAATACAAAGTTGTGATTTTTTCGCTTTATTTAGAGCCGTCTTATTTAAATTTGTGAAAATTATTATTATTAACTTTTATAATATATATTAACGTTATATATAAGCTCGTGGCTCCGTGTCTAGTATGTCGCGACAACAATTCGAATTAAATAACTATAACATATTAAATTAATTTAAATTAATCGAATTTTTCGTTGCTAAACGTCTTTAAATTCTTTTTATAAGTACGCGCATTATCTCCGAGCTTACCGTAAACGCTATATTTCCGTTTTTTCGCTTAAACTTTTTTATAGCAATTACTTTCAGCTATTATTAGTTGTAATTATCTATTACTATTTTTTTTCGTAGTTATAAAAATTTATGCTTCCTTTTTAATAAGTATTTCTTTTTTTAAAAAACGTTTATTTTTAATTTTTCGGCGTTTATTAAAAATATAATTCGTTTCGTGTAATAAATCGTATTTTTTCCTAAAAAAATATTATTATATAATGATATTAAATTACTTTTTGTTAAAAAATTAACCAATTTAATTATTTTTGGCGACGAGTTACCCTAGTAATTTTTAATTTATTTTTGTAAATAACGTCCCTGTTAAATCGTTTCGATAATATTTTTAAAAAAATTTATAAATAAGAAAATAATGAAGTTAATAAAAATAAATAGAAAAACGGTTAATATAAGTATAATTAAACTTATAATTCAAAAAAAAAAACGTAACGTCATATATAAGCTCACAGGATGCACAAACTTACGAGATGGTTTTTGGCACCTCGCAACAACTAATCTAAATAACATAACCATAACAAATTTAATTAATTTAAATCGACGGTATTCTTTTTCGCTAATCATATTTACAGTTTTTTACCAAGTGTACGTATTATATAAGGCTTGTTACAGACGTTATATTGTTATTCCTTTCTGTTAACATATATGCGACCGATTACCTCCCGACGTATGTAAGCTAATATTGCCTTTATTTCGAAAGTATTAAAACCGACCGATAGATATACGATTACCGACCGAATTCCCGACTTGTATACGTAAACGTTTTTTGTGCAGTTTTAATACGTGGAAGATATTCGCAAAATGGGAGGTTATAGAGCTTGTTAAAAGACGCGTTATAAGGCTGCGGAGTAAGGTTATAGGGCTTTGTTTAGGGCGCGTTGGAGGGGCGTATCGCGGTATTATAAGATTTATTGCGGTATTATAGGACTTATTGGAGTAACATTTCGACCTTACGTATTAAGATAAAGAATTCTAATTAATAAAAACATTTACTATGTATAATAAACAAGTTTTTTAACCGTTAATAAAGGTGGTGGTGGTGGAAATACGTTGTTAATAGCTGTTAATAGTAGCTATCGTATACGAATTAAAGGAAAAAATGGCAATATAGCGTCCGTAATAAGCTTTGTATAATACGTGTATTTGGTAAAAAGCTGTAGATACGATTAGCGAAAAAGAATACCGCCGATTTGAATTAATTAGATGTGTTATAGTTAAGTTATTTCGATTTATTGTTGCAGAGTGCCAAAAAACCATCCCGTGAGCTTGTATATCCCGTAAGCTTGTATGGTACGTTAATTAAAATCGAATAAAATAAATCCTATTTTTACGAATTTTAATTATATATAACGTCGTGTAAAATTTTCGATATATAATAAATAAATACGTTTTAATAGAAAAAAACAAAATATGTCGAAAGGTTAAAAAATACGCGGGTATGTAAAATGTAATAATATCGTAATTAATGTAATATTTTTTAAATTTTATCGAATAATAATTTTTGTGGCTGTTAAAAATAAAAAAGCGTTTCGATTTTTTCGTATACGTTCGAATATGTTAATCGAAATATTAAACTTATTTTAATTTAATTTATTTATTATTTAGCCGTTATTATTTATAATAACATTTTAATCGGATAAAAATACGTTATCGGCGAATTAATAAAAAAAAGATTTTCTCCGTAAAAATAATAAATAAAAATAAGATATAATTTTAAAAGTTAATACTTTATATTATTATAAATTATTTCCGATTTCTTTATTAAATTTTTTTAATTTTTTTTTCACTTTTTAATAATGATCATAATTATACCGGTTATCATAAAATATGTTATTAAAAACTTCGTTTTATTAAAATTATAAATATTTTTTATAATATAGTATTTTACGATTATAACCCGAATAAACTTAAATTATTTACGAATTACTTTTAATTTTTATATAAAACCTTTTAGTAATTTATTTTTTATTTAAACGCGTTTTGAATTTTTATTACCGTTTAATAAAATTAGCTACCTAATTAACCTTAACGCGTTTAGTAATCCGTTATGCGAATAACAAATTCGACATATTTTTAACATATTAACGCCGGATAAAAAACGCTCGCGCATTTAAAGTAAGGATACGTTCGATAATCGATTTCTTTTCAGTCGGTGTTAATTTTCATAAATTGGGAAAAATATCGGGCTTTTAAAATTGATACGGGAATATTGTACATTAAAGCAAATTTTTTAAAATAAAATATTAAAGTCCGTTTTTTTGCCTAGATAGTTAAGTTTATTCTCGATTTTTTTATAAGATATTCTAGATTATTAGTATTAAATAATATATAATTCAAGTTAAATAGTTAAAATGTGCTAAAAACGAAGCCGCGAGCTTATGTGGTACGTTAGTTATAAAATTTATGTCATTATAATTTATATAACTTAATATAAAATTAAATTTTTATCTTTAAATATTATTTGAGTTTTAATTAGCATAAGGTAAAAACCGTTATAAAAAGAGAATAATCGTAAATTTTATTTAGAACTTATTATAATTTTTTACACCTTTACTGTTAGGATAATAATAATATAACTTTATAAGCTAAGATAATAATATATAAGGCTTAACGTTATTTATGATAAACTTTAAAATATATTTTTTTTCTTAATTAGTTAAGTACGAGTAATATACTTAAAGGTTTAAGGTAAATATTTTAATCCTTCGAGTATTTAATTTTCTAAATTGAAACGTTTATTTTTATTCGATAGTTTTACCAGTTTTTACCGATATAAATATAAGTAACTTATATGCTAACGTTATATGTACGGCCGATAACCTTATAGAAATTTTGCGCTGTTAGTTTGTTTACTTTATATTAAGCGTTATATTTAACGAATAAGGCCGTATTTTATGGGAAAAAAATAGGTCGATACGGGATATAATTTAGTTTTTGGATAGTTTAATATATTTTTTGTCATTATTACAATAAATTTTAAAAAAATTCTTAATTATTTAAGTCTTTTTTTGAAAATTTTAATTTTTAAATATATGGGACATTAGTTGTTGCTATATTCAGTAACTAGTTGCAGGTGCTCTAGAACGTGCACTGCACTTTAAGGCGATCTAGTCCCGGAATATATATGTTCCGATCAGAGGGAATCTTCCGTATATGGGGTGCTAGAGCTCCCCCTGCTAGCTGACAAATATAGCTCGAATAGGGCTGCTCATTTAAAAGACAGGTTAGTCCCTTTGCCTCCCCCATTATCGATCGGCTCAGGAGAGGGGTCGGTTGCTGGCGGAGATGGGACAGAACAACTAAGCCACAAAGTCCATTACAGCCTGGCATGCTTTTTCGGATATTTTCACAATGTCCTTTACCTCGCCCACCTCGCGAAGGCTGATAAACAAATCGCCGCTCTGTAGGACATCGGTGACCTGCTTGTCGGTCATCAGCATGGCCTGCCGTTTGCCCAAGATCTGGCGATCCTTGCTCTTTAACCCAAGCCATGATCCTGGTCCATAGGGAACCCAGTAATACCAAAAAAAACTATCTGGGCGTAAGGTTGAGTTGCCCCTTGGTGGGAACAGGGCCTCGTGGGAGGCTTCCTCGTCGGCAGGAACGCTTGGTCGGGCGCCTGATAGAACTCGAGCAGCAGGAATCGAGACAGTTTTCTCTCCAACGCGGCACTGTATAATGCAGGAGTCGTACACTGCCAAGCCGGTTAAGTGAGGCGCTGCGCCGCCAACCCAGCATGCGCTCGCGAGCATGGTGTCGCCAATCACGGAAGTCACATGGACCTCCACTTTGCTAGCTGGCCCGTCGACATGATGAGGATATTCTTGAGATATAGTGCCCAGATCCGGAATCTCGATGGCGTCTTCTTCGTAGCAGTACGACTTCCGGGGATGGACGTTCATTAAGTGCGTCGACAGCCCATATGCTAGATTGCGGGTTCGCGCCCTGTACGAGGGGTTCAGTTCCTTCCAGGCCCTTTTTACAAGTGTGAACTTAAGATCGCTGTGCTCGCGTGAGAAGTGGAAAAAGGCCATCCGGGCAATGAGCCACGCAAATTGGAAGCCGCTCCAAGTATAGAACACCGTGGCATTTTGCGTGCCCAGGACGACATAGTACAGAATCAAGGAAGCCATGCTCGTGATGCCGCCGAGTATCCACGTGACAGTCCAGGCGACGCTCTGTCTCGTATAGCTGGGTATGCCGAGAACAACTGCCTTCTCTCCGCCAATGGCAATTGGAGTTGGCAGCTGACCCACAAGTACATCCGTCTGGGCACTTCGTGGACATTCTTCCCGTGACAGTCCGAGGAGAATCAAGCAAATAGCACACATTAGAAATATGACCCAGGAGCCTCCTGCTATGAAAGCAAGCCAGTACGCGCCAAGCTTGTAGAGCGCGAAGACTTCGAGGGCCTTCAGCGTCGAGAACAAGACTCCGTAGAAGTCGGTCAACGCTGAGAGCCTTATCCAGTCCTTTTGGTACGAATCCGCGGCGTAAATATAGATTCCGCCAGTCCCGTTCACACCCGCTCGCACCGAGCTGACGCATCTGGCAGTGAGTCGGTCAAAGACGTAGACTTCGCGTCGGGACCGCACGACGAATTCGTTCTCAGATCGGCCAGTTGCATCCTGGGGCAGGTCGGTCAGTGAACGAACGCCAAAGAACCCGGGCCAGAGGCAAGAGTCACGGACTTTTCTCACCTCGCTCTGGATGCCAATCGCAGCACCCAGTTTAAGTCTGGCGTCGATGTCACGCAAGGAAAGGTCCAAGGCGGAACCGACGCTCTGATCGATGGCCGGATTCCGGACGCCGAGCGTCTCCCGCAGCCAGTTTGGCGTTGCGGCGCCGAAGCTACTCCTAATAACGGCGTAAGTGCCGAAGATACTCATGGACGCCCACAGGACGCCCGACGCGCCGCGGCTGCCCAGAACCAGCGATTCCGCGGTCGAGGAGCCCAGCAACGCGGTGAGGGCGGCGATCTCGATGATGCCTCCCGCCAGCGTCGGCTGCGCCGAGGCGAGATCGGAGCCTGAAGACATAGTGAGCGCTGCGTCGAATAGGTCGCTAAATTGGCAAGTCGTGGCCAAAATAATTGACACACTGAACCCGGCCATGCCGTAGCGGGGTGTGTCAAATATTTTGGCAACTACTTGGCCAGCACATTAAGGAGAGGGCTACATGCATCCGAAACGAAGGTGAGCCCCTGGGACACCACATGGCTGAGCGTTTCCGCCCGTAATTGGATCGGCATCTCCCGGGAACCGGCAGGCTGGCTAGGGGTAAGTCAACCGAGATGTAGCTGGAGAGCTAAAGCGAAAGGCCAACATACCGTCACACGGAGGCCTTGGAACGGCATCAAGCACTTTTTGAGTCATCGGGGGCCAGGATGGAGGACTAATGTAGGACCCGTGGCCAGCAGAGGGCAGCGGGCGGGAATAGGGTCATTTTGAACTCCCACAACTCTTGGATGGTATCGGGCGATTGGACCAGAAGGGTTGCAAAAGACCGGACGGGCTCTATTTAGGCTTTGGAAATCTAGACTGTCGTGAAAAGGGGCCCCCCTTTTTGTTGGGCAGCAATGTTGGAGCCCAAGAGCCTTATATCAGTGGATCACCCACAGCCACAGGGATCACCAGTTTCTAGCTTTCTAGTAATTAATATATAACCTCAAGAGCTGTGCAGCTGCTCCCTAGTAAGTGTGACGTAGACTTTACGAAGTAATACCGTATTAACTCTCTAAATTGCCGGAAAGCTAACGGCTTAGGTCGTGGACGAAATAATAGTCATACTTTATTCTTGCCCATTAAAGGCTTATCAGAATGATATTAATAAATAAGCCATTTTATACTACCCGACTTAAAATGTACATCATTTAATAAATTAATAAACAAATAAGTTAATAATATTAATAAATCTCTTTTAAGAGCTTCGGCGAATGTTTTACAATTTTCGCAAATAGTTGCATCGAAATATTATGACGGCTAGGCTAGTTAACCAACTATTATAAATTAAGAGAGTTACTTTTATTAACGTTTTATACATAGAAGCGCAACATATTTATAAGCGTAATACTTTCCTAACATTTTTTAATTATCTATCTTTAATTATCTATTATTAATATCAACATTATAGAACGTCTTATAAAAAAAGCGAGAATAAACCTAGCCATTTAAACTAAAAAACGAAACCCGAAATTTAATTTTAAAAAAATTAAATCTATTTATGAAGTATTATTTTTTACTTTAACATACCATTTATAAAATATAGTAGGTGTGTAAAAATCTCGGTTTAATCTCTATATCTCGTATTTTCTACTACCACTTTTATAATTTTACTTATACGTTTTTCTACCAATTCTTAATAAAATTGCTAGTGATTTTAATAAGTTGTATATAAATATACGGTATATGTAGTAAGTTATTTTAATATTTTATATACTAATCTTAAGCTGTAATTATAACCTCGATCCGGTTTAGTATATTATTTATTAGGTTATTTAATATACTTTTTACGAACTTTTCTTATATAATAATAATAATAATAATAGTAATAAATAAATGTAAAATTTTCTAAGTATTACTAAATAATTTAAGTTTAAATTCCTTTTTTTGGATACGTTACTTTAATAATTTTTATACGTTTTTTATAAGGTTTAAATCGGGCGAATATGGGGCCATTTTAATATTTCGATATTTTGCTATTAAAACTATTTCTTTACGATTCGAACAGTATAAACGGAAACGTTATTTTGTATAAAGATAATATCGCTATCGAAATATCCAAGGAAATATTTAATAAAGTGATCGCGATAAACGCGGCCGGTTACTCCGCCTTAAGCAGCTTTAAAGTCCTTATTAAAGGTTATTAGAAAATTTCGCTTTTTATATTAAATAACATCTTAAAACATTTATATGACGGCTAGGCTAATTAACCAATTATTAAACCTAAGTTGACGGGTTTATGTTGGCAGAGTACTGTAAGAGTTTAAGTAATAAAGTAACTTAGTTACGTTTCGTAATACCAAGGGCGTTTTGGGTAACGAAGTTATATTGCAAGCTGTAACTTTTTTAATTTATGGATTTAACGAATATATATATTCGTTTATCGGATTGTGATGGATTTCCCAATCTAAGAAAATTTATATCAGGGATTGTAATGGATTTCCCAATCTAAAAAATTCCATATCAGGGATTATAATAAATTTCCTAATTTAAGGAAATCTATATTACGTAACTTAACCTATTTAGGTCCTGTTTTAGTTTTATTTTGCTAAAAGACCGTTTCCGAGGTCCGCCTATGTTGTATTATAATACGATCCCTTTTTTTTTAAAATTTCTGCCCCGAAAATCTTTTTTATAAGTATGGTTTTTATTTTTATTATGTTGGGTTATATAATTAACCGTAAATCGCGTTACCGTCTTAATTAGAAAAAAAGTATTATTTTTTTTACTGATTTTATTATTAAATTTGGTTTTAAAGTTATAGCGTATATTTTTTGTTCCGAGAAAGGTTTTCGTTATATCATGATTAAAAATTTTAAGCGTTATAAATAATACGTTCGTTATCCGTATCGTCGTTACGATAAGTTGGCCGTTTTTTTAAGCTTTTTAAAGAATATTAGTTATATTAAAAACTGTTTTAATCGTAAGCGTTAGCTTATGTAAAAGCATTTTTTGTAGTTCTGGGAGGATTTTACGAATAAAATATCTAAAACTTTTAAGTAAATCGTTCGTTTTTTTCGTATCGAAAAATAACAAATATTTTTTCGCGATAAAAAGGTGAAATTGATTCGTAAAAAGGTGGAACGCTTAAATGTGTTAGCGGAATAGGAGGAGGTTAAGGAACGGGAACGTTTAGAAATAGAATTTGAAGCCGCCGTATCCGTAGGTTTACCTTCCGACGATTATCTCGGGTATCCTTTTATTAATGGCCTAAATTAAGACGTAATTTTTGGTGTTTCCTCCGTTGGTAAAACTTTTTTAATAATTATTAAGTATGTATAAAATTTTTTGTAGGTTTTTAGAAAATTTCGGAATCGGGGTATCTTTTTTATTTAACCAGATATTATGTAAATTTTTCGATTTTTCGTATATTTAAGATTTTTTCTACCTTATATTTTTGTTTGTTTTTTATATTTATATTATTTTATTTAATATGTACTTTAATGGTATTTGCAGTTAATTTAAGTAAGGATATATAAAAATTAGGTAAAGTTTAATTTTAAATGGTAAATCCAGTTAATAATTATTATTTAAGATTTTTTTGATAATTTTGTAAGGGCCGATATATTTAAAGTCGAGTTTTTTATTTAGTTTTTTGGTTTGAATATTTTTGGTAATTAGATAACTTATTTTTCTTTTCGAAAAGGTTAATTTTTTTAACTGTTTTTGGTTATAATTTTTTTTTATCTGATTACGTACGAATTCGAATTTTGTTTTTATTTTTTGGTATAATTACTTAAGTTATTTTGATATAAGAATTGTTTTAATATTAAATGGTTTTTTTTTCGTAATTCCTAATAAATTTTTAAGGTAAATTTGAAATTAATTATAAACGGTATTATTTTAATATTTTTATAATAATTAGTATTATAAGTAATTTGGATTACTGGTAATTTTTTAACTTAATTATTTTGTTCGTAATTAATGTAATATCGTAAATACGTTTCGAATATCTGATTTTACTTTTCCGTTTATCTATTTATTTATAGTCGAAATGCGTTAGATAATTTATGGTTTAAGCTAATTTGTATTATTAAATTTTGCTAGAATTTAAAAATAAACGTAATTCCTTTATTTAAAACGATTTCGTATAATAACCTATATATGTTAAAAATATTTCGAAAAAAGATATATATTATTTATTTAATATTTATATTTTCGTTATAAGGTAAAAAGTAGTAAAATTTTGTAAATCGATTATTAATTACAAAAATACTATCGTAATATATGCCCGTAATAAGGTTTTCTAATAAAAAAGATTTGGTAATAAAATTTATCGTAATAAAGTTTTATAATCGTTCCGTAATTAGTAATAATTGTAACTTTCTGTAAGGCTTATATCGTCGTATCTTTATTTTGGCGCATATATTATATTGTCGTATAACTTTTTGTACTATTTTTTTATTTTAGGGAAACGATAAAATCGTCGTAATCGTTTTAATATTTTGTTAATTCCTAAGTATCCATATAAGGCGTATTCGTATATATTTCGTACAAAATATTTTTTATATTTTTCGGGTACTTATGCAAATAATAAATTATTTATATTTTATACGTATATATTAAAATCTCGAATTACCTTATGTATATCGGTTGGTATAGTTATAATTATAACGATTTGTCGTAATTAAAAGTATTTTTCCGTAATAATGTCGAAAATTATATAATTAATTTTAATTTTTTTTTCGAAATCGGGTTATTTGTTAAATATATCGGTTTTACCATTTTTTGAACTTTTGCGATAAATAATAATAAAATCGTATTTTACTAGTTTTTTTACGTAACGAAGTTATCGAACTATAAGTTTTTTGGTTGTAATAAACCGGGTAAAATTTTTAGGGTCCGTATAAACCTTAACCTAATATTAATTACCTTTAAGAAAATATTTAAATTCGCGAAATACCTTAATAATAGCCAAAAATTCCTTATCGGGAATAATATATCGTAATTTTAATTCTTATAATTTGTAGGAAAAAAAAGTAATAAGGTATAAAATATCTTAATTATCGCGTTATCCGATTATTACGTTTAAAACATAATTTGATACGTCGGTTTTTAGTTTTATTAAGTAATTTGGATCGTACATAATTAATATTAATTAATTTGTAATTACTTTTTTAAGTTATTAAAATATATTTTCCGTTTTTGATATTTATTAGAACTTTTTTTTTCCGTATAAATATATTAAAAGGTATAGTTATCCGGTTAAAATTTTTAACAAACTTTCGATAATAATTAACAAATCCGAGGAAAACTTGTATTTTTTTAATTATAGTAAGTTATGCTTAATTAAATATTATAACGATTTTTTTAAGGTTTATTTTGATATATTTGAAAATAATAATATAACTTAAATATTTTATTTTTTTATATATAGAATTAACTTTTTTCTGCGTTAATTAGCAGGTTAACGTTTTGGAATAGTTATAATATTTTGTAAACATATTTTTCGTATTATTTTTTAATTTTTAAAAAAATGAGAATATCGTCGAGATAGCAAATAACGAAAATATCGAGGTATTGTCGAAATATATAATTTACCATACGTTAAAAGGTAATAAATATATTAGTAAATCCTATAAGGGTAACGAGATATTCGTAAAGGCCGTACTTTATTCGAAACGTTATTTTCCACTTATAGCCTTTTTTAATTTAAATTAAGTTATATCTATTTTAAAATCGAATGCGGTAAATTATTAGGTTCCGTAAAAGCGGTTTTTTATTTCGCTAATCAAAAGTAATAGTATTCGGTTTTTAATAATAATATTATTAAATTGGTGGTAATTTATAACTAGTTGTAATTTGCCCTTTTTTTTAAATACAAAAAACATAAAATAACTAGTTAATAATTTAAATAATCAAATCCATTTTTTTAAGTTAGTTTTCTAAATACTCCTTAAGTATTTATAGTTTTATTTTATTAAGATTATAAATAAGGTAAAACTTAGTGGATATTCTTTTTTTAAGGATAATTTCGTAATTTTATTCGTTATATTTTGGTAATTTTGTTTTAAATTTTTTATTAAATAATTTATTCTATTTATAGTATTATAATAATACTTTAATTAATTTTTTAATTTAAAAGTTAATTATTATAAATCATTATTTAATTACCGTAATTTCGCTTTGATAATGGTAATAATACGTCGAATCTTTTTATAATGCCCTTTTTTTTTTATATTATTTTCCTATAAGTGGTAAGGTTTTTATCGTATTTTTATGCCGGCATTCGTTATCATTTTCGATCGAATATTAAAATTTCTGTTTTTTTTTTAGATATTTATCGCTAAGTCGTAAAGGAAATTTCACTTAACTAATTACTTAATCGATTAAAAAGTTATATTAACGTAATCATATTATTCCTAAAATTATATCGTAATTTTTTAACGGTATAATATCGAAATTAATAATTATATATCGTTCTAATATAACGGTATTAAGGTAATTAATTTCGCGCGTAATTTTACCGTTATCATAAAAAAATAATTAACCTTTAATGGTATTTACAATATAAAGGTTTTTTTTATATTTTCATAATAATTTAAATCGGTTAATTATTTCAAATATAATATAGTTATCTTTTAAAACTCCGTTATCCACTATAACGGTACATTAATATATCCTACTTCGTATTCTTAATATGATAGGATTATCGTTATGCCTTATTATTACTAAAATCCTTTTTAAAAATTCTTTTCATCTCCCCTAAATCTCGCCTTCCCGCGGCTCTCCTATAAAGGGCTCGGTTTTTTTAAAAATTATTTAAACCGTTATATTCGCTTCCGAAAATTATCGATTTAATTTCGTAATTATTTAATAAAATATCGTTATTATTCGATTTGTAATTCTAATTTATTAATATATACCGCATATAATTCGATATCCTTATAAAATTATATATTCCAAAATTTTTATATTTTTAATATTCTTTCTAACTAAAACATTCTTTCTGCTTATTATCGTATTTCTTAATCCTATTAGGTAAATCGTTTTTCCATGGCGTAAATTATTTCCCAAATAAACGTATTTTTATTTATTCCTTATAAATCCTTAATAATTTGCTCCAAATTAACCAAAATTCCTTTTTTTTTAAAAATCCATAATAATACATAACTAAAAATAAAAATCTGCGATTAACTATCGTATAAGCAAATCGCGTTCTTTTAAAGCTACTTCATTTTTAACGTTATATATATATCATTTATAATAATAAAAAAAGTTCCCTTAAAGGCATTATTCGCCCGTTGGCCAACTCCATTCGGCGGTTTTCTGGTCGATATCTTCTTATATACTAATAATCCTGAAATATCGGTATTATTATTTATTTTTTTATTACTTCTTATTTTATTACGAAAATCGAATCTTTTTTTAGTTATACGTATAATTTTTTAATAAATGGAATATTTTTATGCTTTATAACTTAAGCATTTTAATTATCGATATTATATAACATATTTTCGTCTATATCGATCTAATATGCCGGAATAAACGGTTTTAATCCATTTTTAATATTCCGCTAGCCAAATTTTTATCGCATTTAAACATCTAATTACGGTAAATCCGCAGCATATCATAACAACTATTTTTCTTTTTACATTATCTATGGTGTACCCCGTAAATACTAGAATTTATAATTTATTTTATCGTAATTTTTTAAGTAACTTATATTTAAAAGCTTTATAACTTATTTTATTATAATTTTAATATTTAATACGTCGTTTATTTTATCGTTAAACGGCATCAATTTTTATAAATTCAGGTTTTTTTTATATAATATATTTTATTATCGTTAAACGTTAATATTAACATTATAACGTAATTTATTATTATACTTATTTTTGATATTACGAATTCGCCAAACATATTATTAATCGTTAATTTTAATTACTATTATAATATAATTAGTTAAATATTGTAATTAATTTTTTTAAACAATTTTTCCTAAACTTCTCGCTTTAAATTATTGAAAAATCGAGTTATTAATACTTCTTATCCCTAATTAAGTTTCGAAAAAACTAAATTAATTAACTACCATATTTAGAAACCGATCTTTTTTATTGTAATTATTAAATCTTTATTTCGGCCTTTATTTTTTCGTTTATTATTTCGAAAACTTTCTAAAAAGCTTATTCGAACGCCTTATAATCGCTATAAATTCGCACCACTTTAAAATTCTATTATTAAAGGTATTATAACGTATTCTCTTATAACAAGTTCAAACTAAATAACCGCATTACCCGAAAATCGTCCGGCCGCAAACTTAATTCGTACTATTAAAATAATAAATCGTACTGGAAAATATTTAAAATACGAACGATATTAAATAAAAATAATTACAACTTAATAAATATTTTATCGAAAGGTTTAAATTTAAAAGGTTTTAATATTTCTCCGGATTCCTTATTTAAAACTAATTAAACCGATATTTTACCAAAAATCTATTATATTTATTCCAAAAAAATTCGGGTAATTTAGAAAATTAAAATAAGCTCCGTATTATTTCGTTTAAGTTAGGTAATACGTTAATTCATAAGGTCCAATCGTCGAAGGATTTCTTTTTTAATTAGGATAAGAATTTGTTCTTTTTCGTCTAAGTCCATATTGTTATTTTTAAGGGCCTGGTAAGCGGGCTACTTACTAATAAACATATTATCGAGATATTACTTAAAGTTTAATAATGCTACTAAATAAAAACTTATAACGTATAACGGTTAAGTTAATTAACTAACTATTAAACCTAAATTAACGGGTTTATATTAGCAAAATACTATAAAAGTTTAAATAATAAAATAATTTAATTACGTTTTGTAATACTAAAAATATTTTAGGTAACGAAATTATATTATAAATTATAACTTTTTTAACTTATAAATCTAACGAATATATATATATATTCGTTTATCAGATTATGATAGATTTCCCAATCCAAGAAAATCTATATCAGGGATTATGATGGATTTCCTAATCTAAGGAAATCCATATCAAGGATTGTGATGGATTTCCCAATCTAAGGAAATCCATATCACGTGACTTGACTCACTTGGGTCCTGTTTCGGTCTTGTCTTACCAAGAGACCGTTTCCGAGGTCCGCCTACGTTGTGTTATAACAATTTACGTCTAGCCGGTTTTCTTATATTGAAGTTGTATATATTTAGGTAATAAACGAAATTTTTCTATTTTATAAAAAATAATTGATAATTAGCGTAATAATTAAGATAAAAAAGATATATATATATATTTATAATTTTTTTAGCGGAAAACTTATTACGTCTATTTATTGCAATTACTATCCATATTTATTTCGTTATTAAATAAAACCTTTCACTATTATTCGACAGATTTATCGCGATATACCAAAACTTAAAAAAAATCTTTATTTAATATATTCCGAAATTAAAAACAGTTGTTAATATACGCGTTAATACATAATATTTTTTTCGCGAAATTACCGTATTAAAATTTATCTAATAATATATAAATAATATAATTTAATAAAGTTAATAATCGATATAAAAATATCGAACTTAATAAATCGTTATAAATATTTTATAAACCGGCCAAAACTTATGTAAATAACCTGAACGTCACGAAAATTGGGTTAAATTTTAACGCGTATAACAATTACATACGCCCTAAATGGTAATAGGAAAGATTTCGTATTTTTTCGCGATATTGGCGAAACCCCCGCCTAAATCTTTTTCGGATTTCCATTAGGTGTTTATATAAGGCGACCATTTTTTCCGAGAAGTAATTAGACCTAAATTGAGTTGTGTACTTATAATTAAAGATTGGAGAGTATTGGTATTAAAGTAGAAGAAATACGCGATTTTGTAAAGCGTGCAGAAATCTACTGAGACTTTTACACCCCTACTATAAACGCGCCGGAACCGATATTATCCTTTTTTTGTAAAAATTAACGGTAACTAAAAAAAAAAAAAAAAAAAAAAAAAAAATCGATTATCGACTAAATTCTTAACCTAAATACGCGAAAAAAAATTTTGGTCCGGTTTTAATACGTTAAAAATACGGTTAATATATTACTTATTTAACGCATCTCGAAATACGGTAAAGTTAATTAGGCGTCGAATTTTATTAAATAGTAAAAAAACTTAAAACGCGTTTAAAATAAAATATTAATTATTAATAAATATTATATCAAAATCTAAAAATATTTTGTAAATAATTCGAGCTTATTTAGATTATAATCGTAAAATACGATATTATATCAAAATATTTACAATTTTAATAAAATTAAATTTTAATAAAACTTTTTATATTAACGGGTATAATAATGATTAATGTCGAAAAATATAGAGAGCTTCAATAAACGTAATAGGAAAATATAAAATTAGTTATAATTATTTAAGTTTATAATTTTTAAAGTTAAATTATAATAATATTAATAATTATACTAGGAAAAAATTATGTTAAATTTTGATTTAATAAATAACTTATTACTAATATCCGATTAGAAAATCTTATCAAGTAATAATAATTAAATATTAATTAAATTAAAATTAAAATAAGTTTAACATTTCGATTAATATATTCCAACGCGTATGAAAATATCAAACCGGTTTTTTTCTTTTTGATAATTACGAGAGTTATTATTTATAAAATTCGAAAAATATTGCGCTAATTACAACATTATTACATTTTGTATACTTACGTATTTTTCGTATAAATTCTAATTTTTTATATATTTTTTAAAAATATATTTTTACATTATATAGTAAAAGTTTAAAATAATATTATTATACTTATATTATTAAAGAAAATTTTCTTACCAGTTTTTACGATAACTTTAATTTTATTATAATATTTAATAATATTAATTCGAAGTTTGCAAAAATTAATTTCTTTTTATTTAATACCGTTTTTTCGCAATTCGAAATTTTTCTACTTATATTTATATTAACCTTTTTCCCATTAACCTCCGCCAGTTTTATTTCCCGCCTGTAAAAAACCTTTAAAAATATCCGCAAAACAATAAAATAAAAAAGGTATTTATAACTAATAGAACTTGCTAAGATAACTCGTTAATAAAATTATTAAAATCGATTAATTTTGCAATAAGAAGCTATATATTACTTTTACATAAAGCTGTTTTTCTTCGAGAAATAAACGTCCGATTACGCGAAATAAATTACGTTTTAAAAAGGAAAGATGTTTAATATATAAAAAAGATAAGCTTTTTTAGCTAAAAAGGAAAAAGGTAGTAGAAAAACACACCTAATAACAGATAAAAGTAATCGTCTTAAAAGGGTTAAAATGAAAAAACGGAAATATAATATTTACCACAAGCTCGGATATAATGCGCGCTTTTATTAAAACGTTATAAAAACGTTTAACGACAAAAAATCCGAATAATTTAAATTAATACGATATATTATTATTAAGTTATTTGGATTAAATATAGCGAGATGTTAAATATATTGCGCTTATATATAAAGTACGTGTTAGTAAAAAGCTTTTATTAAAATATTTATGAAGTTAGGATTTAATTTCGTTTCTTATAAATTTTATTATTATTTTGTTAAAAATATTTATTTTTCTTTAGAGACGATATTATTATAATATATCGCGAGAAAAATTAAAGTTCTGTCGATTAACTAATTTAATATATATAGAAACGGTATATTTATATAAGGCGTAAGAATTATTATAATTTCTTGGTAAAAAAGTAATTGAAAATAAATTTAATAAGAAAATTTAATTATTTTAATATAATTTTATAAATAAGTTAATTAATTTAATTGTTAAAGGAAATTTAAATAACTTTTTAAAAACGCTTATAAATAATATTATATTATTATTAAAATTTAATCTAGCCTATTTAAATTATATTATAAAATATTGAGGAAAATATAAGTTTTATTATTTTATAATAATTAATACACAACTCGATAAAATTTTTACAGTATCCTAATTTATTTAATTTAAATAATAATAATGTACTATATAAACAAACTAAATATATAAGCGAGCTGGACATTTTTTAACATTTCGTAATATCAAATTCAAATAACTTAATAATAATATATTATATTAATTAAAATTAATCAGATTTCTATCGCTAAACGTTTTTATAACTTTTTTATAAATACGCGTATTATGTCCGAGTTTGTCGTAGATATTACATTTCTGTTCTTTAGTTTTAACCCTTTTGCGACGACCACCTTTATCTGTTATAAGTTGTATTTTTTTATTACCCCCTTCTTTTTTAGCTCAAAAAGCTTACTCATTTTATATAATAAATATCTCTAATTTTTAAAAACGTTTATTTTAGTCCTTCGATATTTACTTTAAATATAGTTAATTTCGCAGAATTGGACGGCCTTTTATTTAAAAAAAAAGTAACTTTATACTAAAATATTAATTAATTTTTAGTTAAAAAATTAACTAATTTAACCGTTTTTAACGGCAAGTTACTTTAATCATTTTTAATTTTTTTTAAATAACATCTTTATTTTATCGTTTTACGGATAAGAAATAAAACCGGCGGAGGTTAATAAAAAAACGGTCGGCGTAAGTATAATTAAAAAAATTTCGAACTTAAAAAAACGGTATTAAAATCAAATAAAACGAAATTAGTTGCGGCGAATCCGGATTTAATATTATTGAACGTTATAACAATTTCAAACTCGTCGTAAAAGCCGATAAGGAAATTTTCTTTAGCGATATAAATATAATAATGTTATATTAAGTTTTTAATATATAACGAATAAACGCGTTTTAAAAGAAAAAAAAACTAAAATATATTAAAAAACTAAACCTTATACGAAAAATACGCGAGTATATAAAATATAATAATATCGTAATTAACGTATTATTTTTCGAATTTTATCAAATAATAATTTTTATAATTATTATAAAAAAAATCGTTTCGAATTTTTCGTACGCGTTAGAATATATTAATCGAACTATTAAATGTATTTTAAATTTAATTCATTTTTATTTAACTATTATTATTTAATGTAATTTTTTAACCGGTTATTAGTAATAAATTATTACGAAACGAGGTTTTAAGATAATTTTTCCCGTTATAATAATAAATAACAATATAATTTAATTTTAGGAGTTAATAACTTAATAAATTATAATATATTTTTTATTTCTTTATTAAATTTATATTGGTTTTTTACGTTTTTCGGTATTAGTAATTTTTATATTTGTTAGTATATAAAATTATATTAAAAATTTTTCAGAAAAATTATAAATATCTTTTTTTATAATGTTATATTTTACGATAATAACCCGAATAAATTTAAATTATTTGCGAAATATTTTTAATTTTTCACATAATACTTATTAATAATCGATTTTCTGATTTAAACGCGTTTAAAATTTTGATTACCATTTAATAAAATTAGTTACTTAATTAACCTTAATGCGTTTTACGACGCGTTACGTAAGTAATAAATTTGCTATATTTTAACATATTAACGCTGGGTAAAAAACGCTCGGGCATTTAGGTCGAAGATATAGTCGACGATCGATTTCTTTCCAGTCGGCGTTAATTTTCACAAATTAAGAGTAATATCAGTTCGGGCGCATTTACCGTAATATCGCGCTTTTAAAGTCGAAAATAAAGCGTTATAAATAAAACTAAGCTTTTTATAATTAAGTTTCGGGTTATTTTTCTTAACCTAAACAGCTAAGTTCATTTTTGCTTCTTTTATAAGCCGTTCTATATCGTGGTTATTAAGAAATTAATAATTAAAGTTGGATAGTTAAAAAGTTAAAAAAAAAATCCAGCTCGCTTATATATCCAGCTCGCTTATATAATACGTTAATATATATTATAAAGCTGCCAATTGAATTATATTATATTTAGTTAATATCAAAATATTAGCGTTATAGTTTAAAGGTAAAAATTTCCTAAATATTTAAAAATAACGCCTTTTTAGTGAATAATATAATCGATTAAAAAAGGTTTTCAATTTACGTTATAAAATTATTCAAGAAGGTAATAAAATAATAGGTAAATAAGTAAGATATAATAAATATTTTTATAATATAAGCGGAATTATTTAGTTTTTAATTAATTAAAAATTTAAAAGTTATTTTAAATAAATACTTTTCAAATATATAATATAAAAATTAATAAATCATACAGTTTATTAACGCCGATGTCGTCTTATTATTATTAGAATTATAATATATAAATATATATAATGATTAATTATAAAAGGGCATAGAGAAATATTTAATTAAAATAAATTATACGCTTATAAGCGATAACGTACTATAAATATAAGCGCAACACATATATAAGCGCAATATTTTTTAGCATCTCAATAATTAATCTAAATAATTTCATAATAACATAATACATTAATTCAAATTAATCGAATTCATTTTTACTAAGCGTATTCACATTTTTTTATAAATACGCGCATTATATCCGGGCTTGCCGTAAATGTTATACTTCTGTTTTTTCGTTTTAACCCTTTTATAACAACTACCTTTAGCCGTTATTAACTACATTTTTCTACTATCTTTTTTTTAGTTAAGAAAGCTTATCCTTTTTATATAATAAATGTCTCTTTTTTAAAAAAACGTTTATTTTTAATTTTTCGATATTTACTTAAGATATAATTAGTTTCGCGCAATTAGACGGTTTTTTATTTAAGAAAAGTAACTTTATACTAAAGTATTAATTAATTTTTAGCTAAAAAATTAACCGCTTTAATAATTTTTATCAGCAAATTACTTTAATAATTTTTAATTTTTTTTATAAGTAACGTTTTTATCTTAGTACTCTTTAAATACTTTTAAAGGTTTTTGCAAGTAGGAAAATAAAGCCAGCGGAAGTTAACGAGGAGACGGTTAACGTAAATATAATTAAAGGCATTTCGAAAATAGAAAAAACGGTATTAGGATTAAATAAACCGAAACTAATTACGGCAAATCCGGATTTAATATTATCGAATGTTATAATAACTTTAAACGTATTATAAAAATCGTTAAGAAAATCTTTTTGGCGATATAATTTTAATAACGTCGTATTAAGTTTTCGATATATAACAAATAAGCGCGTTTTAAAAAAAATACGTTAAAAAGTTAAAACTTATATGAAAAATACGCGGGTATATAAAATATAATATAATAATATCGTAATTAACATAATATTTTTCTCATTTTATCGAATAATAATTTTCGTAACCGTCGAAAACAAGAAAAACGTTTCGATTTTTTCGTATACGTTTAAATATATTAATTAAAGTATTAAACTTATTTTATATTTAATTCGTTCGTTATTTAATTATTATTACTCATTACATTTTTTTAATCGGTTATTAATGATAAATTATTACAAAATTAAAATTTAAAGTCATTTTTCCCTGTTATAATAATACATAACGATATAATTTAATTTTAAAAACTAATAATTTAAATAATTATAATTCAGTTTTTTTATTAAACTTATTTAAGTTTTTTACGTTTTTCGGTATTAGTAATTATTATATCTATTATTATAAAAAACCTTATTAAAAATTTAATTTTGTTAAAATTATAAATATTTTTTATAATACTATATTTTACGATAATAATCCGAATAAGTTCGAATTATTTACGAAATATTTTTCAATTTTCGCATAATATTTTTTAATAATCGATTTGCCGATTTAAACGCGTTTTAAGTTTTTTTTTTACCGTTTAATAAAATTAATTACCTAATTAACCCCGACGCGTTACGTAACGCGTTACGCGAATACAAATTCGTTATATTTTTAACATGTTAACGCTGGATAAAAAACGTTCGCGTATTTAGATCGAGGATACGGTCAATAATCGATTTTTTTTCAATCGGCGCTAATTTTTACAAAAACGAGATAATATCGGTTCGGGCGCGTTTACTGTTAAAACGGTATATTAAAATAGAAAATAACATTTTATAATTAAAACCAAGCTTTTTATAATTAAGTTTCGGGTTTCGTTTTTTAACTTAAATAGTTAAGTTTATTTTCACTTTTTTTATAAGGCGTTCTATATTACTGGTGTTAAGAAATGAATAATTAAAAATAGGTAATTAAAATGTATTAAAAAAATGTGGCGCTTATATATGTATTGCGCTTATATATGTATTGCGCTTATATATGTAGTACGTTATATTAATTAACGAATTAACTAAAGTTTTATTACGTAAATCTTTTAGGTATTTTAGAAAATAATTAAGATTAATAAATATTATTAAAGCTTTCGATTAACGGAGAAACGTTTTACAAATAATTTTAAAAAAGAAATTAACTAATTTAAAAAACTTAATCGCCGGAGGAAAGATAAAATAAAAAGTTATAGTTCTAGAAATTGTGACGATTAAGGCTGTAAATACTTTAAGGTGTTAAAGGAGTGTATCGGTTAGTAAGGGTACGTTAGTACCCTATATACTAAAGAATCCCTTTGATCGTAATATACATATTCCGTGGCTAGAATGCCTTAAAGTGTAGAGCGCGTTTTAGAGCACCTATAGCTAGTTATTAATAAAATAACAACTGATGTCCCTTATATCTAACATAATACGTTATACATATTTGCTTTATCTTAAGATTTATATTTTAACAGTGACAGCGTTATTAACGTATTATAAACGTATTTCGAATTATTTAATTCATATTCGATTTTATATGATTTAATGACAATTTTGTTCTATGGCCGGTGCGCAAATTGGTGAGAGTGTGCATCGGCACATGCACCCCTCTAGTTTGTTCTCTGGTCTCTGGAGGACACCCCCGTCCTATAGGAGCGCTTATCAAAGATTTACCCGTAGCCGAACCTGTGGGCATTGTGGGGAGCGTCCATAAGTTAGCTAGGCTTCCCCGCAAAATTCGGCATAGTTCGAACCTCAATACGACTCAGCGAACGGAGAAACTTGAAAAAGGTAATCGCCCATTGCGTGGTCGGGTTCAGTGAAAATAAGTGACGATGTCTCTCGGCGTGGTTATATATCTCGCAGCTGCACCGGCAAGATGGACTTCGGCACCACAAAAAGCCTTACAACTGCCAAACCTCCAGTCCTTGCCATGATCCGGTCACGTCTCAGTTCGGTTCTACTCTTCGTGGCTGCCCCCGTGGCGGCCACCCTCCATAAGCAGAGCACCCCACCGATGGGTTGGAACAGCTACAACTACTACGCTTGCGACCCAACTGAGGAAATCATAAAGATGAACGCCGAGGCGCTGGTGAATTCTGGTCTCGCAGCTCTGGGATACGACTATGTGACGACAGATTGCGGATGGATGACCAGGGACAGAGATGGCGAGGGCCGACTGCAATGGAACGAGACGCTCTTTCCCTCGGGTGGCAAGGCATTGGGGGCCTATATACATGATCTTGGATTAAAATTCGGTCTCTACTCTGGCGCTGGATATTATCAATGCGGCTCTGTGGACCTGCCTGCTTCGCTTGGTAGGCATTCCATTCATCGGCTTAGATGTTGAAAGTGCAAAGAAGCTAAAATCCGATGGTTTGAACAGGGTATGAAGAAATTGATGCGCAATCATTCGCGGATTGGGAGGGAGATTCGTTGAAGTACGTGTATTGCCCTCCCCGATGAAGCCCCTGTCTGGTCCCTTCTGGACTATTGCTGACTTACCACTAGGTATGACAACTGCTACTCGGCGTCTCCGGATGTGATGGTAAACAATAGTTCGCCAATATTCCAATCCCCAGTCCGGCATCAAAAAATGGCCGCCATCCTTGACTCAGTGGACCGAGATATCGCCTATTACATCTGCCAGTGGGGCCTTGGATATAACGTTGGCGAGTGGGCATCTCCCATCAGCAATGCATGGCGCATTAGCAATGATATCTACAACTCCTGGCGAAGCATATGGCGCATCACTAACGAAGTTGTACCGTACTGGCGGCATACGAGAGTTGGTGCTTTTCCAGATATGGATATGCTGATGTGAGGCTCTCTTTGCCTCAGTCGAAGCTGCTTTGCCAATTATTAACTGCTGTGCGAAATAGTATCGGTCTAAATGCGTTGAGTCTAGAGGAGGAGCGTTTCCACTTTAGCATGTGGGCTATTAATAAGTCCCCCCTGAAGATCGGGGCGCCTGTCGCAGAGTCGGCCGTTGTACCGCAAGAGTCCATCGATATCCTTTCGAACGCAGAGGTCATCGCCATCAATCAGGACTCCTTGTCCAAGCAAGCACGCCTGATACGTCGATACACTGAAGAGGAGTGGGACGTATGGGCAGGCGAACTATCCGACTCCCGCATGGTATTGGGTATAGCGAATTGGAAGAACGAATCTCAAACCGTCAGCGTGGACCTCAAGGTGGCGGGCGTGCAGGAAGCAAATGCGCGTGACGTCTGGGCACACGAGGATTTAGGACGCTTAAGTGGCGCGGGGACATGGGATCTAAAAGGACACGAGATGAAGCTTCTCATTCTGAGTGAAATTGCGAAATCCTCTTCTGCGCCAAATGGGACTGGGTTCCACCCCTCTGAGAAAGCGAGACTCTCGGGAAGTGCAGTTGTGGAGTCGTGTGCCGAAGGCGAGTGCTTGCCCGCTGGCTCTAGGGCCCGGCATATCGCGGCGGATTCGACCGTTACATTTGAGGGCATTACATCCAATGGCGGAGGCACCAAGTTGCTCGGTGTTGACTTCATCAACTACGAGATAGCTACCGATTCAGCCTGGGGTTGGGGATCGAACACAAGAAACATGACAGTCGCTGTTAACGGTGGGAAGCCGAAGAGGTGGGCTTTTCCCATCTCAGGAGGAGACTGGCTGGAGGCTGATCGCATGTTCATTGAGGTTGACGGATTTGTGGATGGTGATGTAAATACAGTTTCTTTTGCTGGGTTCGGGGCTTCGTATGCTCCTGACCTAGTCGGGTTCGAAGTCTTCGAGTAGGGACAGTAATTCCGTCTTACCCTTCGCACAAGCTGCGCTTGATAGAGCCTATATGCTTAGATTATTCCTCTCTGCTTCATTATATGACCAGCGAATTGCAATATAGGGTTGTGGTGTCTTATACTACTAACCTGTCGATACTAGAAGACATCAACTTCTTACCGATACTGGAGCTCAGGAGAGGGGCAAGAACACGTTTATATTGCGTCGTTCTGCCAATAGTGTTGAGCTCCGCAGCCAAAAGCTAGGTCCTTGGTACGAAGTTACAACGTTCGTAGTATATACGGGTAACTTCCTGAACCAGGCACGAGAACCCCAGCTTACGGCTAAGATATGCCTTGGGTCAACCCTCGCCTGCGCGCCCACGGTGTAGTACTACTTCCCCTAGGATGGAGTATGAAAACCGTTGCACGGCCCTGGGGACCGCGAGAGATACATTGATAGATATATATGACGGCGTGAAAGATCAATCGCGTTAGAACGCAGCTTTCAACATTATTTATCTAAAGCAGATTTTTAAATACAATCCTTTCGGCGGTAAAGGCCATACGAGCTTAATCTCAGATTTTGCGTGCTAGTTTAAAAGCCGTACTTTTATAAACAGCATTATTTAATACGTAATGGCAAATAAAAGTTCAATGCTACCATTTTATAAAACCTAGATTCTAAATTTATTTTATTAGCTTTATTAGTAAGTAATAATATTATTACATCATATTTAAACCGCATTCTTTTAATTATAACTATATTTTTAAGTATTTAGAATGGCTTTAAATAACAGGCAAGCTGTGTTAAAGTAGAATATATTAATAATATTACATTTAGTTAAAATATAAATTATTAATAAATTCATTATATAAAAGTAATACGCGATATATATGTAAATTTATTTAAATTGATTTATTATAATAATTATTAGTCCTAATAATTAATAATTAAAGCGTTTATTAAATTAAGTATTAATATCTAAAAATAATACATTTATACACCTCATATATTAATACCTTTTACTACGAAACTAATGCTCCTAATAATAATATTTCGAGCTGCTTAATACCGATATATATTTCTACTGGTCTATTTTTATTACAATTATAAGCAAACAAACGTGGGCACAACATTCAACTGGCCCCCTATGCGCACACCGTCGTGTGACTGGCGACCTGGAGCTCTTGTCGTGCCAGCCACGTGGGTTCCGGTGGGAAGTTATGGAGGTTGTGCTCTCACTTGATGTGGTTCTTCCTCGCCATCCACGACGGTCTTAAACGAAATAGACGTGTGGTGCAGCTCCAAACCCGCGACTGCAGCCCGACCCATTCGGATACACAGGAGTAGGGCAAGAGGAATCTCTGAAACCGCATTTATTGGTTGGTCTGGCCACCTTAACGGATAGTCAGTGGTCTCAGCCTACGTATACAGCCACGGGAACGCTCAATTCCCGAGCGACGGTAAAAGTAGATAGCACGGCATAGCTCAGTAGTCTAGGGAAAGGGGGCCTAAACTACCTTGTATATTCCCCGATACTTCTTCATCTGTCTCTGCCGCCACGACGGCAGCAGGTCCCCACCCCCTGGTTCCGCATATGAGACGCGCCACAGGAGGAGCACTACCCAGCGAAGCAAAGCAGGGCAAGGCAAGGCAAAGAAATGCACAAGCGGCCAGACTGAGCGGCTCGCCCGCGGTTGCCGGTCTGTCCGGCTGAGTTACCCGCCGTACGACGTGGACGGGGATAACAGCAGCCGTGGCTTTGCCTTGTCGACTAAGTGCGTAAGAATGATCAACCATCCCGTCCAGCTTAAGTCGTCGTGGTGCTACCTGAAAACGGGGGCAGACCGGGACTCGCGCTTGTTGGTTGGCAAAGAACGCTCTGGTCTTACGTTCCACGGTTCGTCTCGACTCGAAAGGTCCAGAAAGGGGGTAGCAGGAATCACCCGCTCGATCTGCCGCGCCGTTGCACACGGTTCGAGGACCTAGGTATATAGCACCGAGTAACCAGTCCTATACAGCCCACTAGGCTCGCGATCCAGTATAAGCTAGGTATCCGTAGACAGTCGGAGCACGACGGCTATCAATGAGCATGCTTGATCGGATCGCACTGCCAGCACTAGCTAGCTGTTTCGTGAACCATCTGCGCGATTCACGCAGGAGCAAGTACAAGCGAATGAATTCAACCACCGTACCTCGCTCCCTGAGCAGCCAGATGCTGTCGCAAAGCAGATGGCAGAGCCGCCCTGCGCAGATGGGACCTACACTTAGTTTGTTGTAGGTTGTTAATCGACCGTGCCGCCATATCCACCCACGCCGAGCCGCCCGGCTGTCGACCAGGTAGTAGTGGGTGCTACGCGCGTCCGGTAAACACCAGCGAGGTAAGCGAGTTACCGTCCATCTCGTCTTTTCTTCGGTGGTTGGGATGGAGGGCTGGTCCGCTCTCCATGTCGACAACTAGCTAGGTTTACGTCTTCTGCTGCGAGCAAGCTCGGATACGGCTTTTAATCCGCTTCATGCATGCCGTACCTCGACCGCGACCGTCAGACACACCCCTCTACTGTCTGACCGGTAACAGGTCGATCAAGAGGGGGTACGTCCGGTAAAGGAACGTGTCTGGCCGGACAAGAATCTTCAGAAACAATCACTCTTAATGCGTATCTCCCCTTCGAACAGTAAGTCAGAGTCATAAGATGAATTCCACAAGCCGAACCACTACGGTTTGTTTCCGTTTCGTTTCTTCGTAACCGATGCATGTTGCGGTGCCCGTAATATACATCTTATAGAATAGGAGACTAAAGAAAGGCCGAGTCTTATCATTCAGGAGGGCGTACCCGAAGGTAAGATATGTATCTACCTCATTCATACCCATATGTTGTCATTGGTCAGACCCCCTACCAGAGCTATGCTACATAGATACAATGAACCCTGCCCGACACTGGGAACTCCGGTGGCGCCGTCCCGTCCGACTGAAACATGCAATTGATGCGTTAGGCCTTCCACCTGCCACCCGCGAGAGCCTTGTGCCTACTAGCACACCGCTCTAGAAAGGATAAGAAACGAAAGCCAGGTTTTTAGACGCCAGCCAGCCGGGTATTGTCTCATTATTGCTAACCAACTGAAGGTTCGAAAATTTGAGGTGGAGCGGCTGCCTGGCCCCACACCGCCAGCCGTCCCGTAAATCTTAACTTATAGACTTAAAGACATGCTCATCTTGTTAAGGGCCGCCAACCCCGGGGCCGTCTGAGAAGAGCAACAGGGGCCACTGCACGGCGGCTGACGTCGTCGCCGTGCTCCCGCCGTTGACGCCGTTCAAGCCCACGCTGCCCGGGATACCGAGGCTGCTAGCGGCGATGGTATCGCTCAGACTCCCGGGGTGTGTCGTCCTCGGCCCCCCGGATCCGGCACCGCCGAGGGACATTAGGGCGCTGGCGCTGAACCGGTCCTGGCTGTCGACGACGGCGGCCGTCCAGTCCTGCCACATGGTGAGGCCGGCAGTGTTCGCTCCCTCGTGCGAGGGCTGCAGTCGCCACATCATGTCCGCCTCTGATTGTGGTTGTGATGGTTCTGTCATCTGCGTGGCTTGTGCGGCGAAGGTGGTGAGCGAGTGGTGATCGGTCGGCTGAGCTGGAGCGTGTATGTGAGCCCGTGCAGTCTGCGCTTGCGCGCGAACTTGTCTGTGGGCGTGCGCCTGCGCCTGCGCGTGAGCATGAGCCTGTGCTTGTGCCTGTGCCTGTGCTGCAGCAACGTGACCTGCTGTTTGAGCATATAGGTATTGGCCATTGTGGTCGTACGCCACGTTGCCTGAGGAATGCGTTGTAGAGTCGTTATATTGAATAGATTGGTGATACGCGCCCGATTCACGAGCGACTTCGGGGTAGAAATTGTTGCGCGCTGTCGCGGTGATGGCTTGGTTCGTCGAGCCGCTCAGGTGCTCTCCCCCACCGGCCTGGCTAGGTGTTCTGCTCGGCCCCGTGCTCGATATCGCATTGTACGTCGGCGAGCGCGGAGAATGTTTGAGCATATCCTGTGTTATCGGCGGCGCCGGCGGTGGGACGGACGCGCCCCCCTTGTGGATACGATCGTGCTCGATCCATGCTATGGTACGGTCGATTACGGAGCTCACGGCATCGCGAGGACGTAGCCCGCATCCTGTTTTTCGTGTTAATTATACCAGCTCCATAAGTGCGAGAAAGCGGCCGCTTAAATGAACCCACCCATGAGATTGCCCGTCTCTGCCAGTATGAGTAGCCAGCTGTTCATGTCTTCGCGGAGGGTCTGCACCTCGGCGGCGGTCGCCTCGTATCTCCTCTCCCAATGGACGGCGAGCGTGGTGAAGATGGCGGCTATATACACCGCCAGGCAATACCATGTCGTGTCGAGGCACTTGAGCCTGTATAAGCTGCGCAGGGTCTTGAGCATGTCCTTGGCCGTCTCCTCGCAGATCCGGGCGTTCTCTGCTAGCATCCTGGGGTCGCTCGTCAAAGCTACGGACGGGTGCCTCAGGCACAGCCGGAATTCGCACGATAGCAGTTGAATGTAGAGGGCCACCATGTGGCCTTCGTGTTCGGCACGGTCGAGGTCGTCTATCCTCAACAGGTCCGGTAGATTGTCCTTCCAGTCCTGCAGCTGTTCCTCGAGCGCTTCCACGATGGGTACGTACCTCCTGGGGTCCCGCCTGGCGGCGTAGATGTTGGAATACATCTCCAGGAAGAGGGCAGCGATCTTGTGACAAGCTATCCCTGCTTCGAAGGGACATTTGGCAACCCTGCTCGTGTCGACGCCGTCGCGCGTCAGCAGTTCGTCGGCTATCGGCTCGGGAAACTCCACGTCGCACTCCTCCAGCCTCAACGGCATCGGGCGCCCCAACCGTCCGTTCAGGGCTATCGCCGTGGCGGCGAGGGCCCACCATATTCGTTTACGCATCTCGTTTTCGAGGTTGGTGCCCTCACCGGGTTTCTTGTAGGCCCGGTGGAGGCCGAGCTCCATAGCGATGCTCAGGGCATAGCAGGTCAACATATTGCTGCTGTCCGACTTGGGGAAGCGCGAGGTATGCAGAGCGATCATGGTCAGGGCCTGAAGGTTGACGACGGTGCGGGCCGTGGCCAGGTCGAAGAGCTTGCTTAGCGAGAAGTGATAATGCTTATTTGACACCTCGTGCAGGCGGGCCCTCTGTTCGGGCGATTCCTGACGAATCCCGTACTGCAGGTATATCGCCGCGTAGACCATGTGGACCATGACAGCCTCGGCGGGCGTCGGAACGAAGCTCGGGTCGTCGTAGAGCCGCGTGAGTAGGTCCATGAATGTGGGTTTGTGGAGGATGGGAAGAAAGGGGTAGATCATGAGGAAGTACCACTCAGCGTAATTGAAAGCGTCTGCCCTCGGGGGATACTCGACGTGTAAGGGCGGGTTTACGTTCATGACGGACTGCAACATGGCCTGGACCGATTTGTTATATAAAGGAGTGCGGACCTGGGCGTTGGGCGGCGGCTCGTCCACATCCAGGGCGTCGAACGAGTTGATGTCTATCGTGCTCCCTAGGATGCTCAGAGTGGTTCCCTTGATGGAACTCAGGGGCGCCTGGTCCGCACCGACCCCGAGACGAGCATCTGCGGGTATGGGGTCTGCGATAGACTGGGAGATACCGGCCATCGGCGCCTTGGAGGCTATCGACCGCTCCCTGGCCCAGGCCGAGGACGGCGAGTTTTGCGACGCCCACGACTCCTTCGTACCAGCGCCGTTGCCGTTGCGGACGTCGTCGTGATCACCGCCAGCCGAGTCTGAGATGGGATTGCCGGCGGAATCGAAGACAGTGTTGGAAGGGTAGCTTGTAGACTGATAAGGGGACCACTGCCAGGGCTTCACATCGACCCCGTTGTTGGCTAGGAGCTTCTCGAGAGCACGGATGTGGTTCAACATATCCGACTTCTCGCGCTCCAGCTCTTGCATGTAGCCCCTCCGTTCGGTCCGGCCAGTCACTCGGTCGGTGACGTAGCATTCGAGGTTCTGGTTGATGCAGTGCGAGCAGCCCTCGGGTAGAGCATCGCATCGGATCTTGCGAACCTAAGGCGAGAAATCCGTCAGAATTCCGAAGTCCAATTTTTCGCTCCCCGGAGGGTTCAGGGATGTCCCATCCGCGCTCGCAATGCAGCTCTGTATACCTAGTATCTTGCACCAGCAAAAACACGTGATACTGCGGAATGCGACGAGATGACAGGAGATCCGATGACAAGACATGACATGACAATCGGAGGTGGGATTGACTTTGACCAGGCTCCAAATCCGTCTGAACTTTTTACATGCTGACCGACGATCGAGTTGACTGACCGGGTGACTGATCGCATTAACTTTAAACGTACCTTGCACCGATCGCAGGCTTGCCCCGTCCTCGTATATGACTGCAGCTTGCTCTTGACAACGCTGGAGAAGTCATTGGGGGCTGGCCGGTCCAGACGAGGTATTTTGCATTTTACCTGGCCATCCGGAGACTCGACTTCGACCGAATCCCCAGATCGTTTCGGTGGTCGACCCGGAGGCATCGCGACTTGTGTGAGGGTGGAGTGTGAGCAGCAACAGGAGCGGCAGCGGCAGCGGCAGCAGCGGAAGCAGCAGCAGCAGCGCCTGTGCGGGCGCACAAAACACGAGAAAGAAGCTTCAGGACGAAACTTAAAAGTCAGGTATATATGTATGGGCGGGATGATAGGTTAGAGGCAGGGAGGAGATATATGCCAAGCTATCTTAGGTCCTTGTACAAAATACCCAGTTAAGGCAATCACCAGAAAAGTCAATGGGATAGGATAGGTATGTACCTATATAAAAGCAATGAAGATAGATACCTATAGCTACCTACCTACGGGCCTGCCACGTACGTAGTAGATAGGTAAGTAAGTATGTATGTATGTATATATGTATATAAGCAGAGATACAGAGCACGGACACCGGACCTGACGGTATGGTCTAGTAGGTATGTGTGAGGTAATGTACGTAGGCATGTAGGTGCGTTAAGTTACAGCGGTAGTGGTGATAGGGCGGCACGTAGGGCAGAGGTAAGGATGTCCGGCCTGTCAGAGCCTGGAGCGGTAGATGGTAGATTGGTAGACGATAGACGCGGCAGATATCGCTATCTGCTCCCAAAGACCGTGGGGCGGGTATGGTAGCTGCGGGTGTGCGGCGTGGCGCGCATGGGCTGTTCCTTGGAACCGGGGCCTCCCGTGTCGCAGCAGCTGCAGCAAGCAGCAGCACAGCAACCAGTAACTGGGTAACAGTCGCAGATATGTACGTAGTAAGCTACGTCGTACCGGTAGTAGGGCCCCGGATGGGGTCGCAGTCAGTTGACATGACAAAATGTGGATTCTCGTTTGGTAGTCGTGCTTTCTCTGCATACAGGCAAGCGAGAGCGTACGTAAGTACATATCGTAGAAGGGAAGAAGGGAGGTTGACCTGGCTAATACTATGAGAATTTCGTATTTAATGTTAATCCCCTTGGCTTTGAACGGATACCAAGTCCATACCTAGGGAGGGAGAGGGCCGTCTTAGCTCGACACTTGACTTGCGGGCGGTGGATCATCTACATAGAACCTAGAACATGGTGTGGAAGCCCGTTGACCGTTTTGTGACCCCATATCTACTACAACATACTCCATATCAATTAGTAGCAATCCTGTAAGTTACATATAGGAAGGGGAGCTTGTGAACCTACGTAGGGTGTTTTGTGGATAAACGCAGTAGCCTACAGCTTTAGATTAGATACGTACCTACCTAGGTAGTTATTGCTCTACTCCTGGTAGTTAGCCTCTAGTTAGTGCCGTATATAGTTGGTCGATAGCGCGGCGACTCCGACGTTCCCGCGCCGCTGTCCAGGTATATTAGTGTTGTACAGAGATGCTCGGGTAGGTTGGTACGCACACGTAGGCATGCACCCACTAAGAACCTAAAGTAGCTAAAAGAAAGCATTACATCGAATATCATCAACCAAGCGGGCGTGCATTGCCGTTACGATAGGCTGATATATACAACTTGAACATATATGAAAAAGGCATCTACCTAAGTAGGAGGATTCCAGAGCGACTGGTACCAGTTCCGTACCTTAGGTGAGTGTATAGGTGCCCATCAAGATAAAACAAACAAGCGTAGGAGCACAGCCATATATCCTGGAGGGTCCAAGAACTGGGAATAACCTTGCAGGCACTTCTTTATATCGGACTTTATTATTAATAATTGGTCCCAACATCTATCGCCGTGGTAAATTACACTAATTTGGCCGGTTTTAGGAGAGGTCAGAGGTTATCCTGCCGATGTGCTTTTCGTACTCAATGGAGCACGACAAGACGTATGAGATGTCGATATGTAAACGGAACACCGGGAGCAGCAAGTAACTTTTAGCTGGTGAGATTACAATCAAATATATTCTCCTTCCAAGGTTGCGCCTTAAGTACAACTGACTCTGATACTGCCTTGCCCCAGGTTGGATCATTCGGCAGCCCGAAGTACATGAGGGGACAAGGCTAAAGTAGAGATATCCACCATAGATACACGACGTGTTAAACAGCAGGTTAGCCGTATACTAACCATAGAGTGTCGACTGAGTGCAGCATCAGTGGCATGTTCGTCGCGCTCTGCAAGGGTTCAAGGTTTTCAAATTTCACCTAGTTGCCGGTTATCAAATATCTACCGCATATACAAAAGAGGGGATTCAATGTTCAAAACAGCAGTAATAGCAACATGGACACGGTAATAGCAACGGCAAAAGAGAAAATCACACTGCTGGTGTTAATACTGAGTGTATTACTGTTGTTGGCGTACATACCTAGGTAGCTTTGCCCTCGTCATTGGATCCTTAGTCTCAGCAAAACGTTACGGGAGAAACAGGAGAAGTGATGACAGAACCACAGTATCCATCGGACGATTTTGATATCCTCCCGCTGTCTCCTTAGCTTCATCTTCTACGTGCTTAGTGACTACAAGAGGTAGTTGTGCGATGTTGGGGACACTAAAACGTCCGAGCCGAGATTCGGTTCCAACTCGGTTCCTATCCGCAGGTGAAGTGTTCCTGAGTGGGATGGGTTGATATTGTGTTCGCCTACCAAGTAGGTAAATCCACGCAGATAAACGCTTGCGCGCGTTGGGTCAAGCGTTTTGGATATTCAACCATGTCGTCGCCGATCGCACCACGTCGCCCACTGCTTGCTCGCCGTCTCTCTCTCCCTCTCTCTCTCTCTCTCTCGCCGACCAGAAAATTCGCCCACCCAGGCCCTTGCTGGCCAGGGAAGGCCCCCTGTACGAGTCCCTATTTCGGCCTCGCCCTTATGAAAGCCGTTTCGCACGGGAACCCACGTGCCATTCGCGTTTTCTCGTCATTACCTAGGTATGTTTTGGGTTACCGCGTATCGAGTTATGCCAATGGCCTACAGGGAACGACATCCCCGGACCAGCCGCCCCCCGGGTTGGCCCCCCCGCCTATATCAGCTGATCGGAAAGAGCAATTGCCCTTGGCCACACGCGCCTGGCTGAGGAGGAGCTGAGATAGCCCTGCAAGTGACTAATCGTTCCCTAAACATGCATTCTGCAATGTCAGGGGGAAGGAGCTAAACCAAGCCTGGGGAAGCGGACATGGGTTCAGGCCGCAGAGCACCTGCCTATTCAATCCCTTAGCTATTTGACTATGTGCCGAAGCCTCAACATGAAACGGGCATTGGGGGGGTCTATCTCGGTGCCGAAGAACCCTGGCAGAACAAGCCCCTGCTCTCTGGAAGGCTTGGCATGGGCCCAGATAGCACCTGCATGACTAATGGTAGGCGAGCCTATTATACCGGATTATACGATGCATCAACTGGCGACGAGACGGACGTACTGTACCTACGTACGTACGTACGTCCCTTTCGATCTCCATGACCATGTTTGTCTCTTCGACCTTACTCCTCTGAATGAAGGCGGGTTCGTCACTGCAGATTATCTCTCGAACAGCTCGTCTCCCATTGGTTCTAAAGTTGCGGCGCCTGCGTAGAAACTCACACATAGGCACTACATATAGTCATAGCGTCTAACGGAAGTTCAGGTACAAAGGAGCGTAACCGAAGCTGCATGGGATTCCCCATGGGCGATTCTTCACGGCCGTTTTATCTCAGAAATACACCTAAGACGTCAAACACGAAGCGCCATCGGCAACGTTTGTACCGAAAATGGTGCTACCGCCCGCGCCGCTTAAGGCTGAGGCTCCGCAGGCTAATGCGAGTGCTTAATTAGGTGAAGAGATGAGCTCGAATCGAGAATCGACCAGCATTCTGAATGGTCTTGTTAATATGTTTGCCTACCGCTACCACCGCCATCTTGCGTTTAGGGAGGTTGGCCATTATGAGAAGCCATTAAGCGTGCTGTCAGGCCCATTTCTTGTCCAGTAACTATATACCTACGAGAGAAGGGCCGTCTTGGGGTAAACTAGGTACTAGTAATTATAAGCAGATACACGGGTAGTTCTTTTGAAGCTGTTATGATTGCACCTAGACCATGATCGAGAGATGAAGTGATACATACCTTGTAGCAAGAACTCCCAGTAGTATATTTTTGTCAGCTACCTCCGCCGTCCTACTTGATTCCCTTACAGGCTTGTATGGAAATCTACTTGTTTCTATATATCTGTAATTTGTCATTACCACAACCCGTCTTCAGCGTTCCATCAACTTATTAACAGCTGTTTTTGCTTCAAATCAAGACCTTTCCGTGATTTCTAGTATGAATACTAGAAGCCCAGCTTCGAAATATCGAAAAACCAACGCCTTCGTAAAATGTTACCGTCAATTAAAGCTGCCGAACGCCCTTAATAGAGGGGATAGAATGAAGGGCTGCGTTGAGAGTAGTAGGAACCAGGAAAGGAATCGATGGAGGCAATCTTGCATACAAAGTGTATGGGAATATACATACTAGCTGCTTAGAGAATCCTTGCCAGGCTGTGGAGGTAGCTAACCAAAAAGAATTCCAAGGAGTTGTTCCTAGGTAGATTGGGCACGTATTATTGCGCCTTTTGAAAGAGGTGTTTAACAAACCTGGTAACTCTCCACCAATACCAACATGGATCAAACTTGTCTGCATATAACAATTGCTATAAATAATGAATAATGAAACGGTTCGTAGTTTCTTCGGGACCGTAGCTATTCATAAAGTAGGATAGGTAGGTAGTATTCTTCCAGGTAGGGTAGTAATGTCTTATACCGACTTACACGTGGGTAGTATTCTATTCCTTGAAGTCGATGTCGAATGTCGAGTGGGCCGGCTACCCTGGTTACCCCTCCATACTTACTGTACACCGATGCCGGATAAGGTGCGGACCATGTCGATCTTTACCCCACCACCATCGTCACCTCGCAACTCAAAATACCTGCGCTCATTAGATAAGCCTCATCGACTTTGGAAAATGTTTGATGAGCGACCAACAGACGAGAGAGCACCAGACCAGACCGACCAACAAGTCAAATAACGGTCTAAACTTGGTACCGAGCTTCGATTAGTAAGTTATACCACGCTACGACGTCGTTGACGGAGGTATTACGCATTGCATTACCACGGACAAAGCAACGGTTGATGAAACCTCTTGCTTGTTGTTCCAACGACGTCTTCAAATCCATCCCAACATTGCACATCACTTTCTCGAAACAATGACCACCCTCATCGAGACCGTCCCGCTGGAGCATGTGCCCGCAACGCACTCTGTCCACGTCGCCGTGTTTAGAGATGTCGCCAATTCAGAGTTCCTGCAGCAGCAACTCCTTAGCCGGAATCCAGATTTCGAGTACGCTTTTATCGACGCGAGCTCTGTAGGTGCTTATCAATTATCATCCACGTGGACGAGTGGCCATGTAACTGACACGACGCAGGTCATTTCCCGGTTGCAGGTCCTATCGGCCGTATATAAGGCAATTACGATGCAGCTGGGGGGTAATATGAAAACTTCAAATATTCATTCAGAGATCGTCTGTTTGCTAAGCCCCACAAATAACGTGAGTACTGGAATAATTTGCCAAGTTCCAAGGCTAGGACCCCCAGCCGAGGATTACACTCTGATAGACAACAAGGTTGCGATGGGCCTACCTTGTCTGTCTCGTCCATTTTAACTCTACGCTTGAGAGCCCACTTCTCTCCCTTCCCCGGCTCCCCTCCGGAGCGTTGAGGAATACATACAACTACCTGCAACACTGCCCATGTAAAATCCACTTGCCTGGTACGCGAGGAGGATATGACAAAAGTATCGGTCAGGGGCTTGTTTCGCGTGTTCCCTCGCCTACCGCCCGTCTCCGCCCGATCGAACCCCCCCCAATTCCCTCTGTTCCCGCAAACCAATGATCCATATGCTCACAAGCCATTGTGGCCTGTACTTGTAGATCGCAGAGGCCTACCGGCGATACGGCATAACTCCAAGCAGCAGGGACATCATCATCGTAAAGGTCCTGATAGCCGCAGACGCGACATCAGCCGGGGATCAAGGCCGGCCGGGCGCGCGGGACGTGGAGGCCCACCTCCGGGAGCACGTCGAGGGCACGGGTGTCCCGTTCAGCGACGAGGTTCTCTCCGGGACCACCGACTGGGCCAAGGTGCGCAAGTACTACAAGTTGAACAGTATCGGCTGGTTGGACGGCATCAAGGACGAGTCACTCAAACGGCGGGAGATGGAGATGCTGGTGCTGGGGAGCATGGCGTTAAGGGGCGTGTAACCAAAACATGACAACCCGGCCTGCGGACCAGCAGAACATGAACGACGCATGAATAACTAGAAGACCTTCAATTTATGTTCGCGGCAATATCTGAATTTAGGAGACGCATGTCACTTTCAGGATGATTCGAGAAGTCGATAAGGGGTCCAAAGCACATTTCAAGGACCATAAATCCGAAGCTCTACGCAAGCGGAGAAATTATGCCAGCGAGTTAGAAACAAGGAGGTGATAGGGTAGTTTCAAGAACACTCAAGTGCTCAGGGGCCGGGAGATTTCCAAATATATCACTCAAAAACCCATAGATACGAAGACGATGTTCTGTAATCAAAGCTGAAGCTCATGGCTCTGATCCATTGACCGTTTTAATATGCGTCATTGGTGGAGCAACTGTGTACACAATCTTCCTTCATTATAATGTTCAAGTGACTAGTCGCTGGCATGGTGACATAGTGAGGAATATCATAAATAGAACATAGTTCCCACGCATTCTTTCTACTCGTGAGGAATGGACTTCCCAATTCATGATGATATGATTTAAACGTCATGCATCATTGACCGACGGTAATCATAACAGCCGTTCGAAAGTGTGTATCGCTAACTCAGAGCAAAGAGTCCCGCACAGTCCGGAGGACGGGATATTCTACCCTCTTGCAAAACAAGTTGACTCTGCGTGCCAGTCCGTCCGTCCGCCTGTTGACTGAAGTCAAACTATCCCATAACCCCCAATACGCCAAACCCTGATGAAACTTAGTCCTGGCTCCCTTATCCTACGCCGCGGGCCCAAATCCAAACGCCCCCTTGACCCTCCTCTTGAGCTCCTCCCACATGGCGTCGCGGGCGGCCTTGGTCCTCGAAATGGCGTCCTTGTTCTCCTGCGCGCGCCGCAGGAGGTACGCCATGCACTCCTTGGTCGACCCCCAGACCACGTACTTGTACGCCCTGGTGGCGACCGGGCCTTTACTCTTGGCCCCGTCCTCGTCCTTCTTGGCATTTTCCGTGGCCGCGCCCTGCTTCTGGACACCCGCCTCGGCCTGCAGGGCCCGCTTCGCCGCCAGCAGGTCGCAGCTCACGTCATCCGCCATGCCCATGAGCTGGGCGATGGCGAGCTCCGTGTCGGCGGACTCGTCGCCGGCGCGGAGAGCGTGGGCCTTGCGCACCGACTCGAGGTTGTGCGTGCCGAGGAGGACGCTGACGAGCGGAAACTCCGGCTGCTGCTGTTGTTGTTGTTGGTTCGCCGCCGAGGCGTTGGCACTACTACTGGGGCGCAGCACGGGCCCCCAGCGCCGGCGGATCAGGCTGCTGGCGATGCCGTCGTACGCAGCGTCCGTGTCTTCCTTGGTATCGTGGATGATGTGCCGGGGGTCGCTGCCGATGTAGGCGCCGCGCACGAGCTTGACGCCGAGGGTGAAGCCCTCGCGCGCCGCGGCCTCGAGGTGGGCCGCGAGCGTGGCGGGCGTCGACTTGAGGTATGCCTGGTAGGTGCCGTATATGAGCGCATGTCCGGGGCGGGTGTTGTGCTTCCTCATGTAGAGCATGGTCCAGTCGTCGATGCCGGCCTGAACGGCGGTCTGTTCTGCGTCGATGAGCAGCGGGACGTCCTTCTCGCGCGCCAGGGCGCAGATCTCGTCGATGGCGGCGGCGAGGCGCGGCGGCGGCGGCAGGCGGTTCTTGAGCGCCCACAACGCCTGCCGCCCGGCACCCGTGAACTTGACCGACACGAAGTCACCGGCCTGCGCGATCCTCAGCGTCTCGAGGTTGCCCGCCTTCCAGGGCTCGATCTCGTTGCGGAAGCACTCCTCCGCCACCTCGCCCTCGTCGCAGGCGCTGAGGGCCCGCTGCTGCGCCTCTGTCAGGACCACCTCTCGCGCGTACCCCATAAGGACGCCGTCGAAGCCGATGTTCTTGAGCGCAGACACGGTGCGCCGCACCTCCGCGGCGTCCTCGCCGGCGCAGAACTGCGAGTAGAAGGTCTTCTTGAGGAAATACCTGAGGAGGGGGTTGCGATCGGGATTCAGGACGGCAGAGTCCGAGTGAGCCATCGCGGACATGATCTTTAGAGAGGGCGGCAGGAGGATCGGGGACGAGGAGATCGCAGAGGAGAAGAGGGTGCGTAGGATAGTGGGTAGGGGAAGTACCGACAGCGGTGACTTTTTGAGGGTCATAGCTTGGGACGGTTCTCTGGGCGTTGCTGCTGTAACCGGTGCCGACGTAGGTACCATCGCTGAAGTTTGCGAAGCGGCTACGATATAATGAGAATCCGCAGCGGGTCTTTTCTGGGTGGAGGAGGAATGGATGGTCCGTCGCCGCCTTGGCCTTGATGGTGCTGTACCGAAATCTGTGACACTGCGGGCTGCGACTAGGACGATGCCGCCCGACTGGCTCCTGACCGCATTAAAACAAAGAGGCAGGAACAATGTCCTGCCCGGGCTTGGGACTTGGAGCATTGTCCGGACCAGCGCCAGCACCTTCCCGATATCTGCGCAATGGCGTTATGCGCGTTCGCCGAGGGAAGTTAACGGCGGGAGAACAACAGGTGGTTACGGCGGAACGGTATCTGTTTCGCACGAGAAGATAAGTAGTCACAAGTGATACGGCAGAAGACCTGTAAACTTTGTACGAATCGTTTCGAGTTAAAGATGTAAGAAGGGATATACACATAGGACGGAGGATTTTAAGTCTACTTATCTCCATTGTCATGGCCCTTTCACCCCGCCATCCATCTCCGATGATCGCAGTCGGCCTCCGGTAGAGCCATAGACGATGAGCTGCAATCTGGACGAACATCCACTATTTGCCCCCCGAACATTCCAATCACGATTCTACGCGTTTCTTGGATGAGATAATGTTACTGTTCTTATCATGGCAGTATCACGTGAACCATGCTCAATGCCGCGTGTAGCCGTGGCGTGGGTCGTGGGACAGCAAAGCAATTGACCAATAGCAGGTTTGCCCCCGTCGATTACCGGACGAGTTGAATGGGGTTCGCGGCAGCTCATTCTAGCGCATGGCGATGTCCCTAATAAAGTTTCCCCCAGGCCAATTCGGTCATGGCTCTATGGGCAATCTTCGCTTGGCGTCGCTTTAGGTTTGCTCGAGCCCCTTCGGATTATTAGTAGTCTGGTTTCAGTCGGTGTACCGGTACTCGTGGGGCAAAAGAATTACCGAGTCAGATGATTTCATCCTTGAGCCGCATCTTTTTGCTGTCACTAGTCCAGGAAAGAGACTACCGAAAGCATCAGTATGTTTGTGGGGAGCGGTCTAATTCGGCTTTAGTACTCTATAGTAATTGTGGACATTCCACCCGCTGGATTATATAGGTGCTTGGGCAGGTCGAGACGACGGAGGCACTCTGATGATAGCTGTCTCTTTGGAAGAAGAAGACGCCTAATAACGTAATAATATCGTCTGTCAACTCGGAAGTCGATTTTCGGGGTGCGTTTAGGGTCCTTACCCAACCCGTTCGGCCAGAAGGGAAGGATATTTGCATCTGGTGCGACTGGGGAACACCGTCGCACCGGGGGTGCGCTCCATCACGAATGGAGGCGGATTGGATAATCCAGGGATTGATAAGTCCTGCAGCGCCCCATTCAACGATGGACAGTCCGGTGCTCTGTGCAGAGCGACGTATGGCTCGGCAGAGGTATGAGTGGCCGCAAGTTGCAGCAGCGGATCGCCTATGAACTTGGGGGATAGGCCAAGCAACCTCTTGAAAGGACCCTATGCAGCAAAGCAATCAATAGTTGCTGCTGAATCGTGAACTCATATGCCCGATAATGCCGTTTGGACCATTAGCACCCGAAGGTGACTGGCTCCCCAGGGATATGCGATCATACAGCCCGGTCGTCATCGACTTGCGAAGCTTTGCCAATATGACGGCGAATGAAGTCGACGTATCCGACTGGTCGGCCTTTCGCAAGGGATATGATGTCCTGAATTCCACCATACACGAGGCCGAATTTCAGGCCCTTCCTTGCAGTCCTAGCAGTCTCTGCTGCCGAGAAACGATCTAGAATGCGGGATTAGCATCTGGGTCCTAGACTGTTATGAGGAACGATGCCCCGCGCAGGAGGCGCACAGATGGCAGGGCGGGAGAAGGGGTAGAGGGAATGGGTAGATGGGTAGGTAACCGTACTCAAAAGACTAAATCCGCCCGCAACTGCTAGAGCGGCCGCAGTGGTGTTAAACATGTCCCTGGTGCCCCGATAGACATCAAAGAGGTTCTCTGCACAGAACATAGCCGTGCTCAGGACGGCCAGCTTTGCACCGACCTTAACACCTTCCTTGAGGCCCCCGAACGCAAGGTGGTAGTTCTTGCTCTTGTGGTAGAGGTACCACCCGGTTGTGGTCGTAGGAAGCCGATGAGCATGCTCCGCCCTGAAGCGCAATCCCGCCATCTTACTTCCGTATGAAAGTCCTAAGGTCATTCCCACGCCAAAGGCTGTCAGCGCCGCAGCTGGTATACGGACTAGGGGTGGTATTGAGAGTCGGGACTCCTTCCATAGCTGTTCGTATTCTTCTCGCGAAGAAGCCCACTCGGCACGAACTCTGGTCTCCGGTTTTACCATTTTGCTGAGGAAGGGTCAGTTTTCGAAGTTAATAGCCAGTTTTGGTATATTTATATAGGCTGAAGGAGATCCTCGCAGGCGAGATTATGTACACCAAATGAGGCTCATCATACCTAGGTAGTAAAGGACTTTGCTCGGATCAGATAGTGAAAAAGTGCAAGTAAGGACGCTTGGACCACTACCGGGGGACTGCGTACAGGCCTATCCTGCAAATGTATTTATTAGTGTAGAGCTACCTAGCAGAACAAGATACAGACTAATGGGTCTAACAAGGACAGAAGGGGGGCACCCAATTAATTTACGCGGTCACATGCCTTCGCGTTTGCGAACCCCCAGCTCGTTCCTTAACCCGTTCCCCCGCCACTCCATTAATAACTGGACCAGCGGCACTACCAAAGATAGGACGACTTTACTCGCACGGCAAGCGAAGGGCCAGAGTCTCCAGACACAAGTCAAGATGGTAGGTTAACTTGATCGCTCTTCCTGTAACTCCTGTGTCACGATTCAGCCCAGCAAGGTGCAGCATACTCTAGCCCTTCCGAAGCCCTTGTCACCCATGCTGCTACGCGGCGTTTCCTCTGTGGGCCGCCGCATCCGTTCACCACAGTTTATAAATACTCTGTTGTTGCACCTGAATTCCACAAATGACCACCTCGGGACTTTATACTAACAGGAAGTACAGGTTCTGAAGGAAAAGATTCCTGAAAATGACCTGTCAATCCGCTTCAAGCATGGCAACCACACCATCTTCCTGTTCGTCGACCCCTTGAAGCCATTTTCACATGCCGCGGAGGAGCTTTTGGAAATTCTCAAAGAACGGTACCCGGACGGACTCACGACGTCTGCCATACCGCCCAAGAAGACGGCACTCCCTGGCGACGCGAGCCGCATCGAGTTTGCTGTGCTCAAGGACAAGCTGGATCCCTCTAAAGGCTGGAAGCCTCTCAAGATGGTCCATGGAGATGACACGCCCGCCAGTAAGGACATCAAGGACAATTCCATGATCGCCTTCGCGATACAACCGGAGGATGGGGCCGAGGATAAGGAGGTCACGTTTGAGGTTGACTTCCCAGGCTACGAGGATGACTATCCAGAGGATGCAGAGTGAAATGGCGTTGCGACGGCAACCTTCACGAGTGGAAGAGGCACCATCATGTATATGAACCGCAAAAGCCAAGAGGAGTTTAGGGAGGTCACTGGCGTTGAAGATGTTTATTCGCCCGAGGTATCATGGATAGATGGGTTCTCAATTCTGCAAACCGGATGAATGGCCACATGAACCATGAAAAAGTCAGCAAAAACAACTTGCTCTTTAAGTTAGTCTCGGCACGTATAGAATGAGAGTCGGTATTTGCGCTATGATGCAGATTGCGTCTGAGGTTTCTTTGCTCGTGGATCTTTGCGTAGGCCTAACGCAATGTTACGCGCTAGAACTACCAGTACATGGGTAATGTTTCCAGGCACGATTTAGGACGCCCTACTTCGCGCAGTATCCAGGGGTATTTTCTGTTAGTTCCCTTCACAGGGTCCAATCGTGCGTCTATGCAAGTAACCCATACAATTTGTAGTAAGAATTGAACCTGATACAGCGATTTTGCTCATGCTTCCCGTTATCGCTAGTGACTAAAAGTCCAATCTCAAAAACAATAGCAGGTAATATACATTCCCTACGATATATATAAGTCTACATTCGAACCTTAAATGGCAGAGACTGGAGCCTGTGGAGGTATCTCACAGAAAATACCCCTGGATACTGTATGTCCAGGCAAAGTTTCCTTGCATTGATCGTGCTCCGAGCATTTCTAGCGGGTTATTACGGCAATCTCATAAACTAACACCCGAGCCCGTTTACCAGTTTAGGTAATTTCTATTCTTAGTACCCCATGCGTCTTTGCCCTACACGATTAGCGTGATTAAGTTAGCACCAGGGGTCATTTAGGGCCAGGAGCGGCTGGGCTTGATCTCCTATTTTCTCATTCCGAGAAATATCAGCGGGCGTATCTTGTCTATCCTACCTACTATCAAAATGTTCAGATGTTACCATATTTGGTTATGATTTTTGCGCCTTATTAGGCTTTACTTTTACGAAAGACACTCCCCTTCCTTGTACTTCTACTTTTGACTTCTCTTGTCTCTCCTTCGTTTCTTTCCTCTTTCTTTCACGGGCTTCGGCCTCATGCCGTCTTCTTGTACTTTCACATGTCGCTCGAGGCTTTTCTTCGTAATGCCCTGCGCGTTCTCGTCCCGCTGGCGGTAGCATTCACCGGTTATCTATATCTCTATCCTGTCTTTCTAGGCTGTGCATTTCCGCTACCTCCGCAGTCAAGCGACTACCATCACCAAGCCGTTGAGACTGACGGCGCCGCCGCTTTCCAAGAGACGCTGCGACAACATGCATTTGGCTCGACGAGGGTCGCTCCCTTCCGCCTGCTTGCTCTCGGCGACCCTCAGCTGGAAGGGGACACCTCTATACGAAATTACGGCCGCGAGCCATTCCCCCACCTATCTCAGGTGATCAACCATCTGTCGTTGAAAAACCGCAATAGCTCTCTACGTATACAGCTCCGAAGCGCGGTTCACGATTTAGTCGACTTCTTCTTCGACGATATCCCGGATTTCCTCGAATCTACCCGCAAGCGCATCGATCTCGTTGGCAACGACTTCTTCTTGGGCCACATATACAGGACACTGCACTGGTGGGCGAAACCGACGCACGTCACCGTCCTGGGAGATCTACTGGGCAGCCAGTGGATCGGCGACGACGAGTTCGAGAGGCGAAGCTGGAGATACTGGAACCGCTCGTTCAGGGGTGGCGAGCGTGTGCCCGACGACGTGGCGGCGTATCCCAGAGAGGAATATGACCTGGCGGGGTTGCTGGGAGTGGAGGATAGCAATGCGGCCTCATGGCGCCGGAGAATCATAAACATCGCCGGAAATCACGACATCGGCTACGCGGGCGACCTGACCAGACACCGACTGGAGCGCTTCGAGCGTGTCTTCGGCAAGGCGGCATATGAGCTGCGATTCGAGCTGCCCATCGCGAACGCGACGACAAACGCGACCATATTTGACCCGGATAAGAACCCGGAATCGGACCGCCTGCCGCCCGAGCTCCGGATCGTGGTCGTTAACAATATGAACTTAGACACGCCCGCCGTAGAGCAGGAGCTGCAGGACAAGACGTACGCCTTCGTAAACGACGTCATCAGCACGGCGTCGGCGGTCGAGTTCAAGGGCCACTTCACCATTGTGCTGACGCACATCCCGCTCTACAAGCCAGCGGGGACTTGCGTGGATCCGCCTTACTTCACCTTCCACGCGGGCGGCGGCGTCAAGGAGCAGAACCAGCTCTCGGCGGACGCCTCGCGTGGGTTCCTCGAGGGCATCTACGGGCTCAGCGGCGACGTCAACGCGCCAGCCGCCGGCATGGGCCGCCGCGGCGTCGTGCTCAACGGCCACGACCACGAGGGCTGCGACGTCTGGCACTACATCGATCAAGGCGAGCCGGCCGCGGAACGGCAGTGGCGGGCCGCGCCCTGGAGTAACGCGCGGGGCGGCGGGCTAGCCGGGAGGCCCAGCGCGCCGGGGCTCCGCGAGATCACCGTCCGCAGCATGATGGCCGACTTCGGCGGCAGTGCCGGGCTGCTGAGCGCCTGGTTCGACGAGGCTGCCTGGGAGTGGCGCTTTGAGTTCGCCGCCTGCGCGCTCGGCAGGCAGTACTACTGGTGGTTCGTGCACGTCTACGACCTGATTGTGCTCGGCGCATTGCTGGCCTACGGAGCCCTGAGGATCGCGCTCGCTGCCGGGTGCGATGTCGATAGGTGGCCGACCATAGGGAGACAGGCGCCGAAGGAGGAAACCCGGGGCCGTCCGCGAGCCAGGGAGGCTAATGGAGAACCGAAGACAGTGTCTGTCGCATACGAAGGCAACGGCGATGCCAAGAAGGGATAGATTCCCTTTGGCCGCCTACGTCTTGATGTATACCGATCTAACGAGTCACGAGTGCTCATTGTCTAGTCGGTATCGTATTGTGTTGTATATCTGACAAGTAATAAGCATATAATGATGAAACATTCTGCATAGTTCACAATTCGGTTAGACAGCAGATGTCTTGGTTAGCAACCTATACGTACCTATAACACCACAGCTTATGGGATCACAGATTACTGCCGTCTAATGGTGCTGTATCGTACAGAGGGAACAATACAGTCGTTTAGCGATCGATCAGCATCTGGTGACGAAACAGCCACTAAGCATCTAACCAAGGTACGAATGCGCCTCTCAGTTCATGTACCATTATGTCCTTAACCCTGAAAGACCCCGAAGCGTTCTATTCTAGGCCAGCTCTCGATTCCAGACGCAGTCAAGCGACTTCGCCTCAAAGCTGAAAGTCAAGAACCACGACATTGTTGCTCTTCGCGCCGGCGTCGACTTCTTCGGTGACAGCCCTCGTGTAGACAGACAAGACATTATCGTAGTCCAGCCTTGTCTCGTCGACAAGCGGATCCGTCGGCGGGAAGCCCTCCTTTCTCCAGGCAAGCTCGTACGTCGAGTACCCGTCGTCCTTCGATGCCTTAAGGATCGTTAGCGTCGGGGTCTCGGTGTCGGGCAACACGAAGTACAGGTCATCGTCCCTGCTGACGACCACCTGGCCCCGCTTGCCGCCATAGGGGCCCTTGACGTGGGGCAAGGCGCGCTTTGTCCAGGCTCCTGTTGATCATCCTCTGAGTCAGTAGAGCAAGCCATATTACGTCTCAAGTTATCTTCATGCTGCAAGATTGACCTTCCGACGGAATGACAAATAACCGGGGACGAATGACAGGGTGGGCGAGGGGAGGGAGACGAACCGTCAGGAGACCGGTAGAAGTGCTTCCACCGCTGCTCGCCGTCGAGGTTGTCCCGGTTCAGCACGTGGACTCCCCCGAAATGGTCGATGGCCTGTGATTCCTGGTTGTGCAGCCCGGAGCCCCTTGGGATCTCAAAGGCGACGATGCCGGGCGAGTCCGGGCGGATGCTCTCCCCGCGCGAGAGGTCCGCCACGCGCTCGCCGGCGCCGTTGCACCACGTGCGGCCCCCATCGTCCGAGTACGCGTAGCAGATGTCGTGGTTATTTTGCGCCGAATTGGGCCCGGCCTGGGCCTTGTGCTTGGTGTCGGCGGGGTCGTCCCAGCCCTCGTACCAGACGAAGCTGCGCCAGACCCAGGTCGCGTGCAGCCGGCCGTCGCGGTGGTGCAGGCCGTGGATGTATGGGTTGCCGTCGACGCCCTTGAGGTAGGTCCCAGACGCGGACGCGGACCCTCCCATCAGCTCGTGCCTGCCGGTGCCGGCGCGGTAGACGCTCAGGTGGTCGTCACCGAGCCCCGCCTTGCCCGTGCGCCACGAGAACCAGAGGTCCTCGCCGAGCCGGCCGAACCGCGGGTAGGTGATGTACCCGAACAGCTCGTCCTCGCTCTCAAGGCCGGGGAGCTGGGACAGCGTGGACGTGAACAGCTTCGGTTGCCACTCGAAGGCTTCTGGGGATAGCGCCACCTTGGGTAATGAGTAGCGGTACCTCACCCTGTAGCCTACAATAAGCAACGTGTTGCATCAAGGGCATGACAATTAAGCACTTTGGCTATGTACCTATCGCAGTGGTGGTCGTATGACAGATGGATCGTTCCGTCTCCCGGGCATATGCCTAGCTAGTCGACTTATTCAGCAACCACCCATCCATTGCAATTCTATTTGTCCATTGCACTCCAGGGGGACTGATATTCCAAAGTCTGGTCACGACCGTATGCAGTGACGTGGTATGGCAACGCTTTACCTACCTGGACCGTGTTGTGCCCGTCGTCGGTGGTCTGGGGGTAATCATCGAGGACGAGGGTCTGCCACGGCCCACGGGGAAGCCGCCGGCGGGCCACATGGACAAACAGCGGCTCGGCGGCTCCTCCGCCCGGCAGGGGGCTGTAGAAGCAGGCATACTGCCAGCCGTTGAAAGATTGGATCACGTCCTGCTGGAAGGCGTTTCCATTTAGGACGCAGTGCCGGTGACTCGGGTCGGGGCCCAGGAGTGTTACGACTGGGTCTGCAAGTGCCATCGTCTATCTATGCATATGGATATGTATATGTATACGATATGTGTGGATGTGGATGTGGATGTGCGTGTGCATGTGTATGGTTGATGTACATATGCTGCGTTGGGGATGGCACGGAAATATAATGCTGGGAGACGTCGATGCGAGACGCCGCGAGCTAGATACTGTGGAGACTAGCCGATGTCCGGACGGCGGACGGGAAGCTTCACGGCCAAGTGGCTTCTCATTAACTAACCTTCGCACCGAAAGCGTTTCAGAGTCTGTACTGGGAAGGTAAGACTTGGGCTCATGTGTACCTATGGAACAGATGGGAGAGGCGCATGTAGTAATCTATCGTGATGCGTACGGCATAGGGAGGTGTTAGGGAACCGTTGGCTTAAACAGCTACCGTATGGGGACTTCAAGTGCTTCCTAACCAGAGATCTAGTCCAAGCAGCCTCGGCATAACATTGTTAACTTGCGGTCGCTGCATAGTATCGCGATACAGTAAGATCGGGTGGGCGTCTTTTGGCGATTTCCTGCATCCAGATACTAGATACTAGACAAGAATAAGTTAGCACTTCACTCGCAGGATCCCGGACAACTATAGCATGTAGTAGGTATGCGCATGTAACTGGCAACTGCATACTTATTTATGCAGACACCTGCACGTATGCATAAATCTACACCTTGCACCTTAATATGGGGATTACGTTCGCTATAAGTTGATACGAAGTGGGCGGCCGCAGTTAACTTACAGGTACGGTAATCTGCCTGTGAATTACCCCGAGAAGCAACCTGGAGCTCTAACTTGCACCGATAAAAACAGCAATTTGGTCAAGGTTATCGCGTATTAATATTTTGGAAGAGACTCTCCTCCATGTTTGTCTCTTATCATTTTACCTGTTGCTTTCCCTCTCCCTACGCACTCACTATATTATTTAGATACCTCGAGTACACTCGCACCTTCATGTATGGAATATCGTAGCAACCCCCAATCCACCACCTTGCCTGGCACCCACCACCCCGCCCCCAATTTTCAGCGAGCGAAGCTAAGCTTTCCCCGCATTGAGCCTAAAAACGGTAAATGCGTCCCTCCTCCACAGGTGGAGTCGTTCCCTCCATCGTCTCCAACGAACTCCGGTTGGCCTGCCAAATAGTCACCGTTCTCACTCAAACATTCTCCTCGTCATTCGGGCCTAGATTCCTTACGCCAGGTATCAGGTGCCATATGTTGCTCGCTTGAACCTGTTCCCTTAACATGTCGTTGCCACATGCCATGGATGAACATTATCACCAGGTGCCACTTGCTTGCACATATTGAGTGCGTGCTTAGATTCCACCCATGCACCCTCCGCATAATTTGGTATCGCAGTTCCACCCGTAATTAATACAGTAGCATACGTGAATTTCGTCATATTAACGAGTAATTGCACGTATAAGGTGAATGACTGGACATGAACAGGCTTTGATGGACTTGGAAATTTACCCTTACTCCCGCTAATAAGACTCGAGAAAAGAAGACCCGGGTCTGATGCCCATGGGGTCTGATCGAAACAGGTCGACGGGCAGAAGGAAAGAGTGAGGGAATGGCGTCCGTCGCATCGTCGACGGTTCCCTTGCGCTTTTTATATGGAAGCAAAGATATAGCTGACATACTAGTGCCTGTGTACGGGTCCTAAGTCCAGCTCCTTCGCTAGCCGGCAGCCCGGTCCAGCCAACCCAAACCAACATCAGCAATATCTCCGATTCCCCCCCAGGTTTCCCATTTCGAATTGTGCTTGGCGGAAAAAGATTCACCATTTATTTTCCACCTCTCATAGCCGCCCTGGGAGTATACTTGCAGGGTATCGCCGCCTCCGCCTTCGTACCCCAAGCTCTTGCCAAACTTTGCCAAGTGGTATAGCTCCTGGGTCCCATGAACGTTAAACAGTGGCACTCGTTCGCACCAATAACATGATATCGGGTTGGGTTGGGTTGTCACCGTCAGCTTTAAACGCTTCAACACTGCTTTCGCTGATAATAAATTCCCCTGCACGACTGGATTCATCTTTAAAGGGGTACTGGTTCCCGCTTCTCCGTCCGCTTTCCGTCTCGTCTTCCTTCACCTGCCGTCTGTCATCTTCCTCTCACGGGCTCCCCTTCTCGTGCATCATAATATTGGATCCGACAGCGAGATCGACGTCGTCAGCAGTTAGAAAATCCCAACCTGAGGAAAAAAGGAACGTCGCAAACATCTTTTTTCTAACCTTTTTAATTGGGGGGACCCAAATCCTCAACGGCCATGGCGGTGGCGTCGATTCTGCGGAAGATCGTCAAGAATGACGCGATGGCAAAAGACCCAGAGGCCATCTACAACTGGAGGGTCTTCCTCGTCGCAGCCTCTGTAAGTATACGCCGGACGCCCCGGTTCGGACCAATCGACGCGCGAATCCGTAATAGAGGCTTACAATCATTTTTCTAGGCCTGCTTCGGCGCCATGTCCTTCGGCTGGGACAGTAGTGTCATCGGCGGTGTCATCAACATGAAGCCCTTCAGGGCGTAGGTTTCCCCGCTTAGATGTCCCACCGCCCCTGTCCCGCGCACAGTTCAGACCATATTCTTTTACTCTCCGGCGTGGCTGACTAGGAATTCTGCCAATAGGGATTATGGTTTAGTAGGTGATGAAACGGCGAAGGCGAACTTGGAGGGAAACATCGTGTCCGTGCTACAGGCCGGCTGCTTCTTCGGCGCCATTCTTGCGTATCCTCTCGCCGACATGTGCGGCCGCAAGTGGTGCCTGGTCTTGGCTGCGTTTCTAACCCTCGTCGGAGTTGCCCTCCAAGCTGGGGCATCTGGTCACCTCGCGCCTATCTACATTGGTCGGGGAATCGCTGGTATGTCCGGCCCCCTGAGAGATCCCCCAGGCTCCTTTGAACACCTTTTAACTAATCCGTGCCCCGACAGGCCTCGGTGTCGGCGGCGCTAGTGTCGTCAACCCTATCTACGTCACCGAGAATGCGCCTCGTGGTATCCGAGGTCTCCTCACTGGCATGTACCAGCTGTTCATCGTCACGGGTGGCATGATTGCCTTCTGGATCAACTACGGAGCCAGCCTCGGCCCGGAAAAGCCCCGTATGTACATCATTCCCCTCGCTGTCCAGGGTATCCCGGCGCTTCTCCTTTTCGTCTTGATGATCATCGCCAACGAGTCCCCGCGGTACCTGGCCCGCAAGGACCGATGGGAGGAGTGCAAGAGCGTCCTCATCCGCATTCGGCAGCTTCCGGAGAGCCACCCCTATCTCCAGGAGGAATTCCAGGAGATCGTCGACCAGCTCGAGAACGACAGGCGGCTTATGGGCGATGCCACCTTCTGGACGCTGCAGAAGGAGATGTGGCTGACCCCCACCAACCGCAAGAGAGCCCTGCTCAGCTTCCTGCTCATGGTGTGCCAGCAGATGACGGGAACCAACGCCATCAACACCTACGCGCCGAAAATTTTCGAGGGTCTCGGAGTTAATGGTACCCAGAACTCCCTGTTCAGCACCGGCATCTACGGAATTGTCAAGGTCATGTCGTGTATCTGCTTCCTGCTCTTCATGGCCGACTCGCTGGGTCGCCGTCGCTCGCTCCTGGTATCCTCCGTTGGCCAGGCCTGGTGCATGTTCTCGATTGGTTTCTACCTCCGCTTCTCTCCGCCTATTGAAGACCAGAGCGTGCCCCCTGCCGGATACTACGCCCTCGTCTGCATCTTCGTCTTTGCCGCCTTCTTCCAGTTCGGATGGGGGCCGGCCTGCTGGATTCTGATTTCCGAGATTCCGACGGCGCGGCTCCGACCCATGAACGTCGCCATCGGCGCCGCTACCCAGTGGCTGTTTAACTTCGTCGTCGCCAAGGTCGTGCCGCTCATGCTCGCCAATGTTGGATCTCACGGATACGGGTAAGTTCCGCCGGCGGCCTAAATCACTCAAGCATATGCTAACTCTTAACTCCCCTCGTAGTACCTACATGATCTTCGGCAGTTTCTGTGCGGCCATGTTCTTCTTCGTCTTCTTCTTCATTCCGGAGACTAAGGGTACGTCGACCCCGTCCCGAGAACATCCTCTGCTGGATGTAACGTTGCTAATACCCGAAAAACAGGCGTCGCTCTCGAGCGTATGGACGAGCTCTTCGGTGCCGGCCCTTTTCACCATTCTGACAGCAAGTCCCTCAGCAATAACGGCGACAAGGCGGATGCCTCGAGAGTTGAAACTTCCTCACAGAACGGCGAGCGCCACATTTAGAGGGTAACGTCCTTGGGCGCATTCGGGGAGATATGCATCGGTGTTTAATGTTAACGGGGAGACGATCTGCATATGGGACATGAAAGTCAAATCTATGTTACGTATCCAACTAGATAGTGTTAGCGATGCGTCATTGCTCGCGAGCGCTCTGCGTCTTGGCATTCTCATATGTGCAACCGTGGCCCCTGTATTGTTGTGCCTCAAGCAGGTTGCTACGCTCTTTAAATGGCACGCTACCTACCAAGACACTTACAAGAATACCATCGGGAAATGGTAAATGTCACTGCGCCAGCAGCTCCCTCCGTCCCGGCTTATGAAATTATCAGAGGGCGATTTAAATGGTCTGCAAGGCCACCTCCGGTTTAACGGGCATGGCTGTAAGCCTCCAGAATATGGCGCCACACGAAAGGATACGGAGGACGCAGTGGAGCCTGCGGGAATCGGACGTGTTCAGCGACGGAAACAGGTTCACCACATACGGCCCTCAGAGAAGAAGCCAATGATTAACCTCGTTGCATTGCTTTCATCTATTCATGAGGCTGGTTTGCGGAAACAAAGCTTTCCACACGCAGCTCAATACAACATAGATATTTGAATAAAACACCATCAGTGCACAACATGATTCTAAATTCCGTTAGGAGAATATCCGGCTAGCAAAGACAGAAAGTCGGGCACGCATATATTCTATATATGTGTACATAACGTACTAATGCGACCACCCTGATCTTAACCTCTTCGGCCAGATGCCGTTCTTCCCCGGCGACAAGATGCCGTTCTCATCTAATGAGTCCTATATCTCTCAGAAGAACACATATCAGCGCACGAAGATCCTCGGGAGAGGTGGGGGGATACTTAACACGCGGTGATGCGACTAACCTTGAGCGTCTCGACGAAACGCCGGTAGGCATGGTTATTGAAATCGAACAGCTCGGCGTTTTGATCTTCCATGGGTTATCATTAGCTAAAAGATGCACACGCACAGGCACCACATGCATAAGCAAATCATCGTCCTCGTCTCTCACTCACCCATGTGGTTGATATGCGCCCTGTACTTGGCGAAGCCCCGCCTTCTGCCCTCCTCGAAGAGCTCGTTGAAAATCTCGTTGACGGCGGCGCGCTGCGCAGGGTCCGTCTTGTCGAAGGGTAGCATGCAGACGAAGACGGCGTAGCGTTCGTGCATGAAGAAGTCGCACAACATGTCGAAGCCATGGCGCTCGTAGACTGCGCGCGCGGCGCGAACCCAGTCGAGCATGACGGCCCCGTCGAGCGGCACGATGGGCGAGTACGCGCTGTGCGCGCCCACCGAGTCCGGCCGCCGGTTGTAATAGTCGACGAGGGGCAGCGAGAACATTGACGGGATGCCGACGAACATGCCGCCGTTGGACAGGTCGACCGACGTCGCCTGCAGCAGGGCGTCGCTGCCGTCGCCGTCGCCCCCCACCTCGGCCGCATACAACTTGCCCTTGAGGGTGCCGGTCGACGCGCGTTTCTCGACTGCCGCCTGCACCTCGGCGTACTGCGCCTCGACGAGGCGCTTTGGCCCGTACAGCCCGAACCGCGCCGTCCAGAAGCCCGTGCCGAGCTCGCGCATGATCTCCTGCAGGCGCCAGTCGGGGATCGCAGCGCTCGCGCTGCCGTCCCACCAGTCGGCGCGCCGCCCGTAGAACGAGATCCACTCGCCGATGCTGAAGACGTACGCGAGGTACGGGATCGTGCCGTTGCGCCGCAGGTAGCCGAATAAATCCGTGATGGTCGCCAGGTCGTTCATCTCCGGCATGGAGAACTCGCACGCCATGTACGCCTGTGGCTGCGGCGTCAGGTAGATGCCCATCTTCGTCACGATGCCGAGGTTGCTCTGCAGGAAGAGGCCGTCGACTGTCGGCCCGAAGGAGTACTTCGTCAGGTGCGCCGACGCCGAGTCCGTCTTGGCAAACTGTCCGGTGCGGACCACGTCGCCGTCGGCTAGCACGACTTCCATACCGGCTATGTTCTCGTGGTGCAGGCCCGTGGGCACGAAGCCCGCCCCTCGGTCCAGGGTCTAATTAATATTTCATTAGTTAGGGGTATATCTGCGCCCAGGAGTTGGAGCGTCCTCGGGTACTAACTTACATTGCCTATGATGCTGCCCCATCCCAGCGATGCCGTGCTCGGCCAGACCTTGAGCTTGTTCTCTGCGCAGTAGGTGTACAGGTCACCGAACGTCACGCCGGGCTCGACCACGGCGTATGCGAACTTCTCGGACACCTCGAGGACCTTGTTCATCCGATGTAAATCGAGGACGACGCTTCCCCGGATCTTAGGCGCGGGTCCTCCATACCTGGTATTGTCCTTTAGTTTGACCCGGTCCCCATCTTCAAGTTTATAAATTTCCAGAGTAGCGTACCCTAGGTTCTTGCCCCTTGATATGGTCCATACCGGGAATAGATACTTGTTGGCAATTTTCAAGACGGCCTGGAGTTCCGGTACGGATGAGGGGCTGACGGCGCTATCAGCCATCTATTGTGCGCAAATTGAGTGGCCTGGACATTCGTACTAACCAGACTGCCGCACTCGGAAGGTTGCGCTCGTGTCCCGACTCTGGGATCTCGTACGGGTCCACGTATTCTCTTAAATCGCTGCCCGTGAAGACGGCATCCTGACCTAGCGACTCTCGTATTTCCTTGAGAGCCTCATCAAAATCACCTTGGTTCACTCCGGGAGGTAAGACCGCCTCGATGTCCTCGATGATTGGCTTGGCGAAGGTATCATCATGAGCAGACTGGTATAAAGGGTCCGCGTACCTTGGTAACGGCTGTGTCGCAGCCATTTTGGACGGTTTTCTTCGTCTGGGATGCTATCGAGGTCGGAATAGGTGATGGAAGAACACGAAGAGCTGGGCGTAGTTTGAAAGCAGAGCTGTAGCAGACCTCCAATCGTAGTTTCAGGGCTATGGACTCCTGACTGTTTTGAGTGCCATTCGCTTCGCATCCCGGCCATCCCGGCCTCCTTGGTATGTGCGGAGAACCACGCCTCCTGCCCGTGCCGGCATAAGGGATCTATAAGTTCTGGCTAAAGCCGGACCGGCAATTGCACGAGCATGATAAGAAATTGGGGTGCAGGGTAGCACGGGTGGTGGGGATGCTATGGGTGGTATAATACTACGCAGATAGTAATGAATAGGGACAGAAGTGATATGGTGATCTGGATTTCGGTGGACACAATCCCATGACTTATAATACGATATTATGAATACAATATATCTTTTTTTCGTTGTATCTTGGATTGCTAATCCTTCCCAGCCAACATATCTGTTATCAGCCCCAACTTCGTTTTATGGAACTCGTAGAGAAATCTGTCAATCCATGAGACTTTCGACCTGTTACCGATTTATATATTATGTGTTATTTGATCAACAAAGAGATCCCTAGTTAACATGACTTAGAGCTAGTGAGGCTGATCAGCTTATAGGAGTTCGGCGCATTCATCGCAGAAATCTTATACTGGTGAAGACTTTATTCACCGAATCTGCTTGATCTCCTATGAACTCTAATATCCGGGAAACATATCCTGGTGCGGCCGGTTCATTCCGAGTATCAAACCTCGCAAAAAGGATACAGGGAGGAGATTACTAGATGCAGGAGTTAAGTTTAGAAGATACATGCCCATAATCCCAAATTCCAAGCTTAGCTCCTTGTCGGCGACCCCGTTGAGCAAGGCACTAAGCAACCTTCGCTGACGGTCTCTTCATATCTTCTGGACAAAGAAGGCCCCTTGAATTCGGTCTGTCCCCGCTACTGAGCCCGGTCGTTCTGTGCTGTCGCCCCTCCCCTGGCGCGCATCCTGATTAGTATGCAGCGGTTGCCGAAGAGCAGACACACATTCCTCTGCAGATGGTATGGCAGAACGTCCTACAAATCAGAGTAGCGACCGACTGATCATTTTCCTCCATGGTCTGCTGTACGTAGTTTCGCGGAGCGACCCACACGTACTTGAGTACGACCCCGCAGTTCCACCGGAGAAAGGCGTTGGCCTCGCCCGTTCCATGCATGATAGCTAGTAGCAGCCAGGTGACGGATGATGCGGCACAGGCCAACAAGACAACGAGAACCCAGATGGCGAAGGGGCTGAACCTAATTGGGTGCCGTTGCCAGCCGCGTACGGCGGTCAGGTGGGTGTCGAGCTGTACGCCGTCCTCGAGTATGTTGCGCGGGTACATGAGCCCCTGGTAGTAGACGACGGTGCACCGGAAGATATCGGCGATGCGCTGCCCCTCGACCTCCTCCCAGTTGTCGTCCGTCCGGGGCTTCTCGGGGTGCGGCTTAATTCCGCGGTTCTCCGGCCTGTACCGCTTGATCATGGGGAAGACGGCGAGCATGACCCTCGCCCCGCGCAGGAGGTGGTGCCTAGCCATGCGCCGCTCCTGCTCGTGATTCTGGGCGGTCGCCGGCGGGATCGGGTAGAGGGCGTTGAGCCTGTCGAAGTCGGCGGGAGGGACACTCAGGTTCTGCTGGATCTTGTTCGCGGCGTCCTCCCACGCGGAGTAGAGCCTTTCGTTGACGTTCTTGGACTCCCTGTATAATGCGACGTCTGCCTGCTGCTCGATTGGATAGTCCATGCGCGCACCCGGAGTTGCCGAGAGGACATGGAAGACGGACGGGGAGATGGCCATGCAGACCTGCATATAGGCCGCGATCGAGATGATCATGTGGAGTTCCTGGTAGAAGTGGCTCAAGTTGGTCTGATGTTCCTCGGTTTGCTCCCTATAGATGTCCAACAGGTTTATGAGGGGTTCGAAGATGAGGGCGGTTCGCCAAGCGAGATCGTCGACGTCCCCCCAGAACCCAGATGGCACGAACAGTCCGTTCAACGCCATCTTCGCCGTCTCGCTGCGGCGAGATTTCCGGCGGTAACCTATTTCAAAGCAGACGTTGTCAGCAGTGAGGATCTCAGAGACGAGGGACTAGTGAAATTTCGATCTCGGAAGCGGAAAATGATCCTTACCTTCTATCTCAACTAGTCTCACATCTTCTCCTTCGATTTCCTTCTTCCAAAAATCGCTAACGCCGAAGAGAAGTTCACTGAAGACCTTCTTCTCGATGACCTGTCCCAGGATGCCGGCGATGAGCCACTTGCGATATTTAGCTTGCCGAAGCAGTGCAGGCCAGCCTCCATTGTGTCGGTCCTCGTGGGCCACCAGGCGCGTGTACTCGATGAACTGGTCGTTGAAAGGCTCTTGCCACGGCGAGCCCACGTACCCAGGCTCTGGTAAGTCGATGTCGCCGAACCACTTCTCCGCGAAGTCCGTTGTCCGGTTGTAGAGCAATCGATAGAGACTGATATAGTACTGGTCGTCGTAATCCTCGGGATGTTGTTGGAATCCGAAGCTTTTGAAGTCTATCCGCGAGGGGCGGGGATCATTCGCTAATTCTTGGACGATATCGAACGGCTGGTCCTTCGTGTCGTCTGTTCCCCCATTATTGGCGTTCTTGTCACTTCCACCGACACCGGTGCCCACTGCGCCAGCATCTTCGGTGACGGTTCGAGACGGGGGTATAGAATTGAAAAGGGGCTGAAACTTCTTCTGGCGGAACCCGGCTGCCCTGGCTACTCTCAACTGCTCGCGGGCACCAATGTTGTTCGATACAGATCCAAAGCCAAAAAAGGATTCTAGGAATGATTCGCCCTCTGGGGCCTGGACTGCTGGCGCAATCGGTCGGGGGGTGCCGGGTTGAGTTGTATTTGCCCCGGGGTTCGGGACGACCGGTGGTTGCCGCACATTCACCGGAGGGATAGTGATGATGGGTTCAGTAGACCCAATGTAATCAAGGGAATCCATGGGTATCATCCCGGTATCGGCCGCAGTCCGGATCATCGGATAGATGGCCCTTATGTAAGACCTCTCGTCCCTCGGATCCCGGTACCGTTCGTTAACTCCTGCATGATCATATAAAGCCATCATATCGCCAAAGTTACGAAGGATGTCGCCCAACGGGGTTGCCAACTCCTTGTTCTCGTCAGCCGCCGCTTTCATTATGTCGATGACTTCTTGCAGCTGCTTTCGCCGCTCAGCCAGGTAGTACGCCGGCCATGTCTTATCCTCGGGTTTAGCCCGCTGTGACTCTCTCCATGTCTTGTAAAACTGCCACTCCTGGCCAAGGTCGTTCAGCCCTATAAAGTGGATATTGTTCTCTCTAATAATATGCCTAACGAGCCCTCTGGCAAGCTCAGCCGGAGACTTGGTTGGTCGCTTCGACATGCCGGACGACTACTGTGAGAGGTGTGGTATGGGGCTAGAGCGGTTGAGGACAATATGACCATAGATTTGATGGGCTTCGAAGGAAAGACCAGACAATTGCGACGGCTAACTTGATAAGTAGATGGGCCCGAGTAAAGGAAATTCTACACTTAGGGCAAGTAAGAGGTGTTCCTTGTGGCCAACAAGAGGTTAAAGAAAGACGGACAGGCAAGCGTCGACAGGGAAAGTTGATAGAAAAGTGCGAACCGAACAAAGGCTGTGAAGCTCACAATGGATTTCGAGCGTGTACTGGCGATATAGAGAGTTATTTGGACGTTTCCGTTGTTTTGTTACGTTTCCGGGAGCATAGATGAAGCCGGGCATTCCGTTGTTGAAAGCGGGTAAAGTAACAGTCCCATCTACCAAAAGATACTATAATCGAAATGAACCACATCGATACATAATACGTGAACAAAGAGTGAGACAGACCAGAGTCTGCCAAACAAGTAAGACATTAAGAAGACTAGCCATTGAACCTGTAACGCATCTAAATGACTGCTTCGCAAGTCGCCAACAATGAAAGAAAAGGTTACGCCAATTACAGGGTATCGAGCACAACCGCGCCTGAAGATTGACCTGATTAGAGTGCCCGTCTTCCAACCAACAATTCCGCCCGTCTCATAAACCCAGTAGATTGTCGAGTGGTCTAACGCCTCTCATGTCCGTCAGCCTCGTATGGGGACTGGTGGGGATTCAGGGACACGGGCGGCCCTTGAGCATAGGAACCCCCAGTAGGCTGTGGCGAGACAGGTGATGCAGTCGACTGATGTTGATACTGGTGGATGTTGTGCGGAGGATTGCCGGAGTTTGGATGGTATACAGGTGCAGGCTGGGGATGGGGCTGCTGAAGCGGAGGTTGCATTTCAATCTTACCACCAGCCGGAGCCGGATAAGATGACGACTCGAGCGGCATGCAGTGGAGGCCAGCTTTGCGGTGGCGGTGCACCATAACGCTGTGCATCGAGAGAGAGACGATGTAGAGAATACTGGGAAAGGTTAGTGTCTGTCCGCTATTGGCGAATATCCGCATCGACTTACAATTCAAGACCCCCTAAGCCAGCCGCTCCAGCGAGAATTCCGGCATCTGACACGACCATGTTAGCATATCATGTTTGCCATACTGAAAAACTATGGTTGCTTTTCTGTCCGGCTTACGCCCGGAAAGGTCTTCTAAGGGGTCTGGAGTGTTGGGGGGTATTTGTGCATATCAAGGGTAACCTACAGGTTAAAACAGCAGCATCATAGGTGGTGTAGTATCCATACTCAGAATAAGTCGAAGAATAATACGAATAATAAGATAGGAGTGGGGCTACTTGGGCGGCAAGCAGGGCGAATGAGGCCAGCCAGAAGACGAGCAGAAAGATGTCGAGTCCTAGAATGGCCCAGTAATTGTAAGCTGTCGGTGGCCCGAAGTGAGCGACGAGACAGTATATCGAAGCGATCAGTGTCGCGATGGCCTAGCAGCTGTTCAGTTATAAGTGTACTGGCGGCTGGAACGGGGCAACTCACAGTGAAAAGCATGAGAGAATCTCCCGAGAAGGCCAAGACAGCAACTCCGAAGCCACACAAGCCCAAGCATACAAGTCCGATGATCAACTGGACGATGCGAAGGGCAACGAAGCCTCTGGGGTAGAGAGGGATATGCTCCTTGCCAGCGGGTCGCTGGTTGGAGTAAGTTTTCGGCTGCTCCATCTCTAGTCGGTAGCGGGATTGTCGATATGGAGGTTTAGAGCTGGCTTTGCCCCTTCTCTTGTGTTTAGAGTGAACCTCGCTCGGTCGCGAAGAAGAAGCACGCGGAAGTTGGAGGGTCAGAACCTAGCACCAACCGACACGGGAGTCCACTCCTTTCATATATGAAAATGCTCCCTGAGGACTACTCGTTGTGCATGACAGAGGCAGGTGCCTGAGTCTCAGCCGTGGCTTGCCAAGGCCCCTAAGCCAGGCGGGCTCAGAACAAAGGAGTTGGAGCACCCTTGATAATGTCCAGGAGCTGGAAATTGAAGAAGTTCATGTCCGACCAACAGCTTTCTTTGATTACTCAACCAAATAAAATGCTCATTTGGATTCTGTAAGAAGGAGCCTCTACGGCGTTTTAACTATTATAACGGCGATGGGATATACGTGGGAGGTCAGAGGTGGCTCAACCATCATGGCCAGAGCCTTGCTGGGCAACGGAGCATAGCAAACTGCAGCGCAGTCAGCCCAACGAGGCAGACTCGTCTCCGCAGCAGAGCTATGGATAGGGGCAGTTAGAGCGCGTGGCTGCATGATATTCGTGTAACCATTACCACCCGCCCAAGAATCAGGCCATGGGGACATATGGATCGGGAACCGCAGAATAGGGCGCTGGAAATGCGCTGGACTCGAGCAAGACTCACCGCCGACGAGCTCCTATGAAGAAGTATAGGCTCATGCTCCTAGAGGAACACGTAGCGTGGACTGAGGCGCTCATAGTCGTTATCGTGCTGAGCACCCCAAGTTAGAAGGAGAAGTCTGGTTCATAAGCCGTGGTCGTGACTGGTTGCTTATGGGGGCAGTAGGGGGAGTTGTGGAGATGTGCGGCTGAAAAGATTGCCAGCTAATCCCTGTTCTCGGCCGTCTTATTGGTAATGGGCGCCGTATACTACATACTAGACTAGTAATAGTGTGCATTCGGCACACTCCTTTGCTGGGAGATGGATGAAGATTGAAGCACGCTCTGACGATTTGAGCATATCCTCGTGTGCACCGCAGCACGTCACGGCAATAAGACGAAGAAACAGGCGAAAAAATGACGACTTGACTGAAGTAAAAAAGGTGTTACCAACATGAGATTAGGCCTTGATTAATAGGTTCGGTCGTGGAAAAGTCAACGGAAAGTTCCAGAGCCACCAAAACACTTAAAGTAGCACAAGTTTGAGCCCACTTTGGGGCTGAACGACATAGGAGAGTTGGGCGCCAACCTCAAAGACCGCCCAAGGATTAAGGTAGCAGGCAAAAGTATCAGGGGAAAATGGACTAGGCGGAAGAAGTCACCCTATATTCGCACCGCCATATTGCTTAGCGCCTGGGCCGTCAAAGAACAGCGCACGCGAATTTACCACATTAGAACGAATTGGGCTTTAAAAGTATCTATTTATAGACATTTTTCTTCTGGGTGTCTGGCCGAACATTGATATTTCCTGTCTGATATCCTTCTAGTGGCGGTTTAGGGCCTCGCCATACTGGATATCTGATTCATTCCCTTTGGATGCATAGCATAACCATAAGAGGTTAAAGCCGTTGGAGAATACATATTATGAATAGGTATTAAGCATACCCCTAATACGTAGTAAACATTGAGTTATGAGCAAATTATCAGACCCGAATACTTTTATAACTGTAATATGGTGGCCGGACTAGAAATATAAACACTCACGATGCCCTTTGCTGGCGGTGTCTAGTCTGTAAACCAAGCGCCACAAACGGACGGTGTATCATCCCAGCCCCTTCGTTTTTCTCCCAGCTACTGTAACTATCATGTAGCATAAGAATGAAAATAAAGGCACGGCCGTATTACTATGCAAATATTTTGAATATCCCCCGACAAGGTGGGTTTTGGGTATTCCAAGCCGATGCGTATCGCCTAGACTCGACTATGTGGCCTTCTTCCATCCCTTCTCGGCTCCCACTCATAAACATCTGTTTCGTTTCTCACTCTTGAATTTTTCTGAGGCCCTAGCTCCCTCGAGACGTTCCTCTCTCTTGTGCATCCTGACAAAGGTAGATAAGATCTCCGATGAATGCTTCGACACCGCGTTCCTACTTGAACCCGACATCTGAGATAGGCTGAATACCTATTATATTTATACAAAGTTTCCGAGGTTGCAGGCGTAGGATTACACACACACACATATATATATATATATACAGATGTATGAGTCGTCTACTCGCCCCTATTCTAGGCCCTATTCTAGCCGCCATTCTAGCCCCCATTTTAGCCCCTATTCTAATCCTGTTCTCACTAGCCCGCTCTGTATAGCGCTCCAACAGTACATAGATAGTTCTCCGCTGGAAAAGTAGTGCTGCGAAATACGTCCCTCAAACAGGCCGGCAAGGGTGAAGGATGCAGCCCCTGCAACTACGATCATCACCCATATGCCCAAAAAGCGGCGGAACTTTGACTTTGACGAAAAGTTCCCAGTAAAGGACAGACGGGGAGCTTTATCAGACCTGCTGAATCGGAACCCATCAGGAAATGGAAGTCTTCGATATAGAATGAGAACGAGACGGGGTAGGCATAGAATGCCAATGCGATGTCTGTACGTGTGTGCGTCGGGTTGTGTTTGTGTTAAGAGAGGTAAGGGGGCGGTTCCAACACATATTAACACTGGCAACTCGCTATATAGCAGCCCTTAATATATAGGCTTCTCGCATAGCGGGTATCCAAGAGCTTTCACACCCACTCTCGCGGTGTATCAGCTTCATGTCCACGATGATGGGACCAGTCTTCGAAGCGTTCCACAAGTATACCCATTTTTAGCCCTCTATCGTATTGAACAGTTGACGATGGGGCTAGATCGGGTGGCATCTCTCGGTCATGGGTCAGGCCTAATTCAGCTAAATAGGCGTCTATGCGAACTCCTGAGGAGAGGAAGTAACATGTCTATTCTAGCTCTCCTGTACGTTAAGGGGTAGAAGACAATGCGACTTGTCGTTACGAATAAGATCAACGCGCGAGCATTAATAATCGACATGTTTCAATTCTGATAGCACAGTAGCCTTAACCCTTAAGCCTGGATGTCTTTCTGGGAGGATGCGCCGGCTATCAATTCTCGGTCTTGGTTGACCGTGAATAACCAGCACGCCGGCCATTATTCTGGCCATATCAGCTCCTTGGCTCGAAGGAACTTGAAGCACTGGCTCCGTCGAAAGACTCCACATATAGTTATCGACCTGGCTGCAGATTCCCGAAACCTCCTGAATCAACATCCCTCTCCAACAGCCCATGGATTGCCTACTAACGAGGCACACAGGGCAGCCTCTTGTTGGTGGACGCCGTATTGAGCATGGCTTTCAGGTTTTGGTAGAAGTTCTTGCCACTGGCGACATTCTCGCTCGCGTACGTAGCCTCCCAGATGGCGACACCCCCAAAGTTACTGCGGCAGTAATACGCATTAGCCAGGTTGGCGGCCTGCCGGACCGTCAGCTCGAACCCGGGACTTGCGGCCTTCGCCGACCCCGGCAGTCCCAGGTACACGCGGGCGTTTCTGCTGTAGGTGCCCGCGAGGAAGGTTGTCCAGGCGTCGTACGTGAAGCCCGCGGCGCTGAAGGTCCTGCCCGGGACGTAGTTGGGGTTGGCGTCGGCCCAGCGCCGCGCGGAGCACTGCGCCGTGTTGTAGAACTGCACGAAGACCAAATCGAAGGTCGTGGCTCTGAGCGCGTCCGCCATGCTGGCGTCCGGGACCACGCACTGCGGCGACGCGGTGAGGTAGAATGTGCCGGGCGCCGTGGCGTACAGGGAGCGCAGCTTCGTCGCCAACGCCCTGTAGCCGGCCGAGCGGTCTGTCGACGGATGCTCGATGTCCAGGTCAAAGCCGTCGACGGAGAACCCGGCGCTGCTGCCGGCGTAGTCGAACGGCCGCGGGAGCCCCTGCTTTACCCAGCTGCTCTGCCGCGGCCCGAACATGTACCAGAGTTGCTTAGCGAGGTTCTCCCCGTCGACAGCGCCCGTGAGCTGGTACGCGGTCGTGCCACCGCCGAGCGACAGCAGGATCTTCTTGGTGCTCGTCTGCCGGCACGTGTACAGGTCGCGCTGCAGATTCGGACACTTCAGGAGGCGGTTGTTGGTGGGCTTGTTCTGCCCGCCGTAGCCGGGACCCGCGTATGTTTCGGCCCAGCACTGATTGCCAAAGTCTATGCCGGGGTAACCGTTTGCTTGCTGTGGGAAGAGGTGGACGAACGACAGGATAATGACATCGATGCTCGGATCCGCGCAGTACTGGCTCAGGCGCTTCTGGTTTGGCCCTTGGCCCTGTCGTTGTCTTAGCTGGGCTGTGTGGCGTACTTGGGGTGATACGAGCTTACATAGTATAGAACGACGTTGTTCTTGGAAGCTGCGCTGAACACTCCCAGAACGACATCACATAGGACAAGGGACGCGACGAGAAACCGGAAGACGCGGGTCATATTGCCAGATTCTGGTAGTAGCAAACGATGCTCCGGCAAGCTGAGAAGGAAATCAAATCCGCGATTGGGCAGAGCAACTAGCCTTTATGAGATCAAACCTTCACCCTGAGGTTGTCTCAAATATTGGAATGAATGATGCCTCCTCGACAGCGGTTCTAGATCAACAATAGCCACGCCAGTGGAACCAGTTTCGAAGTTAAACAAAGACTAGATATGGCCAGTACCTTTCGCGACTATCATTCGTAATTTGAATTCCTGATTCATCTGTCCATGCAGTTTACTCAATAACATGGCTGAGCAGCCGATTCAAGCCATTAGCTGATTAGCTGGGCGGTCATAGCCATGATCATATGTAAAGCCAGGACGGCCTTGTTCCACAAATGGCCGCATCGCAACGTCGAAACAAGGTAGCGACCCGAGAATTGGCAATAAAGGGGTATAAGGAAAGAGGCTCGGGTAGTCCAGTGTCAGGATAGGACCAACATATATTCGGAACAGTATATTATGAACGCAAATCGAGTGGCTACAGCGACCGGAAAAGCCCTTGGAAATTCTTTACATGATGCCTCTCGGCTGGTTGTATTCCCACAAGATTGCCGCATGGAGACGTAGCTCTAGGCTAGTTGTGAGAAAAACCATTGTGAAGGCCTTCAACCAACCCTCCAGTTTAAGCGGATCAAAAATAGGGGGTTTGGTGAGGCAATCGTCAAGCACATGGTGGTCTAAACCATCAAAGGAGAAGCTTTAAATATCTAGGGGTGTCCTTTCAGCGTCACTTATCACTGTCTAGACATACGTTGTGTAAGCTGGGAATACTATAAAACAGTCCTATTTATGTAGGTATATATAAGTGCATACAGAACTCTTATGCGTAACTGCCTAAACTTAAGTCTTTAAGGAAGGAAGGCTGAAAATTTTAAGAGAAGATATCACGCGTATATTACTAGTACGACGATAAAGAGATCCGATCTATATACACCTCCGGACCGAGGGCTATAGCAACCAGGCGCGCCAAGTAATAACTTAGGTAAAATGATCTCATACCAGTCTAAGCCGTTAAACGGAGTCGTTAAGCGCCATATTTAGTGTGGTACTCCAAGTTGAGCTTAGTACACTGCATAGGTCGGTAGCAGATCCATATAAAAAAGGGACTATCCCTTGCCTCGTACAGAAACGTACGATATTTGATTAATTGCTGGTTATGAATTCGAAGTCCTATTGGGGCTTTAGGAGGTGTTCTCCCGGTGTATAGCATATTGTGGAATTACATAGCCGACGCAAACAATGAACCCGCATTTACTCACATTTTCACCCGTATATGAACTGTAACATGGGACGCAGACATGTACACACTTGCTACCCCGACGTTAGGCAATGCATGCGTGCATGCATATCCAATACACCAGCACAGGACCAAAAAAAAAAAAAAGAGAAGGGCCTATACGAGAGGACCACCCAACGCGAAAGGCCCACAAGACCCAGGGACGAAAAACCCCACCACCGGTTCGACACCGAAGCGCACCGGCCCCAATGCTTAATTTCATCTACGCACTAAGTAACAACGAGGCGGCGGCGCCGGTGGACCCAGCGCGCCGGGTCCGTCAACAAGCGACGTGAATGGCGCATTGGCGGCGTAACGCCTTAGCCGCTACCACTTCTTTGCCTCGGTTTATTATTGACTATATAGATACGTACTTACGTAGTATGTGCTGATACACGGGGCTGGAAACTTGTGTGTGGGCGGCCTAGACCTTGATTGACCGATAAGACCGTCGCTCGCCTTATAGGATAGTTAGGGGACTGGGCCGGCTTATATGCGCGTAATTTTTGTCCTGTCCTGGGATGGTAGCTAGTATACGTATGGTGGGGAGAGAAAGACGATCCACCCATAACTGCCTAGGTATCTAGGTTACTTAGAATTGTCGGTTACAAACATTCGTCACGGGTGAACGGCAGCGAGGCACATGTGGTAAATAGATAGTCCCGCTTCACTAACGCCGACCCGGTCGACGTCCGAGGGAGAAGGGAAGTGAGACAGTCAACGTTTTAAAACGGACCAGCAAAAGTGGCGTTTTATTCTTAGCGAGATCTTTTTATTCTCATCGATGCTTTGCCTCGGCTCTCCATGACTACTATAGCCAGCGTTCACTCGTGGCATGCCTGCTACTTGCTTGCTTGATCCTGGGTTCGTCTGCCCGCCGTAGAAGAGGTCTGTTGTTGTCGACGAGGACGAATAAACATCATAGATGCTTTCCCTGATTCGTATATGCGTCTCTCAGCTAAGCTAGGCTGCGCAATGTCTCCCCCACGCATGTTCCCAAGGTGCGCAGTATCCGCTAGTCAGGCCCAGCACGATGTCGTCCTGTTCATCTGCTCTTCGCTTCATTCCAAATACCGGCTGTCCGTTCGGCCGTCCCTCGTACGCAATGATGTATATAAATGATCCTAAACGCCGGGCTCGAGAAAGAGGGCCTTCCCTCTCTCGTTCTTGCCCATCCCCAACCTTTAAAAATTCGAAGTGTATGCTATTCCGCCCGCGCCCCGAGGACATGTCCCGATGCGCCGTTGGTTTTCCCCAGAAAGACGCTGACGAAAGAGAGAGAAAAAAAAAAAAAAAAAAGTAAAAAAAAAAAAAAAAAACCAAATATATAAGATAGAAAAAACTTTTAACATACGAAAAATTAACAGACTTACCTAATATCTAATTATGTAAAAAGATTATCTGAACTCTAAAAATACTTGAAAACGCGCAAAAAATCTCATAAACGCCTAGCGCTTACTAAAAAACTTTTATTAATAATGTCGGGGTCGCCGGGGTTAAAAATGCTCCAATTAACGTTGTACAAAAACGGCTAAACGGTTGCCACGGCTGGGGGCTAGATAATCGGATTAGGAGGAAAAAGCGCTAACGGTATAACCTCTTGCTTATCCCGTTCTTACGCTTTAAGTTCGTCCAGGTTTTCGACCTCGCGCCGAATTATTTTAAACGCTTTTTCGCGAAACCCCTTTTTTTAACGGCGGAGACGTTACAAACAGGATAAGATTTATAAAAGGGAGGTTTTTATTTTCTCTCTTTTTTTTTTTTAATCCTATCCTTTTTATGCGGGCACCAGCGGGCACGGCAAGAGCACTAAGATCAACGCCTTCATCTCGTACCTGCTCGGCGGCGAGGTCGATGACCCAGCACGCATACTAGTCATCGACGACCGCGGTGCCAAGCAGTCCGAGTCGGTGACGCAGATTGTCACCTGCTTCCGCATCCGACCACTCTCGCCCCTTTTCCGGGGTAAGACGCTGCTCATCGTCGACACGCCCGGCTACGGCGACTCTCGTAGCGTCGAGCGTGACGCCTTCGTCACGGCGGCCATGTCCGAGTTCTTCAAGACGGTCGACCACGTCAACGCCATCATCTTCACCTGCCGTGCCAACGAGGTGCGCACCACGCTCCTGAGCCCCGTGTCGACATATGTCTTCTCGTTCTTCGCGAAGGACGTCCGTAGCTGTCTGCGCACCATCTACACCTTCAGCGACGCCGGGGCCCCGCTCGCCCGCGGCGCGCTGCAGAAGCTCGGATGGCCGGTCGAGAACGGCGAGATCTCCGTGGACAATAGTGCATTCACCTTCGAACTGGACGGCGGCCAGAACGATGTCGTGGTCCGCGAGGGTTGGCTCCAGTCGGTCAGGGGCCGGTTCCAAGTCATGCAGATGCTCCTGCGCACGCCGGCCGTGCCAACAAAGAACAGCGCCTCGGTGACGCAGAATCGGATCCAGCTCGAGCAAAAGTGCGAGCTCGCCGAGAAGAAGATCCTCCGCACCGCCAACGATGCTCGAAACCTCATTTCGAGCCTGGGCGCCCTCGCCAACGCCGTCGGAGCCGCCCCGGGCGACAAGATCGAGGTCACCGAGGACAGGGCGGTCCAGAAGCCCGTGCCAGAGGGCAAGGCGACTACGCTCTGCCTCGACTGCAACTTCACATGCCACGAGATCTGCGTATTCGGTGACGACGAGGACAAGATCAACTGCGCCGCCATGACCGATGGCAAGTGCATCATGTGCAAGGGACGTTGCAAGTGGGACAGGCACAGAAACGCCAGGTACACAATCACCACCGAGAAGCATTCCGAGTGGATGGTGCCCCAGGACCTAATCAAGCGCTGGAACGCGAACAACAACACGCTCGAGGGTGCCCTCCTCACCGCCATGGACACCTACCTCCAGCTCCAAGAGGGTCTGCGAAACGACATCCTCGAACTGGCCAAGCTGAGCGAGGAGCTCACGAGCACGGCGCTGCTCCACGACCCGACCGGCCTCATCAGCTACATGGAGACGCTGATCCAGACTGCACGAGCACGTGGCGCCGACCCCGCACAGCTGGTCCAGCTGGCCACGGCCAAGAACACCCTGATCCTTGTGCGCGAGGTCAAGGGCAAGGGGGAGGGGGCGACGCGGGACTCCAAGATCCTGCTCGACGTCATCGGCGGCGTGCGCAAGGAGAGGGAACGGAGGATGAAGCTCTCTCCCAATGAGCGTGCGAAGGAGGAGGAGAAGTCGTGCACCATGTATAACGACCTTCGCGAGAAGCTTCCCCTCGAGATCCGGGACAAGGCATCGGAGCCGCTCAGGATGGAAAGCATGTTTTCAAGGGGCGCTCTCTATCCCGAGAACCTACAGGCGGTCGTCAAGTTGGTGCAGGTCGTGCTGAAGGATGGTGGTGTCGTGGCTGCGCTTGCTGCCTCGGCCGAAGAGTGAGACGCTAAAACGGGCGTGCTGCCTGTCGGGTTTGAACATTTGTTAAACACCCTCCTCCTATCTACCCATTTACCTTATACCATAAGTGCCGTTACAATATTACTAGTTACTTTAAAGTATTAAGCGGAACGGAGGAAGAACGAATAAAGCAACCGCCAATCACGCCAGTAACAAAGACCGTGTCTCGCCCATTCCCAGCAGCGGCATTGTACATGCCGTTGGTCTCCAGCACGACAAGTCGAAAAGCATGCTACAAGACATCTCTGCAGTATTGGAGCCTGAAGTAAATAACTGGTACCACAAGCACCCGGCCGAGTTGTAGTTAGGGGTAGCTGCTCTTGAGGGACAAGGCGGGGCTAAGGATTAAGCTTCTGGTTGGAGGCGGTGGTGGATCAGGTCAGGCAAATGGAGGAATCAGATATCGGCATACTCGACCCCCCGAGAGGGGAATTTCAGTCGGGAGAAATTCCAGAGGCACAAAAAGAGGTACGCCGCCGCATGGGCTGGGGCTGGTCGGCTTGTGATTTATCATGGGCCATGGCCTTAGGGTTGCGGTTCCCTACGCCATGCCAGGACATTCTTGATCCGATTGGCTGGGACCCCCAGACAAAACTGATCTCCCAATCTTCGCGTGGGTCTGCAATACCTAGTTAATCCTCGTCCCGTCCTCCTCTTCCGAACTCCGATTTATCCCTTCCGCTCCTCCGCTGACCAGTATTCGGGGGTCTCGTTGCAAATTTTCCGATCGGGGAATTACGTCCAAGAGGGAAAAAAGATGCGACATAACAACTTTGTTTCACCCGCTTCGTTCCTCAGGACGTTAAAACGAGGGCATAACCCTCGTCTACTTTGCAAGAGTAGTACGTTAAAAAGAAGGCACTAACCCAGCCGTGATACCGAACCGGCTGGCCTTTTTCTTAAGCGGCTGAACGGTTAACGATAACCTCGAGCGGCATTTTACCGCACTTAACACTTCTCTAATGGTAACAACCAGACCGCACATCCTACTCAGACACAAATGAGCCAGAATCGCCGACCTTGCCCTTTATTTCTATATACAATAGCCCTGACATATACAGCTATACCCTACACCAACTAAGGTACACAACCCAACGATCACGCCCAATACTCCCTTATATGCAAGCCCCTTTGCCCACCCATGTATACCGCCGTCACCGTTTCTATCCTCTATGCCACGGGAACCGGGCCCAGACCATGACTGATTCGTTGGCCCTTCGTCTGTCGTATCAAGTTCATCAATCATGAACAAACCCACCATGTGCGGATACACAGACAGGTTCCAGCCTGATGAGACCGTGCTTGTATATATACCAGAAAGGGCCCATGCATGTATGTGCATGAGGCCAACAGATACGGGCGAATCGGAGCTAATACGTGAGAGGGCGCGTCGCGCCTCAACTAAGACGGAGAAGTCCAAATCTCCTACATGTAACGCCCGGGTTTCCCCGGCGGCGGCTGCGGGGGCGACCTGTTTCGTGGCGGACTATCGTCCCACCCCCTGTTAGTAGAATCGTAATCCCCCGCCTCGTAGTCCTTTTCGCTGCTGCGTGTAGGGGGGCTGTCCGTCAAGTCCCTACCGAGCCGGTCACTGGTGGCGGACTTCTCCTCCGGATAGTACTCGCCGTCCTCGTCATCGCTGTCCTCATCGTAGTTGCCGTCGTAATGCGGTAGCGCGGGCATGGACTGCGAATCGCCCTTCACAAGGCCCAGCCTCTCCTCCTCGGACACGCTGTCCCGGGGTATCTGCCTATCCGAGTACCCGCGAGACCGTAGACCGTGGCGTGAGGGCTGCAGAGAGGTCTTCTGGTGGAGAGCATGATGGTGTCCCTGATCCTGCGCGCCATCGGCTTGGTGCCGCCGGAATACGTTCTGGAACGAGAATTGCCGGCGCGCCGACGATCCGTTGCCGCCGTGCGGCGGCGGAGTCGGCGGGGCGAGCGAGGTGGCCCCACTCCCGCTCGATTTTGGCGGTTCATCGGCTATCTGGACATGGCGCGCCTTGCCAGTACCGGAATAGATCGAGGAGCCAGTGTACTCGGTCTTTTCCAGGCCGGCCGGGAGCCCAAAGACGTGATCCTGGCTTCTGCTGTATGGAGGATCTCTTCTGTATTTCTGAGGTGGGACGGCAATTTCAGATAGTTGGACGGGAAGCGGGGGGGGCGGGGGTTTCCGGTCGCCGGTTTCCTGCTGATGAAAATCGGGATGGCCGGGGAGTAGGACGGTCCGTGCGCGGCTACGAATGGTGCCGGCAATGCTGGATAGGAGGCCTGGGGACGTCGTATTGTCCCGCTCATCTGTCAGCTCCTCTTCATCCGGGAAGCGCGACATGCCTAGTGGCGGGTGGACGTGGGGGTGTGCCGGAGGATACGGACTAGGCGTGGTCATGGCACGGCTCCTATGGCTACCTAGCGTTGTCTTCCGCCGTCGAAGCCCGTCCCATTCGTATTCCACTTGACCGTTTTCGCTGAGGGGTGCGAGCCGTTCCCTCTCCTTCTCCTCGTGAAGTCGCCTGAATTCTTCCTCTTCCATCTTCTGGCGAGCTACAGAGATACGCCTAACAATGGCCGCTGTGCCGCGAATGGCGTCTGCCTTTGGCTCGGTCTCGGGTTGCTCCTGTTCGGCGATCATGTGAATCTGGTCCAAGTCACCGGTAAAGATAGCTGTATCCGGAACATCCTTCGCAGACTTAGACAATTGCAACAGCACGACACCGGCGCAGATTGTAAGGAACCCCATGACGACTGTAACGATCTGGGTTGGTGTACCCCTGAAGCCCTGAAACAGGACGGACGATGTAACAATGGTTGTACTGGTGAAATAAACGTAATATGTCGGGGTGACCATTGCGGCATTGAAAAGATTTAGTGCTTTCTGCCATGGGAATCGTTAATTAACCGGGCGACGTATGGGGACCCGCTGCACTTACGTTCAAGTAGATGATCTCGGTCAGTAACGTTAATACCACGAACACGAGGACAACATAAAGAAACCACTGGTTGAATTGAGGTGTCCCTCCCGCCTGCGCCACAATAGCGGCTCCAAGGCCTTGAGTGGCTACGACACTCAGGCCCCCGATCCAACTGCAGACGGAGATATAAGGGAACATGTTCTTTTTCCCATAACGTGGAGCAACCCAGAGGACAATAAAGACGCAACCGACAATTATGACGCCTGCGTAAGTCAAGAACCCTGGTGTCACGACATATTTCTTCATCTCCTGTATGGTCGCCACGGCCGATTCTTCAGGGGCATTCATGACGATAACGACGGTTCCCAAGACGCAGAGGAAGCAGGCAACCTTGCCTACCATGCTTAGCCTCTCCTTCAGGAATATGGCCGAGAGGATGGTAGTAATAACAACCGAAAGCGCTCCTAGCGAAGTGACCAGGATAGCATCCGTGAAGGCGTAGGCGGCAAAGTTGCAGACCTCGCCGAGGATCATCATCGTCATGCCCGCCCACCAGTGGAAGTTCTTAAGATAGCCATAGCCCTCGCCGGCGACCTCGTTGTATTTCTCATTCGCCTTCAGCAACCCGACCTTTTTGAGAACAAACGAAACGCCGATCAAGCACCCGGAGGCAACAGCCAAGATAATACCGATGACTTTGTAGACCGGAGGACGCCCCTGCTTTTCCGCATTCTGTTCGCCCTCCGCCCGGGCGTATAGGACGTAGGCGGCCTCGAGGGCTTCAGCTGCCGTGTCCATGGCTGCCGGGCGCCTAGGGAATGGCGAGGAGAGTGGCGGAAGATTACTCTTCTATTTAAAGTCTCACTTCTAAGGTTCACTTCGCACACTTGGCTGGTTCGTCGCTATTTTCGGCGCAAGGTTTCTCTTCAGGCCCGAGATGAATATCAAGGTCAGTTCGGTCTTCTTAAAAAGATTCTCCGTAAACCATACAATCCTAGCGGCCAACCAAAGGTACAAATGGGAACAGACTCTGGAGAATGGGAGTAGAGGAGTGGATGCTCCTAGTGATGCCGGAAGGTCTGTTCGATCGGATCAGATTATCGCTTGCGTAAGCCCAAAAAGTCGGGAAGGAGCGCTCCTTCGACCGGAGGCAATGCCTGAATGTTATATTCAATCATAAGCGATGTGAAGTTTCCACGGAGCTCTCGTATGCCGAGGGTCTGCTCGTTGATCGCGCAACTGTTGTCGGTTTGGGTTCATGTGAAGTGGATGCACAGGTAAAAGCAAAGTATGCGGCAGGATATCCTTGTCGCCAGTCAACGAAAGGAAGCGCCTCCCAAATTAGAAGATCGTCGGCCTAGTAGATGCATTCCCTAGGAAGACGAAGAGGAACAGGAAAAGGTGTAAGTATCATTCGTCGTCGTTGTTATCATAGGTATGTAGGAACAGCAAATGATCTGTATCGGCGTTTGGTGGGGGACAGTGAGAAGTGGACATCCTGTTGCCCCAGCGAGCGGGCTGGGGCTTAACGGGAAGGGCTTTACGAAATCGATAAAGATGGGGGGCCGGCCTGTGCTTCCAGGTCTGGACCGGAGACAACCAACTACATAACACTGCAACCTCTTCTGAGCCAGTGGGCCAGTTATTATTAGCTTATCGCTTGCGGCGTACCTACAGAGTGAAGAATAAGTGGGGTTATCGACACACGCAAGCTTTGTTCCATGATACTACCTAGTTGCTTACATGCTGTAGGCAGTTTATACCCACCGCAGCCGCATTCGGGCTAGACCGCAACTATACCAAAAATCACAACCCTGGATCCCCTTTCGGAGGTGCCTACTGAATGCAGCAGCTGTGCCTGAGCACTCTCGTATTTTGGTGCTCAGAGGCCGCCATTGCGGAATTGCGGTTCAAAATGATGGGTTTCATGTCGCGCTATTCCATTTCTCACTAAACTTCTTCATCCCCACCAAAACAAGCTTGGAAGATTGGCATTGCTTGACTGTTAGTGGCTGGGCGCGAATGCGTCATAAGGGTCCCTCCCAGCTTCACACTATAAGCGCTGACGCAATCTAATTTAGCCTTAGTTCACTGAATACAGACAACGCTGGTTACACGGCGAGTTGACAGGGCGACAGATTGGGCTAATGATGGACCATTGAATCTTGGGATTCTGTGCTCCTTATCGTCCGCCCGAATATCCTATTGGCGCCTGAGGCGTTGTTACCAACGATCCTCTCTAGCTGTGATGTCACCACATCTGCCATCATCGTAAATTGGGAGCAAAGCGAGGTCATAATGCATCCTGTGGGCTCTGCACCATTTGATTGTCTACACCACGTCTCACACGGATAGCGCCTTGGACATTATACTGACAAACCACACCCCCGAGGATGAACTGATGATGCGACCTAATTACCGTTTTAGCGAAGGTTGACGGATTGGGTAAGTTCACCGAGATCAAGACGCCGCCAGGTGGTTGACAGAAGAATTCGCGCCCTTTCAAATAACCGCCCAACGACTCCTTGGATAATAACTTTTTGGTTCCAACAGAGAGGCGTATACGGGAATTTCCAGGCTGTTTTCAATTATTCCTTTCGTGTCGATACCATTTTTCCAAAATTTTATGTATTCCGTTTTAGCATCAGAATCGCCTGCGAAATCTTTGGCTCCTTTGGGTCACCGCGCGAATTTGTGTCAACCACCTGGCCGCTTACTCAGTGGTGTTCGCTCCAATGCCTTGCTGGTTACCGAGGCGAAGTAGCCCTAGGTAATCCCAAATCACAACAGGGAGGCGCGGGTGTCACAGGTAGCGGATAGTAAAAAGGCGTACGGGTTATGCATGCGACAGTTAATCGGACGTACGATTAAGACAAGAAGCCTGCTGGGTGGGTTTAATTAGGACCGAATGGCCTTGGGTTTTATAGCTTTCTCGGAAGTCAGGTCGTGGACAAAAACATTGTCACACCCCCATACTGCTTCAGAACCGCCTGTTCCAATGCAATTATTTGCAAAAATTGTAGAAAACCAGCCAAAACGCTTAAGAGAAAGTTATTGATGTTATTAACTTCTTATTTAATAAACTGTTAACTAACATGCATTCCAAAATCGGGCAATATAAAATGTCTTGATCATTACTATCGTTTTTCTGAGGCTTAAGGGCGTACAGGTAAAGTGTGACAATTAATTTGTCCATGACCTGAAGTGAAATCGACAGCTCCAGTTTCTGGGCGCGGCGAGACCCACCCGGACGCCCGGTGTTGAACCGGAGGTCTTAGCGGAGCTCTAAGCGGAAATCAACGGCGCCGTTGCGACACCATAACGCCTTCCGGCCGATGTATCAAACAGAACAGACTTCCGGAATCTGATCGCGTCCACATGCGGGGCACTCCCCATAAGACGCCCCGGGTCGATTGTCGCGATGGCCTCTGCTATCATGTATTACGGGTCCCGCCGCTGATCGTCTCTTGGGATCATTGCTCGCAAAAATTCGATCGTACAAACACCTGGACGCTCCTAGTGCGCCGTGGCGCAACAACGTCTTTACTCTGTGTAACGGCGGAGGTGGTGCTTCGAGAAGCTGGCCTGTATTATCTATTCCACGATGTGTTAGGAGTTCAAGAGAACCGCAGGTTTTATGCTCGCCCGTTCCATCGGTTTTCAGCGCCTTGTCCTGTTCCGTAGATCGTTACCTATCTGCTCACCATCTCCCCCAGTCGGCACTTGCATAATCATCACCATGCATTCCGGTAAAAATCCTGACACGTTATACGGATCAATTCGATATCCGAATTAATATGACACGAACTCGACGCGGACCTGAATGCTTTTATAGGACCTCGCCATAATCCTTCGTGTCTTAGAGGCTACTTACCTGTTCCCACTCATCCAGAGCTACGTAGAACTAAGTCACGGATCATATTGCGGGTGATCGACGTCATGGCGAAACGAGCTAAACGGTTTCTGGAAAGTAGCGTCTCCAGAAGCGTTTACTTGGCTCTCGCCCCGGGCCGTAGATCATCGGCAGCAGAGGAAGCCAGCCAGCAAAACTCCCCGGATGCTCGGCCCAATTACGCTGCCTACCTCAAATTGTTAATATTACACCTTAAACCCTTTTAGCAGCCCTATTATTATTATTATCATTCTCCCGGGAATATCAATACCTATCATTGTGCTTTTACGTTTAATGTATTAATATACCAATATACCTCCATTTCTGCAATTAAGGTTAGGTTAACGGCTAAGGTAAAGCGTTGGCTTAATTAAGGTTAAGGTTAAGGTAAAGCCTTGGCTTAATTAAGGTTAAGGTTAAACATAAGCTTCCGGGAGGGCTTAAACGGCCGGCGAAAGGGCTTTTACTCAGGTAGGGCCTTAATATGTAGTGATAAGTAATGGTGGAGGGCAGTAATATGAGTGTGCTACTGGCAAAAATATTATGGCGGTTATACCAACCCTATTCTGTCAGTACACTTAATCAGTATGGGGTGAAGAAGATAGTCGGTGGGATTGCCGGAAAAAGAGGGTTTAAGGGGCTAATATTAACAATTCGACACGGAAAGCGTAACTGGGCCGCGATTGCTGACTGCACGCCAGCCCCTGAACTTTTAATCGCGGCTAGCCTTGCATGAAGATTCTCCTACGATGACGTCGGAGACTGCCCGTCTAAGAGTGCGTAAGCCCGAACGGTCTGTTGCGAATGCTGATCTGAGGTAAGAAGGCTCGAACTAATTGCTTGTCCGGTCGATAAACTGGTGAACGGTACTTCGGCACACACGTGAGCCGCAGAGTCGTCATGATAAAGCGAAGCTCGCCATTTTTCCTATATACACTGAGTCCACTCCATCAAAACACCAAGCCATCAAGTGCTTTGGAGTCATATTTTCTTCGTTGTGTATTTGTCAGATCTCCGTTGGCCTTGCGCAAAGTGTCGCGGGCATGCAAGTGATGCAGGTCATTCTGATGTTGGCCACATTGCTGGCAGGCCATGCTAGCCAGGCGACACCGTCACACGCGATATGTAAGCAAGGTCTAGTGAGGAGAAACACTTCACAGGTCGCCCGGCCGGCCCTAGGGAACGTCCCCTATGGCGTCGATATACGGTCCTGCACGGTCACAGGCAAGGTCGCATTGACCTTCGACGATGGGCCGTGGCAGTACACGGAGGACCTGCTGGACATCCTGAAAGCTAACGACGTCAAGGCGACCTTCTTCGTCGTAGGCCTCAACCGGGACCGCGATCCCAACCGCGGCCCAATCGACGATCCCGCCACGGGGTACCCGGCGACCCTGCGGCGGATGCACGACGCCGGGCACCAGATCGGCAGCCACACGTGGTCGCACGCGAACCTCGAAACCCTCACGACCGAGGGCCGCCGCGACGAGATCCTCCGTAACGAGGACGCCTTTGCCCGGGTCCTCGGCTTCTTCCCCACCTATCTCCGCCCGCCTTTTACTGCCTGCGGAGCCCAGTGCGTTGCCGACATCGGGCAGCTGGGCTACCACGTGGTAAGTCTCTTGCCGCCCCGTCTGCGTATATATGGTGCTGGTCTGTATGGGCGATTCGGATGTTGTGGAACCAGACTTAACACCGCTCGACCGATAGGCCAACTACAACGTAGACACTAAGGACTTCAACGGCGACTACGAGTACGCGCGGGCCGTCTTCCGGGACAACGTGTCTTTGCGGAGCCCGCAGGACTCCTCGCACATCGTCCTCGCACACGATGTGTGGGAGGGCACCGTCCACGGGTTCGCGGAGTTCATGATCGACGAGGCGAGGAGGGCCGGCTACCAACTCATCACTATGGGCGAGTGCCTGGACGACCCCGCAGCGAACTGGTATCGGGATGCTATAACCGGCGAAGCCTGGAGGGGATAAGGCTTACGGAGTACGGATGGTACGAATACCTAATGATGGGTCTGTTTTTTGCCCATCCATTTTGAGAACTTGCAGCTGGGATGTGGATTGTGCTTTTCATGTAGCGACTTGACGGCATCCATGAAGCTATCTTTCCACAGGGATATGCTATTTGGCGTAAAGGGGCGGCGAAGTGTGGATTACGTCAACGCTATTCCTCTACGATCCGTATGCGCTCTTCCTCGGCGTCAATGAGTTCCAAAACCCCAGATTTCGCTGACTTCCGCATAACATACACAGGTCTAAGGCCGCATCCGCACTGATACCTCTGTCACGGAAGCTATCACGATATCCACAAGTAGTTGTTGAGGTTCTGAGATTGGGGCAAGCCGAAGGGAGAAGAGCACGCAAGAGAGGCAACAAACGGCATGGACACTTGGGAAAGCTTACAGTCGCATCTAGCATTTGCTTTCGTTGAACGTTAAGAGGCTAGCCATGTTGGTGGTTCAAAACATATGTTTAGCATAGGCCAGGTCCAAGTCCGAATCCAGCCGCTTTCTCCACCAGGGCCTCGTATAGCGTCGGTTAGGGCGGGATGATAGATAATAAGAAAGGCTACATGGCTCATCATCCGGTATAGGAACTTGTTTCTCTTGATCTGGTGGGGCGCTCAAGTCGGTTGCCCTTTGGAAAGTGCCAAGTCTTTGACCTGGAACAAAGACCTCGATGAGATGTCGCCAAGCTTCACCCAACCGCTAACTACAATATGTGGCAGGCCATGTGTGCGTATCGAGGAGCCGTAGCAGTTGGCCGCAATTTTGGCGTCACCCCGGGAGGCGTAACACACAAAAAATGTTCTTCCTATTAAGACTTTTGTTGCCAATGGTCTGTAATGCGGACAGCCTGCTGGTGGAGGCTGCCGCTTCCGGTACGTTACACAAGGCCCCTTCCAGATAGCAGTTGGCAGAGACGCAGCTTTCCTATTCGACGGGCCTGTTCAGCTTGGAGACTGCGTACTTGGCTAGCATACTAGTCTAACTGCAATACATGCGTACAGAGGCACATTGTTTTGACAGAGGGGGGAAGCAACAAAGCTAGGAGGGACGGACACATTTAGTGTGAGCAGCTGCCCTTTACTGAATTATTATCACCAACAGCGTTGGTTAAATATAAGCATCGGAAGTACACCACCTGATTCTATCCCATAGCACTAGTTTCATTTTCTGAAACGCATTAGTTAACTGTTATCTACCCACGGCTGCTGCCACCGAGCGATGATTATTTGTAGCGGGCTGCAGATATTAATGACATAAATCTGCCTAATCTACGAGACTCATAGCTCTCGAAATGGATTCCTCAGACCCAGGCTCTTCGCCACTCAAACCTCTACCTGTTACCCTAATACTCTCTTGATTCTACCACAATAAACATAACTACCATGATTTTGAAAATCAAGCCATGGAACCCGCTAACCGCGGACGCTGAGGTCATTCTGAGGACGCAAGGGATAGACCCTTCAAACCTTACTTGATAGCTTGATCGAAACCCATCAGCACTGATATTTTGGTTTAACCGCCCGCTATTCCTGGGATTGAAGTGCGTTGAGCATGACTAGGTCCGTGTACGCATCGCAAAGTACGACAGCCCTAAAGCAATGGAGCACCAAGCGCGTCTTCGACAGCTCTGGCGGAGCAACCTTGGCCAGTATTAGCAGCGAGGAAAACTATAGGTTGGCCAAGAAAGCTGTTACAGAATTGCTAGACATGGATATAGTTTGCTCCGCAGGAGCTTATGCTGGCATCGCCGCATAAGAAAATCTCACCAGTGAATTGTGTGAGTCGTCAAAAAGCGATTGGACTTGCTCTTTGTGCCACCGGTGCGGTCACATTTAGGTCTCCTACCTTTCCCCTTCTATTTGCCCGCCATGATCGTTCTCCAAGCTGGCGTGGAAAGGGGGCCTAGTGTGCAGAAAACAGTTACGCTACCACCTATTACCCTGACCAATACGACTGCCCGCTCTCGTGCGTCGACTATTCAACCAGGCGTTGTTGAATCCCCTACCTTTCGGTTGTTGGACTTCGCCACCGCCAGGAGCCTATGCTGCTTCACTCAGTCACGCAGTCCCTGAATGATCCGGTCTCCCACATTCTCGTACGCAGCTGCATGCTTGGATCTCACTCAGCCGCCGTCTCGAGAGCGGTGGGCCAAATTGAGATCTACAAGAAAGCGAGCCTCGACGTTGCATCCGCATGCACCGTGATCGGCACAGGAGTCCAGGACAGGCTGGAGCTAACTGCAAGCAGCGGCAGCGATAAGGGGGGTAGCGGCTATTTAGTAGCTTGTTTAGAAGGTATGTAGAAGATCTAATTATAGGCTTTTCAGGTTACTTTTTAGGCCAGTCGACACCGTTGAATAATTAGTTAACTAGCCTAACCGATATAGATTAGTCGTCGGGATTCCAGTTTGTTAATAATGGCCTATAACGACAAGTAATAATAGGTAACCTGCGGGTACCCAATCCCTATCCCTACGTATAGCTCGGTCGTTAATTAGTCGACTCGTGTTATATTTCTTGCTAATAGTAGTGCCCGGCCACGTAGCGCGCGTGGAAAGAGAATACATAACCCTAGAGAAATGTATCCAATAGGAAAACAGATTAATGGAATGAATGAAAGTCTAGAAGTCTCAAGATCAAATTTCGCTCAATTTCCCTGATCCGATTTGCTCGACAAGTAGTTTCCGAATATTTTCCAGTGCAGTCAAAGACTTGAAGTTGCTAGTTATCCTCCAAGTTCGGCGGCGAAGAGTCCTTCCCGGTGACGGGAATAGCTCCTTCAGCATCAGTATCGTCCCATGCTAGTGCCCAGATACCTTCGGTGTCAGTCGGCTCAGCGTAGAATCGCGTCTGCAAGGAGCCGGCCAAGACCTCCAAGAAGACTTGACTAAAGAAGCCAAACCCAGATGTAATCTCGCCTTTCGAAGTCTCGTTTCCTAGGAAACTAATTTGACGGGACGAAGCGCCATCAGTAGGAATTCCGAACACTGCACTCTCGAAGCCAGGGAAAGATGACGAATTGTTACTGGTTGGAGTAGCGGGGTTGGGCTGTACGGTGAGAGTTGTGTCTCTGAACGTGACCATGTCGTGGGAGATTTGATTAGTACTACTTTCCATATGACGTTCCCGAAATTACTGCGGACTTGGGGCGATGGTAGCCTCACAGAGTACTGGCACCATGTCCGTGGTGTTTGCAGCTCTGAAATCCGTGATAAATGCCAGGCCTGCTCAAGGAGTCAGCCCAGATGTTCCAAATGCAGGACCAGCCCTAGGTTGTAAGTACCCTCGTTGTAGAAAACAGGGAGACCTCCGATTCCCTCGCCGTAAACGAAAAGACCGAAGCGTTCTCCTGGATCAACCCTCGAGGGAATTGCTGCGGCGTTCACCGTAGCATCTAGAACCAATGCTCAGCGAAGACGCATGTTTGGCGAGGAAATAGAGAACATCATTACTCAACTGCTCGGGAGCGTTGACAAAGAAAGATGGCAATAAACGAACGAGAATTGAAGGGAACAAGTAGTGGACCGAATGGCTGGCACGAATATTGTATCCCGTTATGGAAACTCAGGTGGAGGTTAGGTAGCCCAATTTATTCATGATCGTAACTGTCTTTGATTCACTTTCGGTTGGCAAAGTTGCTCAAATGTCAGTCGTCAGTTCAGCGGCTCAGTTGTATTTCCTCCATCGGCCGCATGGCAATCTCCACAAAATATAATGCCTTGCTCTTGGGACGAGTACGCAAGACTTCAGTCACGCCGACAGCGCCTGAATATGACACACCATTTCATATCCGCAGATCCCCACATCCCGAAGACTCTTTACGTCAGCTACTCAGCCTCAGTTTTGTCCCGGCTACTGGTTTGGTATGCCACCAGCACCGTAATTATATCTGCAAAGTTCAGGAGAATGGCCATATTTCTTCTACCGACGCGAGACGAAATAAGAATAAGGGTAGGACGGCGGTCAATGCAGTTCTTAATAGTGGCCGCTTACTTGCCCTCTACATATGAGGGAAACGCGTTTCCCAAGCACGATATCCTTGGTCCCAGCTGGATATGTCTCAGCGAAGATGGCCCCACCATTGTTGCAATCAAGAGGGGGCAGGTTTCATCGGCCAAAGTCGCGAGTGCGCACTCGGACGTTGGACTGGCTCCTCCCCATGGTCATCCACCAAAAGCAGGATATGGTGCCGGAAATAGCACACTACGAGGGGTTGTGCCGTGCTACGTGCGGCCGATCCAACTGGGGGTTTGTATGAAAATACTCAGGGGGAGACGTCACCCCGATAGACTGGGAAGGCTAGACACGATCTTACCTCCGCCGCCCAGTATTATTAGAAACCTAGATAGAGTAAACGAAGTCGTGGTCTCAATGTTCTACATCCCGAAGCCTCCGTAAACTGTGAACGCAGTAGGTGGATTCCTTACCCAAAAGACGCCTGCTAAGACCATGTCTACCCACAGCATACAATCAAGGACTACGACTCCTGTGGCTGAGGCGTATCATCAACTGCAATATGCCGTGTTGAGGTTGAGAAGAGGCAGAGCGGACTTACCTCGGTCAGGAAATAGTAGTCTTCGGAAGATGATAAAAAGGAAGTTGATGCCGTTCATCACCGGTTACTTCATCACCCTACACTCAACTCCCTCGTTTATATCCCCATCATCACTTTCATTGAGTAGAAAACCTGTCCAGCTACTTGTCTTTCACTTAGATTCAGAAAGCCTTTGACCGGATGAGTACGCTTGTCGAAATGAATTTGTTGCTCGTCCTATCCACATGCCTCCTGACCGCCCGTAACGCAAGTCCCCTCGCCCCTGATATTAAGCAGCGAAACATCCGCGACGGAAATTCAGCGACTACTCGCACTGAGTGGTGTGATTTCGACGTCAACACCGATTACTACAACATTGTTCCCGAGACTGGCGTGACTCGGGAGTATTTCTTCGAAATCCAGGACGTCACCGTCTCTCCCGACGGTGTTTCCCGCCCAGCCATCATCGCTGTCAATGGCTCAATCCCTGGCCCTACTATCTTTGCCGACTGGGGCGACACGGTGGTTGTTCATGTTACAAACTCCCCCACTACGAATGGCAACGGATCTAGCATCCACTTTCATGGCATTCGCCATAATTTCAAATCAAAACAATAGCGTGGTGAGCATCACGCAGTGCCCAACTACTGTAGGCGGCACAACGACTTACACATGGCGACCGACTCAATACGGGTCTACTTGGTATCACTCGCACTTCGCTCTGCAAGCCTGGGAGGGCGTCTTTGGAGGGATCATTATCAACGGTCCGGCATCCTCTAACTACGACGAGGATCTTGGAATGGTCTTCCTCAATGACTGGAGTCATCAGACAGTCAACGAATTATACACCATTGCTGAAACGAGTGGGCCGCCGCCACTCGACAACGGTCTGATCAACGGCACCAACGTGTTCGGCTCTGACGGCTCCGATGGACAGACGGGATCTCGACTAGAACTGTCGGTGACTGAAGGGACTTCGTACCGGTTACGACTTGTCAATGCCGCAGTCGACACACACTCCAAATTCTCCGTCGACAATCATACCCTTACCGTAATCGGGATGGACCTTGTTCCAATCGAGCCGTACACAACCGAATTCGTCAATATAGGCAGAGGTAAGTCTGCTGCTCGCAAAGTGAAGAACGCGTATTAATAAAATGGCGATAGGCCAACGATACGACATCATCTTAACAGCAGACCAAGCGACTGTTGCAACTGACTTTTGGATGCGCGCCATACCCCAAGTCGCATGTTCCGAGAACGACAGCGCAGATAATATCATGGCAATCGTCCATTATGGTGAAAGCACGGCAACACCATCAACGACAGGTTTCGAATATACCGATAGTTGTGACGACGAGGGCTTGCCCAGGTTAGTCCCCATCATCAGCAAAGCTGTCGGTGACGGACCGAACGATCTACTTGAGATTGCATCCGTAGGCCTCGTTGGCAATGTGTTCAAGTGGTTTCTTAACAGTACCACAATGGTTGCTGACTGGGCCGATCCCACTCTTCTTCAACTCTCAAAATCGATATCCATCATGCCAAATTCGGCCATATCAATACATAAACCAGTTCCTCCCTCCAACTGCGATTGCCAGCCCTCACCTTCGAAACCCGTTGTAGGCGACATACCAGCCACAGCAAACTCCGAAATGCCATCATGGATCTGAACCTGGCTTCCATCAGTGCATTCCAACCCTCGTATACTCTCACCCATGACGATGTCCTCCAGGACCCATGACCCCCAATCAGGCTCCACACTCAGCATCGCGTCAGTTTCGTCGTTTCCCCATGGCAGCAAGCTTTCACCGCTTGCAGCCGTTACCCAGTCTGTCTCCATCCTTCCTTGTAGTGCCTGGCTTTCCGATAGCATTCTGGATTCCTCCACAGGTGCCACGGCCGGGGTCGAAGTGGCCCCTCGCACGTCTCGTTCCTCATCTGTCTGCTTGCATCCCAGCTCACCCGAGTCCGAGTCTTCATCACTAATCGCTCCATCTGAGTCGGATAAGTCGTCGTCGTTATCATTCCCATCCTGCCGCTCGGTCCGACTCAGGCATACTGACTCGAGGAACCTGGCTACAGCGTCATGGCCGTTTTTTTTTGCGAGTGCCACCGCTTGGACGTATTGGCTCGTGTAGATGCCCCTGATCCTTGCTCCCCGTTCAAGGAGAAGGTATACCATTTCAAGGCGACCGTGTTCTGCGGCACCCTCGAGAGCTGTTCGACCGTCCTCCTCGGCCCCTTCAGCGTTAACATTAGCACCAGCACGTAGCAACCTGCGTGCAACTTCTAGATGACCTCCAATCGCCGCGTATTGTAGCGCAGTAGCGCCATAGTCCGAACACGGAGGGGCATTAACATCAGCATCCGCATCTAGAAGAATGTCGACCAGTCGCAGATGGCCGATATCTGCTGCTAGTTGTAGAGCCGTGCGTGCCATACAACCATTTGCAGGCTTATTGACGTTCGCACCAGCCTTAATGAGATCCGCGGCCAATTCGACATTCTCTTGGTACACTGCCGCAGCCAATGCTGACACAATATCACTGCTATAATCGTCACCACACCATGCCTCGTCGAGCGACGCTCCTGCGCGCCGTAGATCTTGAACCAAGTCGGAATTGCCAGATATTATCGCAGCCGTAAGTGCCTCCCCAATACGTTGAGATCCCCAGTCCACCGCATTGAGAAGAGTCCGCAATATAGACGAATCGCCCAACTGCGCGGCGTTTATAAGGGCCGGAGGGTCCTCCCCGTCCCAGTGATATTTGCTAACCGGTCCGTCTTGCGGCTCGATATCGTCAGGACCCCAAGTCGGTGGGAGAGATGAGAGAAGCGCATCCAGGATTTCTTCAGCCCGTTCATGTTGAACCGCGAGACGAAGTGTCAGTCGACCGAATGCCGCTCCTCGCTCGAGAAGATACCTTATCAACTTTCGATTGCCGAAGCGAATTGCTATGTCCAACGGTACAAGAGGCTCCGAGGATGCCCTTGAGCATCTGGGTTTTTGAGTGAAGTCAATGTCATGATGATGCGCCATCAGTTGGTTGAGTAGGGGCCTGTTGTGTCGGCGGACGGCATCAGAAAAAATCATTTGGCCGTTTGCGCGAAGAATGCCTGGTAGTAGCCCGGTCTGATGCAGAAACTCGACCATGCCCACATGCTTGATGCGGCTTGGGCTTCCCGCGTCAATAACCCCGGCATCATAAAGAAGCTGGGCCATGTCGACTAGCCCTTCCTCGATAGCGCAGCCAAGGGCCGTCTGGTCAAAGCCCGGATCCGATACGCCCGAGCAGGCACCGCGACTCAACAGGAATTTGACTAGCTCGTGATTGTTCCAACGAGCCGCTTCAAGCAAGGGGTGGTCTAAACGAGCGCCCTTGGATATTAGGACTTGGCAGAGATCCATGTTGATTTTGCCGTGTTGTTGCCGAATCATGGCGAAGAGTAAGGTGGTGCTTTTGCACTTTAGCGACATCCCGCTTGCATCCGCGGCGTGGACGTCAGCGCCGGCGTCGAGAAGTTCGGTGGCGATATCAGCGTACCCTTGGTCACAGGCTATCAGCAGCGGGCAGACGTACTGATCGGCAGACAGCTGGTTGATCTCCACATCGGGCTGCTCGAGTAGTACCCGGGCCACGTCCAAGTGCCCCTTGGATAATGCTATGCCGAGAGCTGTTGTAGGCGTAGTCTGTCCAAGGCAATCGTCGCTCGTGCAGCCTGATGATACTATGCATTTCAATGACTGCATCGCATTTATATCGGCATTCCTTCCGATTAGCGTGCGCGCCATCTTGACATGTCCCTGCTGCGCAACCAAGCCGATTGGCGTCATTTCGCCATCTGTCCGCCGTACGAGTTTCGAGTTGACATCAATACCAGCATTCAAGATCATTTGCATAACCTCATCGCGCCCAGTTCTGATAGCAAATTCCAGCGAGTCCGTGCAGGCATGCGCCTCGTTCTCAAGAAGTTTGTTGACAACGTCCATGTGCCCCTTCCTGAGAGCGCAAACGAGTGCCGAATCGTCCCACTCAGCCCGAAAGTTGACGTCTGCGCCAGCGTCGATAAGCAGGCTGACGACATCGAGGGACTTTCTGCCATCTTCAATGCCTGCCGCAAATGGTAAAGGCGCTGTAGAAGGTCCCCCTATCTCCTCGTCTATGAACTTGTTGACATTAACGCCAGTTGTCAAGATAAACTGCAGCAGGTCTAGGTTCTCTGATCTCAGAACGCTGGCAAAGACCTGGTCCCTAATGGCTTCGGCGGTAGGGTCTTGCGCTGAGAACAAGCCTTTAATGTGTTGGAGACCATTCCGCCCAAGTTGGCGCAGCAGGGTAACTATTCGTTGATCGTGCGCCGACTTACTCTGAAGGTAGGGCGATCTAACGGTGCTTTGAAAAACGAAGTTGTTGGCGAGGAGGAACAGCTGCACCATGATTTCCTCGTAGGGCCAAGTCCTCGATCGGTCGCACAGTGCCTCTACGGTCTTGAGGTGCTGGCCGTCGTGTTCCTCGGGAATAAGTGCGTGCAACCTCAAGGCTGTCGAGGAGATTCTTTCCATTTCCCGGGCGCTGCTCGCGCAGTCCTTGCCTAAAACCAGATCAAGGGCTCTGATAGGCTCTGAAGCGGCTGTAGGGGGCCTAATAAATGCCACTTCATCCCGGGTGCTTGAGACAAATCCTATCGTCGCTTTGGCTCCGAAACCTGCGGCTCCGATGCATTAGCGCAAGGTCCAGAATATCAAGGTAAATTTTAGACCACCTCGACTGCCCGGAGACGGTAGGGAGCCCAGGAACATGAGCCAAGGGCTTCCCATGCCCCAAGTGGCATAAACGTGCTTGTTCGGCAGCTCAGGACTGGGGGTCCGGAGCCAAACACCATCTGGTGTCCTCAGAGGCGCCGGACCTGTTTTTGATTAGTACCAATTGTATAATCTAAATGGTGGTGTTATGTGACAATGTACCCACCCGCGCCGTATTTGAGATCCATGGCCTTGGCCGTAGTGACGTACCGGCGTATCTGCCTCTTTACCGTGTCCTGCGAGACTCGTTTGTTCGCCACAATGACGTTGGTTTCCTTGCCGTCCAGTCTCCTCTGTTCGCAGCCCGTGGTTATAGCACCCCATCCTACAATATTCTTCCGAATCCCCCACCGACTCAACTGCCTTTCGTACGATATCTTGCTGCATGGGTATTGGTAAGACGAGATGATTTCATCGACAGCGGGTACCATTTGGCTTACGCTGCCTGAAAGTCTCTCTTCGATCTCATATAATCGACAACTTCATTCAAAACCCACCCCTCGTCGATGTAGAGTCGCTCGATCTCCTTGCGGTGCTTGTCCCAGTCCTTCCTTTTCGGCATTTCTGATTCTACGTAGGATTTTGAAATGGAAAAGATAAAGAAGAAAGTAGAACAGTGGACGGTACCAATGGGGAGAACCTCGACCGGGAGAGACACCTGTATATTTGCAAATGGTGATATGTGTGAACCCAAGGTCAAAACGATTCCACAAAGAGGTCAGGCGCAAGTCGCTTCGCCACGGCGGGTGCCCTTGTACCTCGCCGCTTGATTGGAGAGCGAAGTACAGATGGCGCATATTCCATGTCATTGGCTTTCGGACAAACCATCAACGCCCTGATTGGTTAGTACCAACGCATCACTTGATTGGCCAGATACCAAACCATCAATCCCCATGAATGGCCGGATATTAAACTACATAACTCCAAGCCTTCACCCAAGGCTTGCTCGAACTTTAGCATGGCCTCCTTTTTCACTATGGGAAAAATTTGGGACTCTGTTCCCGTAAATCCTATTCGAGCAACTTCTAACGCCTTCTGGCAATGTCTACCGAACTGGGCCCTGAGGTCGTTGTTGCCATCGTGGGCCTTCTGATCGCGATGCCACCAGCACTCCTAGTCGTTGTCAAATGTATCCAACGCAGACGACCGAAACCTAGAACAAGATATGACGGTTCGCTTCTCCTCGCTCTTATGACCATTATTGTTTCCCAACCATTTTTCTGTTAGTACGGTTATGTCTTCGGGAACCTGCTCATCAAGGAAATCTATATACAGAGGAGAACGCGGTCTCTCTTCCTAGCCTTGAGCTCCGGTGCAATTATAGCACATCGTTCAAGCTCCTGTTACGAGGCGGACCCGCCGCCGGTCGGGCATGAGACATATGAGCCTGATACTATATATTATTAGGTTGCACACGATATACCGGGTGGTTCTCACTTGGCGGGAGGTGAAAGGGTAGACGGCATACACGGGTGATTATAGAAGAGGACGACGGGAACGGGCAACGGAAGTATGAGGATGGGGACGGATGGCTTTCTGGTTCTCTAGAAGACGTTGGGGACGAAAATATATCGAATTAGAAAATACCAGTCGGCTAAATCAAGAGGGGAAGCGATATCCAAAGCATCCCCTTCACTTTACCGCAACGGGTGTCGCAGAATAGGGGTAACTGCTTAGTCATCACTAGTCTCTATAGCTACCCTCTTTGGTTTCTCAGCCTGCCTTGTTTTCATAACCAAGCACGACATCTCTCTAAGACGTCATCCGACTCGATGTGACACATAAGAAAGTATTCTCGGCAAGTCATAATGCGGCCCCTGAGCAATGCTTCCCTGGCATGCTTATGGCGGTCGGCATGCCCAATATAGGAGCAGATCCTACTCCCTCCGGGAAATATTCTTGCTCGTCAAAGGCAGAATGGCCCGCCTTCGGTATTTCCGATACCTCGAGGCACTCAGGAGAGGTAAAATTGGGAAAAAGATCAGGTGCCATAAAACGGGCGAAGTTGAGTTGCTAGTGGAGATTGTCAGGCTGCCTGTAATCGGGTCTCCTAAGTACCTTAGAGGAGCCTTTGGGGGAAAGGACCATGCGAATACTATAAATTCCTGATTTGAGGCGTAACCCCAAAATACGTCCTCGTGTACAATATTCGCGTTGGAATCGGCTCAGCTGATGCCGGGATCTAGCATATTGAATAACACCTGCGAGGATGCTACGCATTAAAGAGCCCAATCAGCCTACTTCCGCGCGGTCTATGGATCCTTCCCCCCGGGTAAGCATAGTTATGCCGCACCAGGCATGGAATTGGAAGATCGGAGCTATCAGGAGATGAGTTATAGGCGTCCTGCAAGGTCAGCTAAATGAGGGTCTTGAAAGCATTCCAACATCTTAATTTCGTCATTCAGGCTCAGCCTGCTAGTTACCCCCGGGTCCGTTATAGCAAGCGATAGATGGAGATGCTGCGTTTGGCTACTTCCCTTCACCCCCGAGCTATCTCGAATGATATATAATTTCCTTACATCATAAATGGTATCGTAGACGGCCCCTACTCTCGCCGTTCGACATCGCCGATCATAGCGTAACGAGGCATTAGAGGATCGGTGGGTGAAGAAATCCCGGCGCTGCGGCAAGAGCCAGAGGGCAGGAGGTACTGAATTACGAGGAATAAATATTATCTCTTCCTTCTATCACTGCGAAATAGATCCCCTTCACGAGTCCCCCAGTCAAGATATGCAAATCTCCGCCTCGTGTACTCCATGAAAGTCATTCCAGGTAGCATCTATCGAGTCAACACGTAGACGCCACGGCATGAGAATCTTATATTATAGTGACAGGTCCATGTATTTTCTACGGCTTGCTTTTGCCGAAATTCAATGCCCCAGCTTAAGTAGTTGCTTCCGGCTGTCTCCCCGGCGAGGAAATCCTTCTCGCGATTAGGACTGTGGTAACATCAGTGTAAACAACTTTCACTTAAGTCTAGACCATTAGTCGAGATAGCCTCCTTAATCCGCCTGAGCCTATTCTTATTACTAGGTTGCACAGATGCTTATTTTCATCTTAGTAACGGAGAAACTATATACCCCAAAAAAAAAAAAAATTATTTGCCAACTTCTGAATAGTCCTAAATTCCTCTTGTGCACTGAATCATTAACGTGTATCGTAAAGGTCTTAGTCTCATATACAGTATCACAAATTGGACGATCTATGCAGTTAAACGTAATTTCTAAGCCATTCTTTCGGCAACGCCGCCGCTAATAGGCAAGGTAGCCCCCCATCAAGGGTGGTCCATGAAGCATGGGCGTAATAGAGGCGTTCAATTATACTAGGCCGACATATGTGTACATATTAAGAATTTATGCGAATAAATCCGTGCATAATCTGCGTGTCGGTGGCCGCTCGGTATTAAGCACAGTTAACTTTTAGGAGTTCGAGAACTTGGCCGTCCAGAGATTACGGACATAGTTTGTAAGAACGGTTTATTTCATACAAGCAACGACACTCTAAGCACAGCCTTTAAAGCGTCTGCGTGCGTCTGGCTGAATCAACATTAAGACAAGAAAAATAAAATTATACGGCAAGTGACGGCATCGAATGTGGCACTCTCTCAAACCGTCGGCCTTACGAACTGCAGATCAGAAACATTAACGTGAAAACTCTAGCCAGGTGCCAAAACAAGGGACGCTGTGTCCCAAATCAGGAACCCTTGCACGGGTCTGCGATCCCAAAAGTGGGCCTGCTCAGGTACCTCAGCCTGAACTCCGGGCTCCTCAGTCATCGCTCAGCACCAGCTCAGCTTTGGAAACGGAAATGGATTTTGGTGAGCTTAAGTTTCGTGTCCGAGTATATTGGTATTTCATCAAGGACGACTTGCCACTTCCTGCTTTCCCAGAGAGCCAGTATATTCCTGATCCCGATCGAAGCCTAGACACTGAACCCGTCCTAACTTAATATGACCTTTCTTTTTTGAAAATTTTTGTCTTTAATTAAAGGTGTTACGGTTCAAGGGCCCTAGTATGGGGATCGGGCTTATATCGATCCTAGGGTTGATATTTTCTCTGTATAGGTACCTAGCTAGTTCCGCATACCTTTTAATTACTTCCTTAATTTTCTTAATCAACTTATTATGCCTTATATTGAAAGGTATTTGGACACTACACATTGACATAAGGATGTCCTTGCCGCCGCAGTGAGTACGTCTATCAGCGACAGCGCCCAATCTAGTGCCTGGAAATAGCAACACTTCGCTAATCAACTTATATCAGAACATGAATGCTGGGTCGAAGTGGATGTGGCGGACGGCGTGGCCATGTTCTGCATTTAGGAGGTACTCTGGCCCAGAAAATGCCCAGAAGACTTTGGACTCAAAGCTTGGTATACTCGAGAGTTCCTGTTACTGAGGGCAGACTCCTCGGCTCTGAAACCCGTTTACGAGAACACTGACCAAGTAAATGTGAAAGAAGCCACACTATCAGTTGACAGCTGTCTCTCTGCTGGTAGGGATTCCAGCCAGGACGGTTGCGCTATTCGTTATAGCTTGGTCCTCCTATTGGTGGTTTCTATCGCCAATTTCACAAAACTGCTCTGCATGTGTTCTGTCTGCATGATACGCCGTCATCACCAAAGCGACATAGCCGCAGGGCAATAGCAACAGCAGCCCCTCATTACTCTTAGCGATGCTATCTCAAGATCCTTGTGTCACGGAGATGAACATACGAGCCGCCTTCTAACTCTAGAACGGGAAGACTGTCCTGGCCATTTTTCAAAACACTTGACCCAATTCAGAAGCGCAAACACGGTTGAGAATGAAAAGGCTCCAAAGCAAGGCGCGATGGTTCCAGAGCGTAGGGAAATCCCAGTTGGGATCGGCTTGTGGGTTTGTATGTCTCCATACTACATCATTATGTTATGGTAATGTGCTGGCGGCTTGCCTAGAGTTCTACTGGAGATAGCGGTGTTGATCTTCGTCCTCGTCAAGGCCATTCACGCACTTGCTGACTACGAACAACTTACGGACCTCAAATCTCTCGGCGGGATGCAACTAGGCCAAGAGCAGGACTTTGCTATTGCAACGACACATTGTAGGAATACACATATAATCGTATAATGCTTGAACTCACAACAGCTCCAGCGCCCGATCTTTTGCCATAATTCAAGACACAAGCCTCGACCGACATGGGTAGTAGTGCTGCATTCTATGGCCCTGCATTCTTGGCTAACAGGGCCCAACTTGTGGCAAGCTGTTCCCGATAATTCATCAATTATCTGCTCACCTCCATGATCATATCTTAGAGTTGGGGCAAGTTTATTGCTAGACACCAGCGCCTTCGCGTTTCAGTGCCCGAACGCAACAAAAACGCCCTTACTTCTTGTCCCTCCCTTACCAGTATAGCATCCCCCTTCTTATTTGTTCGGCATTCCTGCACTAGCTTCTCTCGCAGAACCTCTTTGTCCTTCAGACCAGAGGATTCCACTATACCGGGGAGAGGGTATATGGTGGATCCGCCCGAGCGCCATCGTGTGATACATTAGTCGTCGGCTACTCTGTGATGGGCATGATGTTGTCTCTCGCTACTTTTGCGCTGTCCCTGATTGGAATCCTAGTCCCAGGATTTTGGCCCTTTTCCTATCTTGACCCCCGGTTAGGAACGCAGGAAGGGAACGATCTAGATGAACCGATCATCCGAATTCCCTTGGTTGGCACCAGCAGTGCTGCAATAGGCGCGTCGTGTCATAGAGGAAATGAAAGCGCGGAGTTGCGTACTTCAGCAATTCGATCGACGAGTACTGAACAGGACTATGGGGCTTTACGGCACTGGCAGAAAGAAGACCAAGATTGAAGGTATTGGCTGCAGATGGGCCCACCTCTTGGGTTTTGATAAAAGATTAGGCGCTCGAACGTGTTAGTTCAAGCAGTATATGGCTATATATGTATTCCTACACCACCGAGGGTGTGTGATTCGGGGCGACAACTAGGCTAGGCCGTTAATTCTATGTTAATGGTTACTAGGGGGCTGGTTGGAGTTAATTAATCTGTTTAACTTTTAGGTTTGAAGAATGACGGGGGTGGTAACGCGTATTAAGATAGGGGTTAAATATGGGTTAGAGCAGGGGTTTCAAAAGGGGTTAGAATAGGGGTTAGAGTCGGGGCAAGCTGACGGAACTTCTATGTATATAAATTCGCATAGTCCCCAAGTCCTCAAATGTGGTCGCGAGCTATGGGGCCTAATGCCTTAAGGCTATTTTTTTACCAGCTATATGATTGTCGAGCCTGCTTGGGCTACCTGGTACACGTTCTTTCACGTACTAGTAGGGTATTCCAGGATACCAAAAACCTGATATCCTGACAACCCCATACACGCATCTACGGCACCGCAAAAGGCCCTCATTCTCCTTGTCCCATCTGATGATCTTGACCGCGAACTTTATGGCGTAATCTTCCTTCGCCCAATGAGACTTATCGTGTTCTCTTCCGCATAGCGGTGGAGGTTGAGAGCCTGAGCAGTGTTCAGGTGCTATCGCGTCTCGTTGTGGTCTGGCAGGATTGTTTCCAGGCTTCCGGTCGGCTAGAGGGGAGCGATCTCTTGTGATGAGTGTTTCTTCGGTGATCCTAAGTATCTGTGAAAAAGTGGTGACCGAGGCCAACAACAAACAAATACCGCGAAGGAATGATTTCATATCTCTTGTTAGACTAGCCACCTCCAAGGCGTAAATTTTACCCTCGGCGGAGCCTGCCGGCCACGCTATCTTGTTCTTATAGGTGGCACTTTCCGCCGTCGGCGTTTTGAATGTTGAGGTACTCCTTCTTGAGTCGCGCGGTTTCTGCTTCCGCGATGTGTGCTGCCTCATCGTCATCCATAATAACTCCTTGTTCGTCGGAAGGATGTAGTCGTCCATTGCATCACGCTTCTCGGTCTCTCCGATAATGTGATCCCTTGGAAAATCGGCAGTGTCTTCTGGAAGCTCCAATAGCGGAACGGCGCACTGTCTGACGGGTCCCCGGACCTGGCTCAGGAAATCCATGATTTCGCCGTAATCCCGGTCACTCAAAACTGGTACTCGAACTTTCCGAGAACGAAATCCGTCCTATGCCGCACCGCTGGTATCTGGTCTTGCCCTGGGGGTAGCATCTTCATTCGCTGCAACACCCACCGTTCCCGAACATCCCACCCGTTGTTTAAGGTCATCTGGGTGTGCTGTTGTACTGCCAGGTACAGGCAGTCTGTGCCGGGCCGATCAACATCGGCCACGACTTGACCTCCTCGGTACAGTTTGGCTGCCGCAAGGTGCGCAGCCTCTCGCGTACCGACTGCCCCACTGGATGCTGTTCGCTGTCCGTGAGTGGCTTCTTCCCCACGTTTTCCTGCTTCGTACGGGATCATTCCGTATTTGATACCTGCTTATTTAAAATAAAGGCAGATCCGAATTCAAACGCTTAGCGGCGGCTCCTGTTTCAGTGGAGGAAAGCAGCTATTACCAACACGATCGAAAGGGAGGCTGTATCTTCGGTAGCCTGGGATACTAGTGCCCTCGTTGGTGAATGATTTGGCTTTTTTTTGTGAAAAAGGAAGTTAACTTGACCGATTCGGCGTATAGGTGAGAGACTTTCAGTGGGTAAACTGATGGGAAACATTCAGAAACATCTCATATAATACCCCGCTTACTACGCACGCAAGCTAGACCCCAGGCGCAATGTTCAGATTGAAACCATAATATAGGCGATATAGCAACCCATGTACGTCTCCCGCGCGGTTAAGGGATTATCATAGTTATAATGCGTAGAAGTTATTAATAGAAAACTGGAACTACAGTTAAACCTAGCGCCTCATATGCTATATGTTGCTTGAAAGAGCCGCTATCTATGACGAAGATCTTAGAACATCTATAGGTGGCAGTAGCCGGTACTTCAAACACTCCTAGTATAACACGACCCCTATTATTCCCGCTTGTTTGATCAAGCAGGCTGTTACCCCTACTCTGATCTAAGATATCATACAAGCTACCCCAAGCCAAACGAGCTATTTGGCGAGTGACTAAGAGAAAACCTGCTCTAACGAAGGGAGATGTCCTCCCAATTATGGCGAATGCAGAAACAGGCAAATTGAAGACCAGCCGCTAGAAGCCCACAGTGCCCCTTTATGCTCAGAATGATCTGAACCAAGCTCCACTGATCATAAACCCGCTCAGCACATGAGCCAGCGGGGGAGTCATCGTATCGGTTACGTGGTCTCATACTCCGAAAGTAGGGATAGGTGGGACACGAATAATGAGATTTCGAGGGTTAATGGTTCACACCGCCAAAGCGCATAATGCCAATTGCTGCTCAACACCAACCAGGTTGATGCATGCACACATCTTTTGTTCTGTCAAGCCAAGCATGGCTTTCTATCATGTCCCCGCGTCTGCCTTGGCCATGACGCCCAGAAGTCGAATCTGTATACTACGTAGTGCTGGAGCTGGCTGCACCATGATCCACACATACTAGTAGGGAGGGCCCATGGCAGAGTGCTTGCAGCCCTGGCACGATGGAGCCAACTACCCAGCTGGACGCTAACTAAGCGATCCCACAACTGCAACGACAAGTCAGACATGAGGCCTAAATAGTATTTAGTATGTAAACAAAGACCAATGCCTAATTTAGGATTGAAGAGCAGAGAATATGCAGCCCTCGGCTTTCGGTCAAGCTTCGATGGGGCGTTTTGGCTTGTCGTACGATGTATTTCGAAGTTATGGCGTTACGGCGCTCGGACCTAGGGAAACGGCCGACCTACTCGGCACTACCTACTAAGTAGGTAATAATCGGTAATAAATGCTGTGGGGTTAGCAAAGTCTCCGTTCATACAGTACAGTACTAGTCTAGCTTAAGGAAGAAGGGAGACCCGGATTGCGGGGTGGCTCTTTTGCGGGCGACCGGAGCCAGTCAGTTGACAAGCAGACAAAGCCGCTTTGGCGCGGCGCTAGCATCGGCTGGCCGGCCACTCACAGGGCACCGATTTCTATAGGTAGGGTGCCCCAGCACGGTTATGTACGTAATTGCGGGTGCCCTTACCCGCTATAATCAGCACCTACTGTAGTCTACTGAGTATGCATGCTGCTACTGTACAACACGCTACCTGGGCTACCTGGCTACCTGGCTACCTGGTATTGGTTCGTTCCGAGAGCACCCGAGGGGCAGCCCGATGACGGGGCCACAGCGGTGAATGTGACGGGGAAATGACTCGCGTTTGCATATGAACGAAGAAGTACTTACAACCGCCCTTTACCACCACCATTTACCACCACCATTACCAACACCACCACCGTCCCATTGTCCCACCACCATTTGGGAACTGTATATTACTCGAGCGTATGTAGGTAGCGTGCGATGCAAACCACATCGTACAGCCTACACTACATCCATCTATGGTTGGTCAATCGAGACCTTCTGTATCACTCGGTCACTACATCTCGCGAGTATCGATATCGCACTCTTTGGTGAGCTAGATAAGCTGCACCCGGCTTTAGACAACAGACGACGAACAAGAAGCTAGAGAACATCAGAGCGCTGGCCGCTGTTGGATACGCAGACCCGCACACTCAACAGATCAGCGTCGCGGACGAGACGGCCATCTCTCGCTTTCGTAGAGAGAGGAAGGCGTCCCGGCCAGGCATCGAAGGACAGCCAAGTCGAGACGAACAGAGGGCTCATCGATTCTACGACGACACCGACGTGGAACAGCCATAACCTACCTACCGTGGTCCCCTTCTCAAGATGTCCTCCTCACAGCGCCCTTACTTCCTGTCTTCCTTGTTCGCCGCCCTCCGACCACGACTCACATCCTCGCTCTCGGCGTCCTCGCAACCGAATAAGCACCACACCTCCCACAGTCACAGCCACGCATCCCACCACCAGACGGGCGCCTCATCCCCCAGCAATAGCACCCCCTCGGGGACCCGTCCGCTATCAACGTCCGCCGCCGGCGCCGCCCCGTCCTCCTCCTCCCCCCACTCATCTTCGTCGCTCCCGCGGGCGCACGCCGCGGTCCAGATCCCGGTATCCTCCTCCTCGGCGGCGGGCGGCAGGCGGCGCGGCAGCGACAGCAGCTCCGAGGGCTTCCGCGACGTGCGCGGCGCCGAGAAGTGGTACATCGGGGGCCGGACGGCCGGCGGCGAGGAACGCTTCTTCAAGCTCGGCGTCGTGAAGAGGGCGCGGAGCCAGGACCGGCTGAGCCTAGACCGGTTGAGTCTATGACGTGGGGTCGGGGATGGATAGCTGGATAGACGGGATGGACAGGTGGATGCATGGATGGGTTGGGCGGATCTATCTAGTCGCCCATGGAATCTTTGTCGACCCGGCCCTGGAGAATGAGGCCGGATGGTTGGAATAGACAGACGGGAACGATATGAATATTCGGCAAATAAGTCAGTACGGCGTTCTTACGGCGCAGGGGTGCAGATGGCGCTTTGCGGATTGGAAGAGAGCTGCATTTTCGGGGACACATCTCCCCTCCCACCTCATTTCGGTTATCCATGCATTATACGGGAATGGAAGATGGGGAAATGGGATAGCAAAAAGGAAGCGCATTTATATGTGGTATTTACGCCGAAGTTCTCGGTTTAGCCATAAATATAGCGAGATGCACAAATAGTCTCAAATCGAAGCATGCTAGACTAGACGACTAAATGGCAGGGGAATGCATTACTAGTACATCTATATTTTTCGGAAACTGTGCAATACCTCGTAGGGTCTGTACCGTACACGAAGTGAAGAAGACTCGTCCTAGCCACGCACGCACCCGATGCTAACCGGGGAGTCTACCACATGAACCGCTGCACCCTCCCGCCATCCAGCAGCGTCCCGTCCGCCGCCCTCCAGTGGAACGGCCTGGCGAGGAACACGTACATGGTGCCCGCGTTGATCAGCGCGAACCACACCAGCTCCAGGACCAACCGGGGATCGACGGTCGGGGCCGGAGGCCTGCCCCTTGCGGAGGGGCCACCACGTGCCTGGGACTGTGAGGGCGGGGCTGAGGACGGCGACGGCCACGCCGGCACGTGTAGTCGCCAGAACACCCACGGCAGGATGAAGTACCGCGGCTCGACGAGCGGCGCCGTCATGAGCGAGAGCGCCGTCGCGAGGAGGAGGACCAGGACCGTCGATGTCGACGGGGGTGTGGCTGACTCAGCCGCGTCGTCCCGGTTAGTCGCCGGGGCCGCCATGCCCTTCTTCTTCTCCTCCCCGCCTACCGCGGGCGTATCTCTACTCGATACTCCGGAGCTTTCGGACGAGGTGGAGAAGGTGCCGGCGGTATCGGACGGGCCCGCAGGGGAACCGGCGCCGTACCCCCGCAGCGCCGTCCAGCACAGCCACCCGCAGACGACGTACGCGGGCGCGAGCGCGTACCGGACCCACGGCGCCCGCAGGATGCTGTACCGGAACACGTAGAACATGTAGTGCCGGTTGTCGGCGAGCGTGAAGGGGTGGACGACGGTGTTGAACCGCACGATCACTACCGCGGCCGCGAGGGCGGCGGCGGCGACTACGCATGTCTGGAGTGCCGTGCTGGAGCCCAGGCGGTTGGTTGTCCTTAATGCTTGGGACTGTTTGGGTGCTCGTTGGTTGGTGGGGTGGGGTTTCGTCTTAGGAGGCTGGCCCGCGGAGCGCGACGCCGCTGAGCTGAATACGGTTCGGTAGGCCGAGGTGGCTATGCTTAGGGCCTGCGGGATGAAGAGGGGCGCCGAGAAGAACACGAAGAGTGGCCAGATGTACAACAGTTGTGCTAGATGGAGCGTTGCAATGTGATTGGATTTGTCGCCTGCGTCAAGGTTAGAATATCTTTAGACAAGTGCACAGGAGATACCGTACCGAGAACCACGCCTCCGTTGACGATCACAAACCCAACGAATACGAATAACACTACGAGGTGAGGAAGGCCACCGGATCGGAGCAGTACTGTCCTCGGGTTGCAGACAGCCGCGATAGCTATACTTAAAATGCAGAGGACAAGATCTGATCCGTCAGCATGGTTAGATAATCGTAACCGTATCTCACATCCACGACTCACCGATCGGATTCGCCTGGTTTAATGGGGGATCATGGATTTCTCCCAACGAATATCTCCAGGCGTAGAACTTGACCTGTTCGGTCAGAGTTGAGAAATGCGGCATCACCACCGGCTGTGGCTTGAGAGACTTGAGGCGATGAACGACCTCTATACCGCCCATGAAGACCACGACCCAGAAGATGTTGGTCTGTCTCATGCACAGAGCAAGTACACCCAACACCACTACCAGGGCCGACTCCGTAAACGATTCCGTATGGCCCCGTTCAAGTCTCCTGAGTTGGTTAAGATAGGCGACTAGCACGACTAACGTTGATATGACGTCCGTGTAATACAAGCCTGAGAAGAAGAACATAACTGGGAATAGGGCGATGTTGAAGCCAGTCATGACGGCGTATTTTGAGATGCCCCGGGGACTCTTATCGCTTGTCCCCGGCTGCCCGATCAAAGTTCTGCAGAGAATAGCCGCCGCCGCCACGTAGGCGGTCACCTCAACGTTAAATAAGCGCAGGTGGTATACCGAGCAGCTGAGGCCTGAGAGCCGATTGAGTATGATGCTCAGGACGTAGCTTTTAACATGATCAGCCCACGGTGCTCATATTGAGACCGCTCGACAACTTACAGTCCTGGTGGCGTCGTTATCTTGTCATCCCAGGAATAATTCCCCTGACAGTATCTTTGAGCCTGTGGGACATGGAACACCTCATCCTGCGCATCGCTTAGTCATTGTCCCTTCCAGCGGGAATAGGTTCTGCTCACCAGGTAAGGTTCAGGGACATATCGGGTCACGAGTGAGAGCCATACGCGGCCGAATAATGTGATTGCTACTGAGACGGCGAACAGTACCAAGGGCAGGGAGGCGGTGGTGGTATGGGCGTCCCCCCTATTTCGCGTGGCGGGCCCCCGTAAGAGGAAATGGAGTCCGCAGTACAAGAAGGCAAATCGTAGTATCTGGGGGATCAATGTCGCATCGACGGAGGCGGAGACTGAGTCCATCTCTCCTAACCGTCTTTCAAGTTATCGATCAAGTTACTCTTTTTTACAACATTTTGTTATGGTATCAAAGTGCAGGGAGAAGAAGCCAGTTTTTGACCCCCAGGTATGAGTTGAATGAGTGAAAGATACGAACGTGTACATAGTACATACTATGATAGGGCTGCTGCTTGTCAGCTGACACTCGGATTGTCGGCCCGCATCAGAAAAACAGCCGGGGAAGTTACTTGATAGGTATGGGAAGACGGACCCTGCAACTGGACAAACGTCATTCCAGCGAGCTTCCCTCGACTTCGCAACACTCCCGTTTACACTCTCCGCGCGATTGAGGGCTGGCATGCCCAATACCTTGCCGGCACAATGGCGGCTACACAAAGAATTGCTCGTCGCCTGATGACGGGGCCGAGCAGTCCATTCATTACCCCTAGAACAGCAACGGCACCTGCACGCACAACACGATTCCTGCCGAGAACCGGCGCCCGCCATGCCTCGAGCTCGGCGGGGACGGTATCACAGCCCGTATCCCGCGCGAAGACCCTCCTCTTCGCGACCTCCCTCGCCGCGTCCGGCTTCTTCATCTACTTCTACGCCACCGACACCCGCGCCTTCGTGCACCGCTACGTCGTCCCGCCGCTCCTGCGCACCGTCTTCCCCGACGCCGAGGACGCGCACAACGCCGCCGTCTCGTCCATGAAGGGACTGTACGAGGTCAACCTGCACCCGCGCGAGCGGACCGGCGGCGTCTCCTCGTCCGGGGAGGGCCCGGACATCTCAGTCTCCGTCTTCGGCACCCAGCTGGCGAACCCGATCGGCATCTCCGCAGGGCTCGACAAGCACGCCGAGATCCCCGACCCCTTGTTCGCACTCGGCGCCGCCGTCGTCGAGGTCGGCGGTTGCACGCCCCTGGCGCAGGAGGGCAACCCGAAGCCTCGCATGTTCCGCGTGCCTTCCCTCGATGGGCTCGTCAACCGGTACGGGCTCAATTCTCACGGTGCGGACGACATGGCGCGGCGGCTGCGGGACAGGGTACGCCGTTTCGCGAAGAAGGTCGGGCTCGACGAGGAAAGCGTGCTGGACGGTGGCGCCGGCGTGCCCCCCGGGAGCCTCTTGCCGGGGCGTCTCCTCGCCGTGCAGATTGCTAAGAACAAGGACACCGACGAGCGCAACGTGGCCGCCGTCCAGCGCGACTACGTGTACTGCGTGCGGCGGCTGGCGCGGTACGCCGACGTGCTGGTGGTCAACGTCAGCAGCCCCAACACGCCGGGGCTGCGGGACCTGCAGGCCACGGAGCCGCTGACCCGGATTCTGGGGGCGGTGGTCGAGGAGGCGCGCCGGACCGACCGCAGGACCAAGCCGAAGGTCATGGTCAAGGTGTCCCCCGACGAGGACGAGGACTCCCAGCTCGAGGGCATCGTGCAGGCGGTCTGGGCGAGCGGCGTCGACGGCGTCATCGTGGGGAACACGACGAAGCGGCGCACAGGCGTTATCCCGCCGGGTATCAAACTTACGCGGCGGGAGCAGACGGCGCTCGCCGAGACGGGCGGCTACTCAGGCCCCGCGATGTTCGACCGCACCGAGGGCCTCGTGAGGCGGTACAGGGAGCTGCTGGACTCGCGGACGCTGCAAGAGACGGCGACGACCCCCACCACCCCGGCCTCCAAGGTGGTGGACGACGAAGCGGTCGACACGAGCCTCGCGGCCATCGAGGGCACGCTCACTGGCACGGTCGAGGACACCAGCCCCACGTCCAGGACGGTGCCCGAACCACGCCCGGCCGACGGCCCGACGAACCCCGGCCCCAACGAACCAAAGGTCATCTGGGCCACGGGCGGCATCACGAGCGGGCAGCAGGCGCTGAGGGTGCTGAACGCGGGCGCCAGCCTCGCCATGGTGTACACGGGCCTCGTGTACGGCGGTGCCGGCACGGTTACGAGGATCAAGGGGGAGATGAGGGACGAGATGATGGCGGAGAAGAAGTCGAAGTAAAAGCAAGAAGACGAAAACGGAAATGGAAGCGGGAAAAGCATGTCATGTGGCGCTCTAGGCGTAACTTATCATCGTGTGTATCATTACCAACCATCAACTAGCATGCATAAAGGCAGGCATAGAGCATAGAGATCGGGGGACCGCGTCAGGTGTCAGTTACCATGGGGATGATGAACATTCCGTAAAAGCAGCACACTATGATAAAGGGTCACCGGTTGACCGTTACCGATGAGGAGACGCGGAGGAGTGTAATCAAAAGAGATCTATTCGTTCGAAATTTTTGTACAAAGGTGTTTCCCCTCGCATGTACGCCGACTCTGCTTTGCAGTGGGCTTCTCTCTCCTTTTCCTCTACACCATCTATGTCACCACTATCTATTCGTAGCCACTCCTACCCCCGTCCCATCCCCGCCGGCGGCATAGTCGATCCAGCCAGCTTAGAAGGGCTACACGTAATGTCAATGGGAACTGCCGCGAAATAGACCACTTGAGGTTAGGATGGGAGAGGAAAGAAAGACTCACGTTGTCGGAGGCCGGGATCTCGTGCACGAAGTTTTTCCCGATGATGGGCAGCTTCTGCAGGATGTCGCGCTCCACCCGCGGGATGCCCGACGCGTAGTACAGGACGGCGAAGAGGGCCACGCCGCCGAAGGCCGCGGACTTCATGCCGCTGTTCGGGGGTATTTCGGTTAGCCTAAGCCCGGAACTCGTAGAATGGTCCCCTATCCGGGCGATAGCTAGCTAGCTTCTCCCGGGGCCCAGAGAGATGGAGGAAGGGAGGGCTGGGCAGGGCTCCTTACAGCGTGCTGAGTTGCTTGGGGCTGAGTCCGGCGATTTGAGGTTGGTAGTGGTACCTGTTTGGCGGGGGGTTAGCCCTGGTCGGCTCTCGTTCTTGCGTATATTGTGCCGTTCCCATACGACGGCATCCCTCCCCCTGTTCTCACCCGGCGTGACGTCTTCTACCCCGTTCGAAGACACGGCCAGTCCCGGTACAGCTCTCTCCTCATCCCAACCCTATCCCCTCTCTGATCCGATAATAAGTGGTTCGTCCAACTTACTTAGGTCCGTAGGGGCTCTTGTAGGTAGGATAGTGAATCCTCTTCATGGGATCCTGCGCCCAAAAGCCAGGTTAGCTAAGTAGCTTCGAAGCATGGCAGCCAGAGTACAAAGCGGGCTGTAACTGAATGGAGACGTACGTTACCGGGCGCCATCTTGGGTTGTGGTCTATGGCTAGCGAGCGTCCACGTTCAATTGCGTTTGCTTCGGGATTTATGACGACGGGGTCGTTTGGCATCAAAGTTGCGCAACAATTCGGCTTCACTTTGAAATCGGCTGTAGCCGGTTGGAAAGCTTGGCTACCCAGCCACACTCGAAAGCACCAAGCCACAACTCAGCCACGGGTCCGCCGGAGTTAGAAAGAAAGAAGCTCGAATTAGCAACTCGATAAGGGTCCCACTTCGGCCCGCATTCATTAAATCGGCAGCTTCCTCATCTGTAGCTTCGCATTCTTTCAATTGAGATCCGCGCCGGTTGCTGTGTAATCTTCACCACGACGTCCACATCGCAGCAGCAACCTTCCAGGAAAAAAGGAAAAAAGATAAAAAGAAAGATAAAAACAGAAAAGAAATGGATAAGCAGCTCGATATACGCTTCGATCGAGTCGAGAAGGCTCTGGGCACATTGGTCGACTCCATTGCCAAGTACAACCCATCGACACACTCAGCCCATGATTTCGTGGCCGCGGATGCGGAGCTCGGCAAAGGGCTAGAGGAATGTACGTAGGCGGCTTTCTGCCGTGCCCCCGAAAGTCACCCGATGTGTTGCTAGAATACGGGCTGACTCGGGGTACAGTGCAGACACACCAGTCGAACTACCGCAGACTGCAGGAGCTCCGAGCCGCCAGCGCGAGTCTCGACGCCCAGATCAAGGACACGCTGCGGCTCCTCGCCAACACGCGCAAGGAGCTCGTGAACACGCCGGCCACCATCTTCCCCGAGGGGTCCCACTACCCCATCAACTACGACGAGCTGCTGAGCTACGCCCGCATGATCAGCCCCACCACCATACCGCCCGTGGGAGCCATCAACGGCCTCCCAGCCCATAGCGAGCCGCAGGGGAACCTAGATGCGGGAGGGACGGAGACAGCGGCCACGACGCCCGGCGGGCCCGGGGCAGCGACACCCGTCGGTGGTGGCGGCGGGACGCCGAACGGGCTACAGAACGGGACGACGTCGCAGGCGTCATGGCAACCACCCGCGGACCAGCCCGGCTCCGCGCCCCCAGCGTCACAAGCGCAACAGTCGCAGCAGACGGTAGCCTCCGCCGGCACCGCCACCACGAGCACCACGCTGCCGGAGCACCTCAGCGCGCACCTGAACCCGCACGCGCAGACCGAGTTCGCGCCCTGGCCGGGCGAGGACAAGGTGCGGCAGGGGTCGCTGGCGGCGCTCGCGTTCCTGGCGGAGCGCGGAGTCGACCCGGAGGGCTACGACCCGGAGGAGGAGGCCGAGCGGGCGCGGCGCCGGAAGGCCGAGGAGGAGGAGGAGCGCCGCCGCCGCGAGGACGAGGAGGACCGCGCCCGCCGCCTCCGGCACGAGGAGCAGCTGCGCCAGCGCGCCGCCGCCCAGGCCGCCCGCGAGAGGGAGGCCACCGAGGAGGCCGAGGCCTGGCGCAGGTCGAGCGTCGGGGGCGCGCAGCCCAGCGCCAGTTCGCCGGTCGGGGGCGAGAAGAGGCAGTTCCAGTTTATGGGTGATTTGGATGATGATGACGATTGAGGGAACGGATAAGCGAGCGAGGTGTATGGCTGGCTGGCTGGTCCCGATATGCCCATCCGGCTAGTTGGGAAGAATTCATGGCGCGCACGGTGTTGCCCAGGTCCAATGCGTGGTCGAGATTACATTTAACAGGCAGAGACTGTTTTGGAAGGCCTCCTATAAACGACGTCTGCATTCAATTATTGCCGGGTTCGCTTTTGCGGAATTACAGCGTGCAAGCGTTCATAGGGCCCCTTCAACGATGGACATTTGTTTAACCACCAGCTCCAGGGCGCGGAGGCAGTCAGCTCCTGTAATTACGTTTAAAGTAGGACTTCTACAGATAAATGCATTTCTCCTGCGATCTCCCGAATGGACTGCACGAGCGTCTTGACTCTATTTGGGCACCTGGGAGAACCAAGAGCTACCGTAGCATTGGGACCTCCCTGCTCGTGTGCCGGAGTACCAATTGTCTACCGTGTCCGAACCCCGCACACTTGTCTCTTATTCGCGAGTACCCGGTAACCAGAATGCCGGAAAGTTGCTCAGTAAGCGGAGATAAGAATAGGTGTGTATCACAACATGGAATGTCAGTCTAAGAGGGGGCTTTGCCGCATACTGACACTCTGAGTGGCCACACACCTCCCCCGGCAGAATATATCCTCACAGCGGTAGTTGGGTCGCATGCGGGGGTTGCATTTGGCACGCCCTCTCGGTGTGGGGAAGATGGTAACGCCTCTGGAACTCATATAGGACGTCTGTCCCCCGAGATCCTGGTTGGAGAAACTCATACGGAGGTGGCGCCAGATGCGAAAATGCGCTTGGCAGATTTCCTCCTGCGCAGCCTGCCTTGTGCAGTGGTTCGACTGGCTTTCGTAACTCGCGTCGGGGCATCCGATGACGAGACCGTCGAACCGGTTGCAGTCAAGGTCGCCTCGGAGTCGATTGCGGGCACCCCTTATTTCGAGTACGAAAGGCAGCAGCTTACCGACCAAGCGCTCGAGCGCATCCGCCATGATCCGAATGCTTCAGAATATGCTGGTTTGTTTGAGTTTGACAGCGGCGTAAGCACGGGTAACGGCCCTTCATCTACACATAACAAGTGCAGGGTCTTCCCTGGAGATGAAGACTGGCCCTCGGAGAGGAAATGGAAAACCTTCAATAAGTTACTCGGCAATGCCTTGATACCGACTACACCGCTGGCAGCGCCGTGCTATTCGAACTGGGGAGCCTACGATGCGGCGAAATGCGAAGCAATCACCGCGAACTGGGGTGATGCCTATATACAGTATGTCTTCGTCCCATAACCCTATAGGACACCCACTAAGTACCACGGGTAGCGAAGATGATCCGACTTCGGTAATGTGGCCTATCTGGCAAGGTCGGACTTGTCTCCCCGGAGTCAAAAAAGGGGCTGAGAACGAGACTTGTACGCTCGGCGGGTATCCGGTAGCCACCATCAACGTCACCAACGTCGCCCAGATCCAACTTGCCGTCAACTTCGCCCGTAACGCCAACTTGCGCCTCGTTATCAAAAACACGGGTCATTGCTTCCTCGGGAAGTCAGGCGGAGCCGGCGCTCTCAGCATCTGGCTGAATAACCTGAACGAGATCAAGTTCTTGCCCGACTATTCCGGCCCGGGGTATTCGGGAAAAGCTATAAAAGTCGGTCCGAGCGTCACCGTAAAGGAGGCATACGAGTTCGCTCATGAGCATGATGTGTCTGTGCTTGGGGGCATTGCCGAGGTGATTGATCCCACAATCCTCGCCGCGCTCGAATCTTTCTGCTGACAGGCAATCACAGAGTGTCGGGTTCGGTGGTGGTTATTTACAGGGCGGCGGGCACACCCCGCTTAGCGGTTTATACGGCATGGCAGCCGACCACATCATGGCCCTCGAGGTCGTCACGGCAGACGGCCGATTCCTCACGGCCTCGCCAACAAGTCACAGCGACCTGTACTGGGCACTATGCGGCGGAGGCGGCGGCACGTTCGGCGTCGTGACGTCTACCATCGTTAGAGTGCACCCCAAGCTCCCCGTAACAACCTCGTTCTTCTCGTTCGGCACATCGAGCAACGTCAGCACCGACGTTTTCTTCGAGGGTCTGCGCGCCTACTTCGAACACTTCATTCCCTTTACCGACGCGCACACGTACGGATACTTCTACATCACACCCAGAAACGGCTCGTACCTCTTCGAAATGGTGCCCTTCTTCGCGCCGAACCACACCATCGCCTCCTTCAACGCGCTGACGAAGCCGCTCTTCGACCGACTCTCCTCGCTCGGCATCCCAGTGGCGCCCAAGACGCGGCACTACCCGGCCTTCTACCCGGCCTTCCTCGAGTCCTGGACCCAGGGCCCCGTCGGCACGTACGTGATGCCGGCGAACCGGCTGATCCCGCGCGCGAACTTCGAGGACCCGGGGAAGTTCAACAGGACGTTCAGCGTGCTGCGCGCGCACCTCGAGGCCGGCCGCAACGTCGTCGGCTACCACCAGGCGCCGCGCAACCGCGCGCGCGCCGACAACGCCGTCAGCTCCCCCTGGCGCGCCGCCGCCGCCTTCCTCATCTCCGAGGTCACGCCGCCCGCCGGCGCGAGCCCCGCCGAGCTGCGCGAGCTCTCGCGCCGCCTCGACGAGGACGTCATGGGCCCCTGGCGCGACGTCGCCCCCGGGGCCGAGGGCGGCGGCGCCTACCTCAACGAGGCCCACCCCATGGAGCGGAACTGGCAGCGCGAGTTCTACGGCGAGCAGTACGCGAGGTTGCTGAGGATCAAGCGCCGGTGGGACCCCAGGGATGTCTTTTACGCCACGACGGGCGTCGGGAGCGAGCGGTGGGAGGTGAGGAGTCAGGAGGCGGATGGCGTCTTGACGCAGAACGGTCGGTTATGTCGGGTGGAGCAGTAACACGTATTGGCGGCGGCGATGTGGCCTGGGCTCAGACATCGGCACGGAATATCACAGAGCATTTTGAAGGAGCTTGTTGACTATACTTTATCCACTTGAGACGCTTACGGCTGTGAAAGGCTTGACCGGTTTCCCTGAGCCGCCACCATCACTTATGCTGTCTTAACGATGACGTACAGCGCTCCAAAGTACTGGTTCTCTCAGCACAATCTCAACGCGTTACCGGGCGAAATCAACTAAAAGGCGCCGAGGAGTTAGAGGCGAAGCGCACGGTGGCGGCTAGGTCATTATCAGAAGCTTCATGGGGAGTAGCGAGGTAAGGCTCACACAGTCAAGCCATATCATGCTAAGAGGCTTTCTCGTCAGAGTTACCAGAATTTTCAAAGAAAACCTCCCGTATATTTTTCGGGTAGTTACACAAATTAGGGAACTGCGGCGTGAGATTGAAGTATGTTTCCGGTCCAATGAAGACAAAACACGTCCAGCTGCTACCTGCTCCCCGCACCTGAACAATCTCCAAGATTGGTCTTCGAATAATGGGCGTCGAACGAGGAACTGGCAACACTCTGCTGCACAGCCCCCTGGCATTGTGCATGGTCTACAACCCGCGTCTCTTCGCGAAAAGCCTTAATGCGTGTCGCCTTGGCGTTTAGCCTGCAAGCAGAGACACCGCACTATCGATCCATACTCGAGTGGCAGTGCAAGGCTTGATATTAAAATGCGACACTTTTTCCATTAGCGACTCGTTGATGTTGTGGTCACCTCCTCTCTGAGTTTCAAGATTTTTCAATCTTCTGGGTTCATTGCCCTTGCTTCAATTAACTTCGTTTCTCTCATTTGTATGGCCGAAATCAGACAATAGCCAACACGATGAATATGGACCTCGTCCTCAGCCGAGGCTGCCGCCACGTAGATTGGTGTACAATTCCCGAGACTTCCATTGAATTCTGCAGAAGCTGCGGATTTGCCCTGATCTTTGCCGCTGGTCGCCCGGCAGAATATACCTACGCGGATGTTCAAGTCCAGCCGCGCCCTGGAGACACCTTCGATCCGACGCGGAGCCCGCCACTCGGAGCCCGCAGCTACCAGTACCGCCCTCTCGATCTCGTGCATGGGCGCCAGATTCGTGTACTCGCGCTGAAGGCCGGGCAACCCGACGATCCGCTCCGGTGCGAACTGGAACATGTCAATTTACAGCAGGGGCCTATCTACGAAGCGGTCTCTTACACCTGGGCCGATGAGAAAGGCGACGACTCGATTTGCAGAACAATCCAATGCGACCATGGCGGTCAGTTCATCGGCATCACCAAGAACTGCGAGGCGGCTCTCCTGCGCCTCCGCAAGCGAGACGCGGATCGGCGACTGTGGGTTGATGCGGTGTGCATTGATCAGTCCAACATCCAGGAGCGGAACCATCAGGTCAAGAACATGATTGCCATTTTCCGCAGTGCGCTTCGTGTGCTGGTGTTCTTGGGCGAAGGGAGCCCTATACTCGGCCGGCTGGTAGACTACATGAGCAACGACACCGGCGGCCAGCTGCCACAGGTCTTGGACTTTATCTCTCTGTTTCAGTGCCGGTGGTTTCATCGAGTCTGGGTGCTGCAGGAGGTCGCTGTGGCAAAGAGCGTCTTGGTGGTCTATGGAGCAAAGCAGATGAGCTGGGCGGACTTTATCGAGCACTGCAATCTCTTCTTACGACTGATGGCTGCTCGCAACTTCCCGTTGATGTTGCCTCCAGTCATTTCTTACGGTCTACGACAAACGACCATGGGGGATCGTCGGTTGCAAGGAGTACGTTCCTCTTCTGATTGATCTGTGACATTGTACCTTGGAACTTTGCCGTCATTGATCTGAAGGCTAACGCATTGCAGAAGTCGGATCTCTTGTCGTTATTGCAGGTCTCTCGAAATTGTTCCTGCAAGGACGCTCGCGACAAGGTGTATGCGATCATGGGACTCCTCCAAGACGAGTCGGCGCTGCCGCTGCGAGCGGATTATTCACCTTCCACCACAGCCGGTTGGGTTTTCCTACAAGCTGCCGCTTGGTATATCTCCACCACGAAATCGCTGGAAATTCTCTCGCAGGTGGACGGAACGTCGGCAATAAACATGCCATCATGGGTGCCGGACTGGACGAGAAAATCACCCAGCCCTTTGCCAGCAGAATCCGAGGTGTTCAAGGAGTTCTCTGTGCCTCGGATTACATCTCTGGACGGGCAGCCCCTATCTCCGATGGCGACGTTAGATTATCCGCTGGATTGTGTTCTCCAAGTAACTGGACAAAGGTGCGGCACCGTCTGGACAGACAGGAGAATCTTTGGCAAGGCTCTGGTTCTCTCAAATAGCGCCAGCGGAGCTACCGCCGACGACGAACGCGACCCGCGCACCTTTTACTCGTACGAGAGAGAGAGTGGAGTTCACTGGCTGCACAATCCGTCCCGGAACCCTGAATCTCAGTGCTGCGACGAAAGATTAGATTTTTGGAGACAGATTCTCTCACAATATCACAGTGCCATCCCTTTTAATGACTTCAAGGCCGATTACACAACTTTTCGGGTAGATATCCCGCCAGCTTTCGGTGGATTCTGCTCGAAATGCTCTGAGAGGGATAAGATGTACAGGCAAAGGATCGAGCAGACTACCCGGCAGGCTATCCAGCAGGCTATAACCAAGAGGGCTATGACCCAGCCGACTACGATCGAGCAGACTATCGGGCAAGCTCTGGCCGAGAGCACTACAGCCAAGCAGGCTATGATCGAGAAGGCTATCGAGGAGGCTTTCGAGCAAACTATCGAACAGGCTATGGAGCAAGCTGTGACCGAAAGGGCTATGACCAAAAGGGCTATGACCAAGCGGACTAAAATCGCGGGGGCTATAGCCCGGCTGGCTAGAACCGGGGGGGCTGTAGCCGGGACGGCTGAGATCAAGCAGGATTACCAGGAGAGGATGGAGCTGGCTATCAGAGGGGCTTTCGAGCTGGCTATCGAGCAAGATATAACCAAGCTGGTTATAGCCAAGCGGGCTATGATCGAGAAGTTTATTAAGCAGGCTATCGAGCTAACTATGACCGAGGGGACTATAACCAAGGAGGCTATGATCTAGAAGGCTATCGAGCAGGTTATTGACGCGGCTATCGACGATGATATGATCGAGAGAGCTATAGCTAGGCAGGCTACAGTCGGGATGGCTATCAAACGGGCTTTCGAGTTGGCTAGGGCCGAGATGGTTATGACCCAGCGGACTACGATCGAGCAGATTATCGAGCAAGTTATGACCGAAATGGTTATGACCAAGCAGGCTATGGTCAAAAATGCTACCAAGCAGACTACTGACCTAGATATAACCAAGAGGACTAAGACAAAGCAGGCTATGATCGAGAAGGCTATCGAGCAAGCTGTCGAGCTGACGATGGCGGTGAGGGCTGTGATCAAGCACGCTAGCAGTGAACTAACATGCTGCTGCGTGTCGCTGCAACCACCACTTGGACACTTTGACAAAGATAAGCTCGGGGAGTTTATCACGAAGATGAATCAGTATGGTATGAGCCGTAGAATATTCGGTACGGATCATTCGCTCGGATTCGGCCCCATGGAACTTGAAGATTGGGATGAGGTATGGAGGCTGGAAGGAGCTACAGTTCCCTTCATACTCCGGCGTGTGGACAATCACTACAAGCTCGTCGGCGCATGCTACGTCCACCAAGCAAGTCAGACTGCTGATCGGTGCTCTCTTTGCTCCAATCAAACCGTCCGAAAGGAAATTACGCTTCGCCAGGAGCCTCGCCTGGAGCCTCGTGCGCAGCCAGAGACAAGTACAGCTGCACGCGAAAGATTCATGGCGCAAAGACAGAGCTCAAGGGAAGAAAGACCTTTGACTCTAGCCCTCCCAGCCCTACTGGAGGAGATTGAGATCCGGTGACATCGATCTAATATGCCGCAACTGGACCGAGCACGCCGCGACGAGGGCGCAATTTTTTAGCTCTGCCAATTCATCGGCCGTGAAGGCGGTACTGGGCAAGTTTCGAATCATCACGCCCCGGCCGAATTGTTTGCAAGAATGGGCACATCGCATAACTTGCTAATAACGGCGACGTCGGGGGCTGTAGCGGTAAGTATCGGCGGGATTACCATCTATTTAGCCTGTAGCTTTTCATAAGACTTAACCTTGCAGGCAGGCTCATATACGGACGCGGGTAGATTCAAGGACCCCAGCTCGGCGGACATCTTATTAACGATCAGACGATATTGGATCAGTAAAGGAGGTGCATGGTAATCATCGATAAAGTCAACATGCTTGCGGCGCGAATATTGTATCATAACCCAATGGACATGTACACTCCACATGTTTCATTCTTGATCTGAAACTTTCTTATTATTTAAAAAGGTTAGAAACACAAGCGCTTAACAGTATAGAAGCAAAAATATTAGCTCATCCGAAGAGGCTAATCCTTATCCCATCTGTCGACAAGCCGAGTTTGGAGATCGAACCAGCCTTTTAAGATGGCTGAATAGGATATGTCCCATTTCTCTAGATTCTGCTTGGAAGGCTTCCAAAGCGAAGCGCATTGATCTTGCGTCCTGTTACGCATGCTTAGTGCTTTAAATACCAGAGTAAGATATAGTTGACTTTCCATTTTGCAGCCATGATCGTTCTGCAGAGTGGCAGTTGCAGAGTAGCAGATGTCACAGAAAAGGGCCCCTTAGTTCTTCAGCAATCATACGGAACAACCTTATTCCTCTTCCGAAGCCCTATATATCAGTGGATCGCCCACACCAAGTGGGGTGAGCGTTCTTTAGCTTCTAGTTATCAATATAGCCGTCAAGAGCTGTGCAGCTGCTCCCTGGTAGGTGTGACAGCAGGTCTATAAGATGACACAGACCTAATACGATGGTGTGGAGCTTCAAATTTTCCAGGCTCCAGGAAGATCAAACACTTCCTGTAGTCGAAATAAACAAGTCTGACTTCCCCCGGATAGAATGGCTCTATTTCTCTTCAGCCTGTAAAGCCCCCCGTCCCTTATAGTGGTGAGTTTTGGACGGCGTATTTCTTTATAATTAGAAAGGCGGGATAAGCATAACTAGATGAGATATCAATACCCTAGCAAAATCTAAGTTTATTCTGGTAGCAAGTGTATATATAGACGAATGGGATAGTGGACAATCACAGCATTGTGAACCCGATCGCCAGGCGGTGCAAAGGTGAGGAATAAGACGCGGTCTAACACGAAATGGTGGAAAATGAACGCCTAAAGAGGGGGATGGCGGGCTGGGTGCATCCGTCTGTGTATTCTTGAAACGGGCCAGGGGTACGTTGGTATGCCGAGAATCTGGCAACCAACAAATATCCGTCATTCTGGGGAAGGGAGAGTGAGAGATACTGTCGGTGCAGTGACTGTGGCATATGATTGTAGGGTGTTAAGGGCAACCAAGCAGCATCCTGTCAAGCGGCGAAATTCCAACAAGACTTAATCGAGCCCTTGCTGGCATCAGCATGTGTCACTGGTCCTTAGCGGCTGCGTCCACTTCACGACCATCTTCACCGCGGCGTTCGTCGGGAAGCATGATAGCTCGATCCAGGGCGTAAGGGAGCCCGCGATGGCGCCCTCGTATCATCATGGCGCAGATAACGACCTTGCTAAACGTTCTGAACTTGCCGGAAAGAGAGGTCATGACATCCGGGTGGCCAAGTGACAAGCCAACGTTGGCGTACCCGGACATGACCTCGAAGAATATGGCGAAGACAGAGAACGCCTACATGTCGCAATGAGTCAGATTCGCTAGCTGCAAGCATTTACGCATTATGCTCATTCTAACTTACCGGATCATTGAGGTTCATGATCTTGTCGGCCTCGGTGACACAGATGCAGAACGTGCCAAGGAAGACGTACCACAGGTCAAAACTCAGCTGATTACGGACATGTGTCATAACATAGGATGAGCCTCGTGATTCATCCAGAGCTCGCTCCTGTGGGTACAAGCCCAGGGAGGTCTCTTCATAGGTGTTAGAAGAGCGCATGCTGATGGCAATCGGGAAGATAGAGATGTACATCATGACTAGGAGGCTGAATTGCACGCCAGGATTGACCTTTGCAAGGTTGAAAGTAGCTGTGCCAGTATGGCGGGAAGAAGCAGCTTGAAAGATAGCTGCCAAAATTCTTGGCCCCGTTGGAAGGGCGTTGACTTCGGGATTATCAAGATCTAGGGTTAGAATCAAAACGACGTCGACGAAATTCAACGCGAACAGAATCCCGAAGAGAATCCATGTCGTGCTGCTTGGGAAGAGGAGAGTGTAACAACGCCGGGGATGCTCAAGAAGGAACTGCAGCGTTTCTCTCATGGAAGAGTTCTTCGGCACAAGTTTCGACATAGTCCATATCACGAGGCGCAGAACAACTGGGTAGCACGTATTGCCTGCAAAGGCGAGGAACGACATGGCGAGCATCGGCCAGGCAGCATCTCGGAAGGTTATCATGGAATCTGGAGTGAGTGTGAAGCCGAGATTGTCGACCATACTCTGGGCAGAGTACACGGCCCTAGATAAGTTCAGCCACCAGGCACATACGAAAGCAACTCAATTCTTCTTACCACCAAGACTTCCCTTGGCCACACTCTGCAAGCCAATCAGTATACGTAGAGGGCGCATTGTGGATCCAAGGTAGCAGGCAGATGACGCCAAAAAGGTGCAAGCCGAAAAAATAACCTGCCGGTGGGTGAGCGCTTGTCAGAGTCCAGGGGGGGTGTTAATATATACTTGACACGATTTTGAGCAAGAGCTTTAAGCCGCGATATTCAATGCCGCCCAAACGATCCCGGTCCTGCGCGGTGAGGTTATGGAATTGCGAGTTCCGACCGACCGTGGCCGTTTTAGAGAGATAGGGCAGGTCAGCGACACGCGCACGGGCGGAAACATCGGACTGACGCCGGGCCTGACTTTGAGAAGGGCCCAAGACGAACATGGAAGCAGCGGCTTGTTCGATCGACCTTGCTGCTGACAGGCTAGGGCCATCATATAGATAAGGTCGTCGCTTGGTAGCTCCACTCGTATCTGGATGTGACTCAACGGGTTTGATTTCGTCTTCCCGGGATATTAGTGATGAATATTAGCAAAAGATGCTAGGAAGAAGCAGATACCCAAATCTTGATCTTCGGTTTCTGTTTCGACGATAGGATGTCCTTATTGACCCTTAGTAGCGTCCTTGCATTGAGCAACGGAGGATCTATGCACGCGTACCATTGTCACGCTCCTTCGGTGGAGGCACATACAAAGCTTTGGTATCATTTGGCGGTGGGTTAGCGTCTGCAGAGAAGGTGATTGCTCGTTGCTTGAACTTTGGGTATTCAGCATCAGATGATGCGCTATCAGGATTACTATAAGTCGTGTATAAGCTGAGAGTTCCGCGCGGTACTCCTCTAGATAGCTTACCGAGTTTCTCCCGCTTGTGGCGTCTCCTGCTGGTCCTCGCCCGTGGATATGTCCTGGGCGGAAATCTGGGCCTCGACGTCTTTGGTGGGACCATGACGATATTGGGCCAAGAGCTTGTTTCCTGGTGAAATATGCCCTTGGTCAGAGGAAAGACTTCCACATGTGTGCTTCTATGCAACGAACCGTTTTGCCGTATGTGTTGTTCGAACCAATACAAGCGCACGGCAACAACAATTATATTAATGAAGCCGAGGTTCGTAAACATGGGGATGAAATAGAGAAAGAGCTGCTGGTACGTCTTCAAATCCTTAACATCAATGCTGCGGCACAGTTAATGGTGTTTTCGCACTCGAAGATTGAACAGGCACTGACGTATTGAGTCCCGACTCGGTGGACGCACTCGCACCGAAGAAGTAAGCATCTATAGCAGGTACATTGCCATAGGGCAAGAGGACGACAATTCCAAGTAAGCTGCAGAAGATAATCCAGGCGTCTTCAAATCGACGGTGAAGGATCAGCAAATATCGTTGTAAGTGCTGCGGCGTCGGCGACTTACAGTGGAGAGTAAGGAAATTGATAGGGATGGGAGGCCGCCACATGGTCGATACGACTCTTCTATAACAGGTACAAGACAAAGGGATAGGGCAAGATCGAGAAGAAGACGACGACGCATACGCCGGGCCCTTGATGGAGCGAATAGCCGTCAAAGCTCACAAAGTAGGAAAACGATGCGGCCTACACCCACTAAAACGGAGGAAAGGGTTATTGTGAGGGATTTCTACAATTTGTTGTTTTAAAGATTGGTTTTCCCTTAGCATAGCCCACCTCCCAACGCACCAAAATCCCACGCGCCACCCCACGCACCGCCTATTCGACGGCAAGACGGAATGGTATCATCATAACAATTTTTAAGGGCTTATCAGAGATTTTACACTAATTATTCGAGGTTAATCTAATCGCATCCTTTGTGCCTTCGTTTTAACGTACTAGGCTTACGAAGGGAGGAAATCGAAGGGTTATTACTACGTAGCAGGGTTAAGTATATGATCCTTGCTAGTTACTCCCACTGACGGGCTTGGCAGAAAAGCCTAGCACCTTGACCATCCCAAGCGCTAAAGAACGGCAAAACATTAATACCTGGGCCACTTATACCGAAACCAGTATGCCGAAGGCGGCGCGCGGTACCTTACAAGGATCATTTTATTCTTCTTCCTACTCAGTACTAAGTACTTAGGCCCAGTTCGGAAAATTTCAGCACCACCTACTTGTGGGGATTCAGAATCAGAATCAGCATCAGCAAACTGTTCGTGTCGTTCAGAACCAGCCATCCCCACCTTTTTCGGCTGAAAATGGCTGGTCCTTCTTGGCGCTTCCGGACCAATGAAGTTTATTCAGCATGCTGAAAATCCCCCACTTCAGAATCAGCTGCCTTCGAGGTACTGAAAACGGCTGAACGATAACGCGCGGACAGCTTTGGGAGCCTGTTGCTAGCCCCAAGCCCCTTTTTTGCTAAATATTTTGATAACGCCATAGATTAAAACTCCCTAACTGTCGTTTTGCAATCTGTTAATAATATCTAACGCTCATCATGGCGGTAAAACGGAAACAGCTCGCCGCTGTCAGCGAAAACAGTCGGCAGCTGTCAACATAACAGCTAGCAGCTGTTAACGAAAACAGCTCGAAAACAGCTCGAAAACAGCTCGCACCCGTTCGTTCATGTCAGCCGACCGAATCGAAACTCAAAACAGTGGAGAATTCAGCTTCAGCAGCTCCACTTCTGTCTTGCTGACTGACAGGGTTGGCACGGGCCATAAGAATCAGATTCTGAAAATTTCCGAACTGCACCTTAGTATGTCGAACTATGGAATCGACCCCCCATTGGATCCTGGTAGTCCCAAATAGGAAGGTAACACAAGCTCACCATGCGGCCCGTACCTCTGGGCCCGAATGGTCCATGCGTATTGGCCCGTCCCTTGCTAGTTTGTATGGTCCGTACAGGACCCTGCCAATGCCTGAAGTCCTGGTAATCCCCCTGGAAACCCCGGGTCTCGACCTTACCCTTATCGTCGACCTTATCGTTGTTGACCTTATCGCCAATCCCATCATCGACCTAGCTATCCGTCGAGACCCAGCTAGCCGATGACCAGGTCGATGGCTAGCCAGGTTGACGGTTAGCCAGGTTACCAAAGGATTCTAAAGCTTTTAGGGAATATGGGGGGATATCATCGACCTAGATGCCCGTCGACCTGACCGTTGACCTGAAAAAAAAAGGAGGGGAGCGCAGGAGGCTAGTGACCACTCCCCCCCCCTCTTTTATTCGGGCCCCTTAATTGGTTCTTTGACCTCAGGCGTTAAAACGAGGGCATATATTATACTTGCCGCGGCGAGCGGTAGCCCTACCTACATTTACCAGTCCTGTATTTGCGATATTACTTGTCGTAGTTATAAAATACGGCGTCATATAGTTGGACGCTGTCCTAAGACGCTCGGCGGAATAGAGATAGGGTGACATTTGTTCTCTTAGTAGATAAACCTAGCTAAATTATGTTATGGCATGAATGCGTTAACACTTTCTGATGACCCCCAGTTCCAAAAAAGGCCTCTTCTGCATACTTCTGCAGTTAACGAGCGCTGATGGCCTAGTGAGTGTACTTATCTCCTTTGCCAGATCCTCTTAAAACATGCTCCATGCCAGATCTGGCAGTTAAATTTCAACTCTCCGACGAGAAGAGAGGTTGCAATCGAGAGCTGTTAAGATCAGTCGCGAGGGTGTGGAGGCTGTGTTGAGCAGGGTGACGTTGAGAAATCAAATCTGCGATGTATGTCAATGTCCACCGCCTACATTCTTTCTGGCAAGGCAACATACCTCCCAAGTATACTGTCTCGTCAGATAAACTGCCACGAACGGTATTAGGAATGAGATCTGCGGGAGAGTTCCCCACAATCGACGACGCAAGACACTTAAAGTGCTCCAGGTGACGATTGCTGCACAGGCCGTCGACCAGCACCATGAAATCGAGGTGATATTCGCTCAGGATAAATCTCCAGAAGAGGCGGAGAACACGGTGTTTCAACACTCCTACAGCTGGTCGCTGTGTTAGGAAATTATTACAATGCAGAGTGACATATCCCGCTCACCTTCCTCATCAACCCCGGGCTTCTCGCATTGCTCCACTTGCTCCCAGAAGACTCGGGCAAAGGACTGTCTGGCGGACTGGGCTTGAATTGCTTCGGCGCCGTATTGATCTAAAAGTGCCAATGCCGCCGCAACGGACTGCGAGATCAAGGCCCAACTCCCCTTGACCTTTTCAATCTGCCCCTTCGCTTTGGCGGCACTGTCCGCCAATGAGTCAGGGGGGTCTTGGATAAAAGCCATTAAGTTCGCGTATCTCATGCGCGCCCACTACAATATTCGGAGTCAGTAAATGCGTTATCTGGTCAATTTGGTGAATAACAGTGAGTCGTAAGACATGTTTCGGGAGCTATTGACTCCTGAAAGTCCAGGTCTGGGAATTTGTGCCCTCGAACTAGAGAAGATGGGGGAACAAATAACTCCAGAGATTGCTTACGGCTGGGCACTCCTGCCGCTTGTTGAAAATAGGCAGCTCCTTTTCCAGCTGGCCTTCCAAGTCCGGCTGCGGGTGCCGCCAACGCTTGCCAAACCTGACACCCTCATCGATGCCGGCATTACACGGCACCCCGAGCGATAAGGTGAAGAACTCCATGGGAGCGGTAATGACCCATCCTATCGCACACGATCGCGGCTCAGGCTTGTTGCGATCATCCATCTCCATAGGCCATTCAGGCCCTACCAGAAGAGTGTGGAAAGGCAGGTCTAGGTCAAGATTGTCGAAAATGCCAGTTCGATACAGTTCCATGCAAAAGAACTGGAATTCACGATATTCTTGAGCGAATGTACCACCGTTGAGTAGCGTTGCAATAGACTCGTCATCCGCTGTGAAGAAAACTTTTAGCGAATAGTAGATAGATATAATCGTCGAAGACTTACAGACATCCTCAATCGTTTCATTCCAAACACTGTCGATAGCGCTAAACAGCTCTTGCCGGGCCCTCTCTGCTCCGTGTTAACTCAGGGAAAGTTGGTCGGACATCTCAGCTGTGATCATACCTTTGGTCATGGTCACGCCGTACATTCTGATGAAATCTTGCGTTCCCTAAGCGCATTGTTAGCTCTCTATGTGCCTATCGAAAAGTTTGAGTTCGCGTTGTACCAAAGGCTGATGAGCCCCCGACGGGCGGGGTGTCCCGACCACCCAGATCATTCTCATTATGTTGAGGAGCACATCAGTCCGTGGCCCGCCCTTGACATTAAGGGTGGCTTCACAGATGTTCTCAAAAGTGGCCCGTAGAACTTGATGCTTCTCAAACTGAGGATCGTAAGCGACTGCAGATATTCACCGGTAAGTCGGTATCTCCGTGGGGTCTAAGCCTTTGGCGGGGGGAACCAGGAAGCGAAATTAAACTCACGCGGGAGCCAGGTGATCTTGTCGTAAGCTTCATCGATCTCTGCTTGTGATAGCTCCCCGTTTGGATTAGAGCTCCTCAACTCGAATAGAGCCTTCAGCGCCGTTGTTGCCGCCCGGTAAAGGTGCGCAGTCCGAATTGCCAAGACTTCAGCCTCTGCAGAGGCCATTGCAGCGTATACTACCAAGTAGGATAGAATACGACAGAATAAATCAACTAGCTGGTTGAAGATAACGAACTACCCGAGAGAGTTGGCAACGGATAGATGTCTGAGGTGTAAAGTCCAAGCTCGAAACCTCAGAAGTGCGTCCGTCGAACCGCCCTTTATAATATGGTATGCGTTTCAGAAATCGTGAAACGCAATCACCAACTTATCCATGGCACATGAAGTGAATCATAGGCATTGTAAACAAGTACTTATAAGGGGATGCGATGAACCGACATAGCCATATGTCTCAGTCAACATAAACTCGGCGGTTTACTGGTGCCAAACTTGAATTCAGAAGTTGTGCAAGCATTGGCACATTTGATTATCTGGGTTGCCTTGTTCTGGTCATTGCCTGAGGTTAATACCTGGTCGCGCGGGATCGGGTAGACGTTACGTGACATTCCCTTGGATGAATGATGCAATATCAAACATGCTGCACGACCGTGGCCCCGTTCACGTCCCTTTCTATTTTTGCCGTCCCGGACCGTCTTTTGTGTTTAGAACCCATTCTCCGTTTTAACCCCGAAACCCGGAGCACCCGCTCGCCCTGCTTTGGACAGTGCCGTATCTACTTCGCTCACCCCATCCCCCTCCTGGGCCAGTTATCGCACTAGCCTTGCCGCCAGCGACATACGCCAAGGAGCGAGCCTCCTGAGTAGCCGTCGACTTGCAACCCCTGGCTAGCTGTGGACATGGCTAACCGTCAAGCCCTAAAAGCCCTGGCTAGCCGACGACCTAGGCTGACGATAAGGTTAGCGGTAAGGTCAGGTCGGTTAGGTCAGGTCGGGTGACGATATGGTCGGGTCAAGAACCATGGCAGCGCTCCGGGGCTTCAGGACATTGCCAGGTCTCGTACGGGCCATACATATTGGGAGGGACCCGGAGACTGACAAGACGCATGCACCAATTGGATCCATTGGATCCCAGAAGCACGCACTACATACTGCCTATTTCCTATTTGGGAACGCTGTCGCTGAAAACCGACCAACGAAACGCGATACGATAACCCTCGTTCACTCCTCCCGTAAGTTCCTTACCTTAAAATGAGGGGAAATGAAGATGCGTCACATCCAGAGTTGAACGATAGGCAATACATTAGATCATTTAAGCCGCGACAGATTGTGCTGCTATATCGAATACATACGTGTTTGGGTATTTGAAGCCATATCCATGCTTAACCAAGTATACAATAAACAGGCGTATTTTCAGCTAGTTTCTCCACTCCCCCAATCATTTGCCTAATGGAGCTAGCATGTACTGTAGAACCCCCACTGGAATTTGTACGGGAATATGCATCATAATTCAAGTTGGAATCAAGAGAAGAATTAACGATGATTACTTCGCATACACATTGTATAAGAATTGGCATTTTAGCCAATTCCAGCATTTGGTGGTCCTGGTGGAGAAACTAACTGAAAATACCCTTGTTTATTGTATTGGCGTTAAAGGCAGCTGAAACGGCCACTCACCTAACTAACACATGCACGCCAACCTAAGAAGTTCAGCCTCTCGGCAGTCCACATTGTTGCATCAACTCTAAGTATTAGGAAGTCTCTCCGTGATTCTTCGGTGAGCTTGCCACAATTGGGCGCCATCACTGTTGGAGGAGTGTGTTGTACTCTGCTGGCTGCAGCTTCGCCCAGAGTTGCGAAAACACTCGGTTACTGCCCTTGTTTCTATCTACCTCCACATCTAGCGACTACCGGTGCCGCAAGACTAGCTTCTTAGCTATCTATAAGAACGCGGATGCTCTTGACAACGTGTGCCTTTAAGTGTCTGAACGAATCACCATAGATGGTGACGGTAGAAGCCTAACCGCTGTGTGAAAATCGTGTCCTTGTGAGATTGGCCACTGCAAGGAAACAAATCATACCAGCCTTCGTGCATTCGTCAACCATAGGTCCTACCTATGCTACGCGTGTCATATCTTTCCTTATTGGTCAGTCTAGCTGCACTGTATTGCAATATCACCTTGCTTGCAGACTATTGCATATGTATGTTGCCTTCTTGGGATGGCCATTTCAACAATGCTCTGGTTTTGGCATTCTCGACATAGAATGCAGTTGATAACCACCAGCATAGGCTCAAGTATTTATGAGAAGCAAACGCCCAACGTATAACTCTTCTTTCGATACGTTCCTGCTAGGCAAGCTATCTAGACAACTCTCTTTGCATAGCTTCCTTGCAATCCTGTCATATAGCGAATAGTTTGAACCAGCGAATTAGTCATGTCGGACCTACAAGTTCCAATTACATCCGCAAAACCCCGTCAAGACATCCGCAAGCTTCAAAACGAATATGATCGCGGCAACAAGAAGCCCTTGGAGAACCTGATACGTGCCTGGAAAGGAATCCAAGAACTCCCCCCTGACAACAGATATTCGTTCTTCAGGATCGCCGGCTACCATGGTGAGCCATTCCGTGGTGCCGGATGGGGCAACCCAGCTTGGTGGGGAGGATATGTAAGTAAATTTCCGAGTCGATCTTCCCCTTCCTAACCTATCTTACGAGTAATAATTGCCATTTCGGGCAATATCCCGAGTTTTTTTGCGACTGAACCTAGCTGGGAGGCTGTACAACCTCCGGAGGCTATCTTAAAGAAATAATCGTTGACTTGTTGCAGTGCAACCATGGAAACGTGTTGTTCCCTGTTTGGCACCGTGCATATCTTCTAGAACTGGAGAAAGCCCTTCAGTCGATCAAAGGTTGTGAGGACGTGACCCTCCCATACTGGAACGAGACGGATTCGGAGACGGAAGACACCGGCCTGCCCAAGGTATTCCTACAGAAGACCTTCATGCTTGATGGCGAAGAAATAAAAAACCCTCTCTACTCCTACAAATTCCAAGCAGGGGTTTATGACAACCTATCTCCAAACCCGGATCATGACTACACCAAACCTCCAGGCTACGAGACCGTTAGGTATCCCTTCTCTGGTCTCGTCGGCCCTAAGGACGCGAATGCTACGAAGGTGCATAACCAGCAATACCAGAACTTACCCGAAGACATTGTCAACGGGTACCTCAACGACAACGTCAAAGCTTGGCTCGGCTTTTCTGTTCAGACAAGCGATGGTAACACCATCTACACAGGAAACCGGGTCAAGTATGAGAAGTGCCTTGATGCCCCAAACTACACGGTGTTCTCCAATACCACTTCCGCGATGCAGTGGAACGAAGACAACTTTGGCGTCAAGGGTTTCGTGGAAGAAGGAGCGCCAGATGCAGCGCCCGAGGCCGTCGTGTCTCTTGAGAGCCCCCACAATGCCCTGCACCTAGCCATTGGTGGCTTCGAGGTGCCTGGGCAAACCGTAAATAACATCGCAAATGCTAACGGGGACATGGGAGAGAATGACACTGCGGGCTTTGATCCCCTCTTCTTCTTCCATCACTGCTTCATTGACAAGGTATTCTGGGACTGGCAGCTCAGGTGGAATCAGGTAGAGCAGCTCAAGGTCATTGATCGCTACCCCGGTACGAACTCAGTTGACAATCAAGGACCAACTCCTGGGGTGGCCGCCAATACCTGGCTGGACATGGATAGTCCACTTGAGCCATTTGAAGTCAAGATCGCCCACAGAACACCCACTGTCGAAGGGTCAGGCAACTTCCGGCCGCCACCACCCATAACCAGTGAGAAAAAATACTTGACAGGCAGGGTAAGTAGTTCGCCATAAACGCTTTCCTATGACCGCAAATTCCATCTATCATATCTCATAGCTAACGACCATCAAGGACGTGGCAAATATACTGAAGCTAGGGTACTCGTACGAGGGCAGTGAACTGCGACCACTAGGTCCTCAATTCTCCCATGGGCCAGTCCAGGAAGTAAGAGCAGCACAACCTCAGCATTCATCCACAGCGGCACACTCCGCCACGCCCGTCCTCCGGGTCCCAGCCATCAGTCGCGGCGGCATCAACGGCTCTTTCATGATATCGACGTGGGCGAACGACAAGCTGGTCGACGTCGAGCCGGTGCTGAGCCGTTGGCATGTGCAGGGCTGCAGTAATTGCCAGAACCACCTGAACGTGAAGACGTTCGTTCCCCTGTACGGTTGGACGAACGATGATGCCAAAGACGCGGTTTTCCAAGTCAAGGTACACACCAAGTCCGACAGGGCGGGTAAGGTCAAGTTTGACCCCCAATTCGGGCGAGAGCATGGGAGATTGAGACTGGGCCATATGGTCGGCACCGGATGAAGAAACTCGGAGTTCCTCAATATGAATTGATACCTTATGTCGGATTTCCAAACAAAATTCTCAAAATGTGGTCTACCTACCTAGGTACATAAGTTAAGCTCTTTCTCCATGATGGCAGACGGGAGTATTCATATTCATGTAAGCAATCTAAAGGAACGTGTGCCTTCGTGTCTTAACGAAAAGTTACCAACACGGCTGGCGTAATTGGTGTTCTCAACTTACAGCTCACTTCACGCGAAATGAAACATGTCATAAGAAACAACGACTCCGTTATCAGCAGGTTCTTTGCAGAGATCGGCGTTGCCTATATGTTACCAGATGTTGCTTTCATTCCCACGAACAAGAGCCCGATCGCCTGCGCGCCATCTTGGGTGGTCCCGTCTTTTCTAGGAAGGTGGCAACCGTTCCTTTCGAGATGGAGCCCCCGAGGACCCGGAGCATCTTGTTCACCGAACCGAATGCCCCAAGTATAAGCATGTCTGTTAAGTTGGAGAGAAGCTTCCAGATACAACTCTGCCCAGAGGTTGGCTTTAGATGTGAAACTAGGTAACTAACGGGGACGTTGTCTTATATGTCGTTTCTTCAATATCAGGCCAATCAGATAGGAATCAGATAGGAATTCGGCTTGGTAAATATGCCCATGCTTGCGCCTGTATTATAACATTTTCCTGATGGTGATCTAACTAATGAAACCTGCTCTGATCATCATGGCTGGGTGCTCAACTCTACCACATTAGACGCGGGAAGGCAATGTATGTAACAGGGACTTCCGGTCATTTGATCATTTAATATACTGCCTTGGGAACCCTCGTCCGCTTACGCACTTGTCAAAGCCAGAAGGGCGCCACTGGGAACACCACTACCGCTTGGGCTGCCGCTGGGCATGGTGCCGTTACCTCCAGGGCCACCTTCGCCGCCGCCGCCAACCTGGGAGCCAGTGGAGTGGCCTCCCTCGGCATCAATGTAGCCGGCTGTATCCGAAATTAGCTCTATCATAGTTCACTAGAATGGGTCGGGGAAGAAGTCGGCTATGTGACCTAGGGATCAAGGTGGCGAGGCAAAGGTAAATACATACTAATTGAGTAGTAATCATCATCAGTGTAGTCTGCCGAGCCGTTGATGCCGATCTGGATCCAGGCGAAGAGACCGTCCTGGATAAAGTCGCCGAGATAGACGAACTGCGGGATGGGGTCGAACGATTCGTCGGCCGCGACGATAGACCACATGCCCTCGTCGTTGGTGGTCAACGTCTGAGTGTTGAGGGTGTAGGGGTAAGTAGCCTCGACCTCCTCCCGCAGATCGTCGGGCCAGGACAGCTGCCCAATATGGGCGACCGGAGCATCCCTATTACCCAGGGGTTTAGTAACCTCTTTTCCATGTGACGTTAAATTAGGTTGACCAGGAAAGTGGGTTATAATGGAGCTCTGAGGCGGCTAGGCCACACTTCTCCCAGAATCTCGGAGAAGTATTTGAAACGGAGGGTATAGATTCGATACTTACCAAACAGAGATTGTTCCATTTGATTGCACACGGGCATTAGTATGGGCCAAAATATGCGTGTGGACGGCACGGCCACTATAGTGACCCGGGAAAATGGTCTCGAATGAGGCGACACCATCATGGTCGGTTAGCTGGATGCCGCCTAGGTAAGTCGAGTTCAAGCCTCCCTCGGCATAGTTGCCCGAGGTGGAGATACCACTGTAGGTGCCAGTAGCGTTGCAGTTTCAGATGTCGACAGCGACCGCGGGAATGGGCTCGCAGGTGTTGATGTCGATGTACTGCACCTCGAGGAACAGGTCGACACCGTCGCTCCACCTAGATTCCTTGACGTTCGAGCGCATGAACTCGCCGACAACGTAATAAGGGCCGTCAGTGACCTCAGGGGCTACGATGCAACTAGTGTTGGCGCCGAAGACGTCTTCGAGAGGGGTGAACATGTCATGCTCGAGGGTGCTCGACATGTTGTGCTTGATGGCTTCCCACTTCTGCATATCCTCAAGATCGCGCTTGTTCTTCCTGGCAGCCATGATAGGGCTGGTTAACTGCGCGTTTGCTCATTCGGCCTTTCCCTGTATTCACTCACGAGCGGTGATGCCGCGCTTCTTGCGAAGATTGTTGGCCTTCTGGGCACGGCGCACGACGGATCGCTGGTTTAGCGATCTCGCATGGATTTTACTGGAGCATGCAGAAAGCGAACGAGCACCGACTTGAGCAGCAAAGTCACGAGCCGCAATCTCACGCTTCATATGCGCGGCGTCATGGGGCTCGCCTGTGTGAGCGAGAGTGTAATCAGCGAAAGCTGAGAAAGCTGCGACGGTAAGCTTGGAGAAGGCAACCATAATGAAGAAATAATACAAAAGCCGACCGACTTGGATGTTAATGGTGTTTCTGATTAATGCTGGCCATACGCATTTATCGGATGCCAGGGACGATAGTCGCAATCGGACACCGCAGGCAATGCCATCTTATATACCATTTCCCATAGAGAATGTCCTGTACGCATTGCCCTTTCTGCCGGCCACGTCATGGCTTACCTAACCCAAGTTTGGCCCACCGCATGATAATTAAGGAGATCATGATTCGCCTCCTTCGCCTTTCATCATGGTTCTTCATTTGAGCCTCAGGCGGGAGAGTGAGCGGGCCTCAACACTCATGGGTGACGAAAGGAGGCTTGCATCCCCCGTTACGCATCCCATGATAGCCAGCGGAACGCCGCGGTTTCCAATGTAGTAGTTTACCAGATATGCAAGCGGCGTGGCTCAACAATTGTCGTTGACGAATCCGGCCCACATGGCCTGAGGTTGTAAATCGCCGAGCTTCGGGATGTGGGCGCATTCGTAGATGAGTGGGGCCGATTGATAAAGCCGGACTAATAGCTGGACACAACTGCCGTAACTAGCAGGATTTCGAGGTGAGATCTAAGCCATTCTTGAGGACGATTCCAGTCAAGCTTTCACTAGCACTCCAGGCTTCGAGGCTTAATACCATCCCGACCTTATCAAGTTGAAACATTCAAAGGGGTGAGGATGACGAGTTAAGCCATCACTACGAGAATGACAAGCTGATGCTGCTGATCAAGAATCTCGGGAGGTTTCACTGATGCGCAACGGGGATTGAGGGCGGGTCAGACTCTTTACTGGTTGTGGCTGTGGAGCAGGGCTGCCAGGGGATAACGTCGTACGTTTTGTTCCCCAGAGTAGGTAGAGTATTGAATCCAGAACTTACTATTATTAGATAAAAGCCAGGGGCCTTTCTAATAGCATGGCAAGATTTACTAGACATAATAGGTATGGACTCGACCTCGACGAGTTGCTCCCCTGTGTTAGCTATATGGGTTCGAGCCAAAAATTACCGTGAATATAGAGATAGTTAAATATGGCTCTCGTGCTTTCTGCTATATCTCCCACCGCGCCTAATAGAATGCATAACCATCGCTCTATTGTTCAACAAAGCCCTAAACAAGAAGATTAATGTCATTGCTGGAAGCGTGAAAGCCTAGTAGAACCAGAAATTGGCCTGGATGGCAAAAGTCGCTTCCTTAATCCAAAGAAGGGACGGCGAAAAAGGCGGCAAAGAGAGTGGCGATGCGACCCTGTAGCTTGCGTCGCTACAACCCATCGGGATCTCCGCACGCGATGACTATCGAAACTATTCTCCCGTCCTGGTGGGAATCCCCAGGCTACGCGCCGCTCCTCTTCCACTGTTGACGACAGAATATCCTGGAAGTGGTTCTCCCTTGCTAGCTCATACTCGCAGTGCGAATTCAGCTTCTTCACGGATCGGCTTACGACCCTCTCGGGGCTAGCTAGGCGCACACGGAGCGTTTCTGGATGGAAGTATTTGCGGTACAGTGAGAAGGGACCCTCCAGCATGGAATAGCCTGGTTCGCCCTGATAATGAGAACGCCCGCACCTAAACAAACTAACGAAGGCTATGATGCACCATCCTGGTCCTGAGTCTCTGCACACCATGCCTCAAATACACGATTTCTCTTCTGCTATGTGCCGATGACCTTTGGAATCATTGTTTACAGATTGCGAGTGGCTCTTTCCGGTCAAAGTACTTAAAGTCGAAACCATGATCAGCGGACCGGATCTCACAGGACCCATTCGAGACGGGAAACCGAGGACAAGAGGTAGCGTCGTCGGTAGCATTTAGAGAACCTGGAAACGTCTGGGTTTATACACGTAAGCGTATACGTAATTATAAAGGGCCTATTTCTTTTCCAAAGCCTTCTAGGCTGATAGGAATAGGTATAGCTTTATAATTGATATTGTAAATATTGGGCCTGAGGAATATAAATATACTTATATCTCCCAGTCAGGCCGTCTGGTTAGCTAGTTATCTTATATATTGAAAAAGAGGAATAACTATATCCTGGCTTCCCCCCGTTTGCGTTCCCTTCTCTTTTAACCTGTTCACTGACCTTCTAGAGTCGGCTTCGACTTTAAGCGACGTTTGACATACGTGCCAGCACGCGAAGCTCGTCAATTTCCTCGGTCTGTCGCCACCGCCGATCTCTACTTGGGCGACTCACTGTAATCAACTGACCTAACCTCAGCTTCCTGTTTGTTGGTGTCACAGTTAAGCTGATGGGAAGATAAGGTTGCATATGGTGTGGAAAGTGATGATTGTCTGATTAGACTGGGGTCTAAGGAGTGGTGGCTAGGAAGCTCCCTATATACTGTGGGCTCTCCGGAATAAGGTTGTTCCAGGGTGCTTAGAGCTTTGATGACTAACAGAGCTACCCCTATTCTACAACAGTTAGCTACTACTGAGGACGCAACGGGCGGTCAGCGAATGACCTCTAGAGCCATCGAGCCGCGGCCCACGGGAAATGTCCGCCAGGGCGTCGAGGAGTTTGTCCGCATTGGATTCATTTTCGTCCCTTAGAAAGGCTTCTATGTTTCTGTTTAAGGAGTAGGTGATATAATATGAACTAAGTGGACCCCAAAGTCGATATAGGACTTTCAGGTATTGCAGTGGTATAAGATGGAAAAGAAGAGGCATCACGAAGTGATAGGTGCCAGTTGTACAAAATGTAAACGCTTGGCTTGTTGGCTACAAGGGGGCGATGCGAGTTATTAATACGGAAGTCCCTGAGACTTCTTTATAGGCTCCTATACGGGTCCATGTCGGTCACAACAGTCTTTAAAAGTGGCATTATTTTTGTACCTTGAAGAATGCAATATATTGAAAATATTCTCACTTAGCAAAAACATCACCTTCAACTTGATGGCAACGGTAGCTACGTAATGTTGCTTGGTTTATGTTATTGCTCAGGCATTAAAGCTGCCATTTCCGGATCTCAAAGCCTCCAGTTTTAGAACCTTCTATGCTGCGTAGGCATCACTTCATATGCCAACAGTTGATGGCTGATCCCATGTTCATGCCAGGGTCTTAGCCCCCAAGCATGCTAGAAGGATAAAACGGGCGATATTCTGGTCTAAAGAGAGCTAGTTCTGTCACGAAACCTTAGCGAGTAAACAGGAAAGCAACATACTCCTGGACGGACGGAATCGGGAAGCCGATCACAGCCAAAAACCTTAAGACTTTTGCGCAGTGATCTATGCACTTACTTACGTCTGGTTGCGTGATAGGGTTGATCTGACAAGAATCTGAAAAGCAGGGATTCACAGTAGTAGAGCAGGTAGAGCAAACAATAAAGGTAATACAAACATCGAGGAACCGGGACATATTCTCTAAGTGAACTAAATGATGGTCTAGGAGATGATATTGCTTTGGTAAAAAAAGCTGCAGCTCGAGGCTAGCCCAGGACTGCGGATTGACGGGGGAATAACATTTCCAGGGGTCATGACAGCCTTGGGTAATCACCAGCTCACAGCCGCAGAGCCTCAGGCACGGGTAGTAAATCTCCGAGACTGAGGCATCCGCCACCAGGTACGTGGGCATGTACAAACGTTTGTACCCGTTGCTGGGTAAAGGTCGGTGGTCAGGTTGGTCGACTATATGAAACAAAAAAAGCAGGATTTTCACAACCCGACGGCCTCTCCGCTGAAGCCTGACATCGAGGGCAGAACAAATCCCCATGAGTGATCTCCTTAGCTCAACTACCTCTCCACTGAAGTATGACATGCGAGTTGGAAATTGCCAAAGCGGGTTTTTCGTAGGTCAGGATTCGATTCGAAGCCTGACTGAGCTTTTTTGCGACTGTTTGCTACTTTGACTTGCCGTCGTTGTCCCTATCACACTTGCTTCCTCTTCCATTCTGTTTTTATGTAATGTATGCTATCTGCTAATTTCTCCTAGATCATGATCTTCCCCATTAATACCTGTAGTGGAACCTACACTTATTCTCTTCAAGGCAATCCGATCGTTTAGCCTTTAAGGCACAAAATGAGCATCAAACACTACATTTGGCTGCATGGAATACTTCGCATATAACTTTGATTGCCCTAACGACCATATTGCGGGATGCGGATTTATAAGAAGGCTTTTCAACACTTGTCACCGGAAGGCTTGTGTCTCAAAGGTGATATCCAACGACATATCCTCATGAAACAAAAGCTAGTCCAGTATATTCTCGGTTGTTGCTGTTGACGAGAATGTTGTTAGGTGAGTGGCTTCCCATATATACAGGTTCCTAGGACCTACCGTCACAACCCAAGACACGCAAAGATGCTACAACACACCTTAGAATCCGAAGAACCTGGTTTTGGGCTTAGTCACACGCAGCAATTGCGCATGGTTTCTTCGTAGCGCAAGCACCGACTCAAAATTTTGCATAATGCTTGCCAACCCTCGGCTTGAACGTGCCGTTTCCAGTCTGAGTATACTCTGCTAAATGTATCTTACAGCAACACCCTATTTGCCTAGCATTTCAATCACTTTCCTTGGCTGACTATTGGCTGTCTCGCGGGTCTTACCAACCATGGGTCCGGACGACCCAGCCAAGCCTCTGGTGTCCAACGGCGGACTCCCACGAAGCTAGGACCAAGACCTGGGAGAGGGCCATCATCGAGGACCAAAAGACGCGCGTCGTGGTGCCTGCCCGACCTACACCCAAAGGAGAACTGCGCCTCGTCCCGTTCAAATTCCTCGCGAACCCCTTCTTGTCCGTCAACAAACAGAGTCGCGCCGTGGCGAGTTATTTCTACCCCTACAAGGGCGACGGCTTTTCCGTATCTGTAAGTTTTGTCTCCGAGCTTGTTATGACTTGGTCTGGACGTCTGTTGCGGGCGATGCCTGTTCTTTACCTCCTCTACGAATGGTGTAGCTAACTTGACACCATCAGGTATCACAGGAGGGAATCACGTCTAAGAAGCAATAGGGCAAACGCAACCTAGTGCCACACACGGAGGAGCACGCTCCAGACCCGGATGGGGAGAATGATCTTAAGATCGACTTCGATCATGAGGACTCGGACAGATACTCGACAGATTCATGGCTAGATGGCTTCATGCACGAGGAGTACGTGGAGGAACGACTGCGCGAGACCACTATACAGGCCTTAGACCAAAAAATTTGCAAGGTTGCGCCTATATCAGCGCGGTCAGCGACTTCTTCATATTCTGGGCAGAGGGCAATGACCATTTGGTGAAGTAGAGAAAAGAACTGTGAAGCATCCCTACAGGAACCGGAAGCTTGCCCTGATGGGTAGAGAAGTAACGCAATAGCAAATGATATGGAACCCTAGCTCCAGTCGCTTGTCTGAGATCCCCTGTTAACGTATCGGGGATTTGGTTGTGCGCACAGCAGTGGAGAGGGCAGACAGCAATGGAGAGGGCAGACTTGGAGTCCCGGGAGGGCGTGTACTACTGGGGTCTTAAGTGGGAAGTTGAGGATCTCTGGATGACAAGTACATTCACGACTCTCCGGAGATTCCTTCATGTCTGGGTCGACAAGCCGAACGAGGAATTCGTCTACCAGGCCGCACACAGCAATGACCTGAAGCCGGTACGAGCTGCACGAATGGAGATGGGAGACCAGGCAGTACACAGACGCAGACGAGGATGCGCGAGCGAAGGAGCCTGTCGCCCATCCAGCCTGGTGGTGGACGGAGCCTCAGCGGAAGCTGCAGGAGATGATGGGTGGGGAATACGATGAGCAGGACGAGTACATGAGACAGTACATGGGGGAGTACATGGACATGTATTTTAACAAGACGTGTCCAACTCTGAGATGGATACCCTTTAGCCCCCTGGCATTGGGCTGAGGGGGTTTTTGCTCAGAAGCCAGGTTAGGCTTTCCTGGGCAGCGTATGGCGAAACGGAGACAACAACGACCCCCTAAAACCCTTTGGACGGGATGGCAGCTACAGAAATGAGCCCTTGGTATCAACAGTTCCATAACTCTTCAGGGCCCTTGCTACATACATAAGCGCCCTTTTGCAGCAATAGTAGCCAACTTCTGATTCCTCATGCATGGCTGGTAGTAAAATAGGATGATATCGGATTGGATTTAGGGATTCAGGTCACAAATAACGTCGCCCAGAGGTAATGGATATAAGAATGCGAAGTACAGCGGTAAGATCAAGGGGGTTGCAAAGCACCAGTTGACAACTTTGATACTTTGAAGTCAGGAGCCCAGAGTACGTACTAAGTACGTTGATGAAGCTCGCTTGATGTGGCTGGCTGTGTAGGAACCTTCCTGTAGAGAGGCTTGGTTATCGCGGTTGCCCTGGCAATTGACGCCCCAACCCCACACCCCACACCGATAACTAGGCCAGGGCACAGACCATCGAAGCGGGCATGATTGCTTGGGCTTGAATGGAAAGATAGGAGAGGTGAAGACTTCCTCTCACAACTCATTATTTCAGTCTGGGCTAAATTCCGCCTTTTCTCCTTCCTAAATATCCCTTGATACCGCTGTCCCAAATCTGCAAGATATTGAGACTTGGACTTTACGCTCTTATATCTACCTACGTAACAGAAGTACTCAAGATGGTAAGTGCTGCTATCCCCTAACGCCCGTCACATTGCCCGCCAGTTGGTTGGTCCCTCTGTTGTCAGCGGTGGCAGAGTAAACAGAGAACCCCTCGCAGCCGATGAAACCCCAAAACCCCCCAAACCCAAAATCCCGGTTTAGTGCGATGGCGGCATTCGGGAAGCAGCCATTCAGGAATGCAGAAACCGGATAAAATGCGACAGCAAACGGCAGCAGCAGCAGCAGCAGCAACAGCGATCAGATGTTCAGGGAAACAAACCTGCCAAAATCTGACATCTGCTGAACTGCTGCCGTTCCCGACCATTACCGCATAAAACATACAACACAACAACACCCGTGCATTTTCGACTGTTCCGCTTTCCACGCTGCAAATCTACACTCGAATCATCTGTCCTTCATCTTGTCATATTGCGCACGCTTCTATCATCAGAATCAGCGAGACATTTTGGTTTTCAACATGGCCGCTAATTACGAGCCTCAGGCTTCTACCAACTACAAGGAGGCTTTCTCTCTGTTCGACAAGCGAGGCAACGGCCGCGTTTCCCTCGATAGCCTCGGCGACCTCCTGCGCGCCTGTGGTCAGAACCCTACGCTCGCCGAGATTCGCGATCTCGAGAAGAATGTTGGTGGTGATTGTGAGTCAAACTCATGTTTACTTTCGGCCTGCTCCTGCACCGCCCCGCGATTGGCGCGTTGACCGATTTTGGCCTGCGCTGCGTATCCCGGGCCCCGACGGGCCTTGTCGCGCCGATTATCTCATCGAGGGGAAAGTGTGCTTGGCTAACGAGTTCCCCATGACAGTCGACTTTGAGACGTTCCAGCGGGTTCTAAACCGACCGGGTGGCTTCCGCGATCCCGGCGAGCCTGACGAGTACTGTCGCGGCTTCCAAGTGTTTGATAAGGACATGACAGGCTTTATCGGTGTCGGGCAGTTGAAGTACATATTGACGAACCTTGGGGAGAAGATGACGGAAGAGGAGGTGGACGAGCTGCTCAAGGCCGTCGACACTAGTTCCGGGCAGGTCAACTACGCTGGTATGTACATCCCCGATGCATGTAGCCCAACAAAGCAGGGCGAGGCTAATGACTGTAATACAGATCTTGTCCGCACCGTCTTATCCAACTAGGAGACGGCGAGCCAGGGTGAATTAGGAGTTCGGGAGATGTACATGGATCCTGCACAGTGCGCGACTGCTGGGAAGGGATCAAGACATTGCATGACTGATGGGTAATCCGGCGTTCTCGTTTCTCTATTACAATGAAGAGGCGATGCGAGTTTGTTTGCTTTGGGTAGCCCGATTTGGCTGTAAAGTACGGATGGCTGTCCTCTAGTTCTACAAAGACGAAACACGGATAAAGCTGTACCACGGATCAAAAAGAATTACCTACCTTGGTATGCCGTTCTTCGGTGACCTGATAAATGAGGTCACTGCATTCCCGAAATGCCGTCCTCCTCATGCAGTTCTCCTTTTCCAAAAGCAGGCAAGAAGGGCGGCCGGGGCGGGATGGTTAGGGGAGCGCTTGACACCTGCAATTCCCCATTTGGCAAGGCCCGCGGTATGTGTGTATATGTGTATATGTGTATATGTGTATATGTGTATATGTGTATATGTGTATATGTGTATATGTGTATATGTGTATATGTGTATATGTGTATATGTGTATATGCGTATATGCGTATATGCGTATATATGTGTATCAGACAAGCAAGCCTCGCCTCGATAAATGCATATGTGGCTTATGCTCCATCCGCGCCCTGATTACTTAGTTAGTACGTTGGCTTAGCGCTATGCTCCATGCGCAGTCGTGCAAGCTAACCCCACTATACGACACCAAAGTCCACCATATAGCGCAGTACAACCTGAGTGAGACTTTCTTAGAGCCCCTGGGCATTAACTAGCTATCGATACCCACGCTCGACCTTGTATTTATGTGAGATCTGGACACCGCCTGTCTATTATTATATTACACCCTTGCCCCATCTCTCCTATCCTTCGTATCACCCACACCGTTCCGTTGACCCTGGCCTCGTTTATTGCAACTCGCCGTCGGCCCCTCCCCCTCCCCCTCCCCCGCCGCTCCCTCCTTCTCCTTCTCACTTCGCTCCTCGTCCTTCTCCTCGCCGTTGGTTTCAATCTGGCGGTCCCGCGAGCTCTTCCCCGCCTCACTTCGTGCCTAAACCGGGTGCGTTTTAGAGTGCCCCCCTCGTCCAGCTTATCCTCCTTCACCCGGACTTCTCCGCTATACCGCCCCGTCACCACCGCCGCTATGGCTCTTGACAAGTACAAGAGCCCTCCCCAGGCCCCGCCGACATTCACCGGCACCAAGGACTCGATCGTCAGCGATGCCAAGGGTCTCTGCAACACCACGCGGTCCCTGCTCGACAAGATCGTCGCTGAGGTCCCGGCGGACAAGGCGAGCTTCGCTTCCGTTCTTGGGCCCATCGTCGAGGATGAGAACCACGCTCAGCTCAGCGGTCGCATCTTGGGTTTCTACCAGTACGTGTCCGGCGACGCCGACCTCCGGAATGCTTCCACCGAGGCCGAGAAGCTCATGGACGACTTCTCCATCGAGTGCAACATGCGCGAGGACGTCTTCACCCTGGTAGATGCCGCCTTCAACGCCCAGAAGGAAAAGGAGCCCGACCTGGATCCCGAGAGCCTACGGCTGCTTGAGAAAGAGCGCAAGGGCTACATCAGGAATGGTCTGGGACTTCCGAAGGGCCCCCAGCGGGACCGGTTCAAGGAGATCAAGAAGAGGCTCAGTCAGATCGGAATCCAGTTCCAGAAGAACCTCAACGAGGAGAACGGCGGCCTGTGGTTCGCGAGGGAGGAGCTGGACGGCGTACCGGACGACGTTTTAGACAACCTGGAGAAGGGCACCGGTGAAAACGAGGGCAAGATCAAGCTTAGCTTCAAATACCCGGATCTCTTCCCTACTCTCAAGTTCGCCAAGAACCCGGAGACCAGGAAGAAGGTCTTTATCGCCAATGAGAACAAGGTTTGTCCTATCAGCCACGCAACGGCTGTCTAGCTAGTGGTTTTCGTGTCGGGGACGAAGCTAATGAGTTCCACAGTGCAACCAGAATATCCCCCTATTCAAGGAGGCCATTGTCCTACGCGATGAAGCCGCCCGCCTGCTCGGATACCCGAACCATGCCGCCTTCCGGATAGAAGACAAGATGGCGAAGGACCCGGCTGTTGTCAACGCATTCTTGTCAGATCTTCGAACGCGACTAGCGCCTGGTGGAGCCAAGGAGAAGAACCATCTGCTGGAGCTAAAGAAGAAGGACGAAGAATCGAGAGGGCTGAAGTCAGATGGAAATTACTATCTCTGGGATCACCGCTTCTATGACCGCATGATGGTGGAGCAAGAGTACAGCATCAATGAGAATTTGATTGCTGAGTATTTCCCCTTGCAGAGCACAATCCAGGGCATGCTCAAGATCTTCGAGGAGCTGTTCGGATTTGTCTTCGTTGAGCTGGGACCAGAGGAGAGACAGAAATTGTCGCCCACCGGCAAGGCAGAGGACATTACGTGGCATGAAGATGTCATTGTGTTCTCCGTCTGGGATGATAGTTCCGAGGGCGATGGATTCGTTGGCTACCTGTATCTGGACCTTCACCCGCGGCAAGGCAAATACGGCCACGCCGCTAATTTCAACTTGCAGCCCGGTTTCCTGAGGAAGGACGGATCGCGGAGGTATTCCGCGACCGCGTTGGTCTGCAACTTCTCCAAGCCCACGCCCAAGAAGCCCTCACTGCTGAAGCACGATGAGGTTGTCACCCTCTTTCATGAACTGGGGCACGGTATCCACGACTTGGCAGGCCGCACCAAGTACAGCCGGTTCCACGGCACCTCAACCGTTAGAGATTTCGTCGAGGCGCCCAGCCAGATGCTCGAGAACTGGTGCTGGACGGCGAGCCAGATCAGGTCCCTCTCCAACCACTACCAGAGTGGCGAGAAGATCCCGGATGAATTGATTGAGAAGTTGATCTCGGCCAAACACGTCAACGATGCTCTGTTCAACCTCCGGCAGCTGCACTTCGGTATCTTCGACATGACCGTCCACTCTCCTTCCAGTCACGAGGAGTTGGAGAAGCTGGACGCCAGCGTTCTCTATAACGACCTGCGTCAGCAGATCTGTGGCATGAAAGGCCCCGAGGCTCTGGGCGAACCGAGGTATGTATACTCCCGTCAATTCTACTTTGCCCTTTCAATCCTCGAATTATGCTTGCTAACGTCAAAAAAGCACATGGGGCAACGGTCAGGCCACCTTCGGCCACCTGATCGGCGGATACGACGCCGGCTACTACGGCTACCTGTCCTCGCAAGTGTACAGCACCGACATGTTCTACACGGTGTTCAAGAAGAACCCGATGGACGGCAAGGAGGGCCGCAGGTACCGCCACACGGTCCTCGAGCGCGGCGGCAGCCAGGACGAGATGACGACGCTCGAGCAGTTCCTCGGCCGCAAGCCCAACAACGACGCCTTCTACGCCGAGCTGGGCCTGACTAACACTGCTGCCGCCGCGTGACTCGATCATGCTAGCAGAGGCGCGGGGAGGTCTATGCTGTAGTGGACTGCAGAGAGCGGGAGCACGTGAGAAGGCATGCGGAGCGGATGCAAGGAGATATGGCTGTACTCGCACCTACATACCTTGCGGACTCCTTTTCACTGGCATCGCACGCCCCGAGCCCTCTTCGCTTGAATATGAGGATGCAGGGCCGGCTTGAGCGCGTATATAGTATAACCTCGCCAATTCAAAGGAAGAAATCCACCCCGGACACAAAATCAAGTCGTCATCGTGCGAAGTGACTTTAAGTAGAGGGTTTCAATTGACCGCAAGGGCCATTTGACCCTGTTTGAGTATTTGAATTCTCTCCTGCTTATGCTTACAGCCCGCAAGTATCAAGTGTTAGACTGATAGTTATCTTGTGTAGCCGAAGAAGTGGGGATCGTAGGAACGGCAGATGCGTCGTGTTAAGGAGCCCAGCCCCGACCCTAAGTATCGTGTTCTAGTGCCCGTAGTGGACCTTGACGGCTGTTTCGGCCATGATAGGTGGGGCCTGGAGGCTTTGCTCTCAACATGATACTATTGACTCTTGCGTGGCCAATACTGTCCGGTGGAACAGCTGGATACAGTGTACGAGTGACGCCAGACTTCTAACGCGGTGCTGGTTTGTTTCCAGAGAAGGCTGGGGTACGCGGCCGGCACACACTACTTTGTCACTAGCTTGTCTGCTATTTTGCCTCTCGAGAAGCCCTGCGTATTGGTATAGTCCCCTGTCCGTCTTCGAAATGGCACGAAATGCGTTCGTCCGTCTTGCTTACACATTAGGGAAACAACATAGCGGGTGCGGCATCGCTTCATCCGCCGAATGCAGTTATGATCTGTTAGGTTAATGCCGGTTCAACGCGACTCATCCGGTAAGTTAATTACTCGAGGTGAAGCTGCCTTAAACATCACCTTCATAGCCTTCAACTCCGTCCCCTGTACCCATTGTCCCCCAATGGTCTGCGGAGATTCCACTTGTGAGGCAAAATGAGAGCATTTCACCCAGGAAGATTGATAGCTCCGAATGAGCCTTTCGCTTTGGTGGAAGACTGCAACCCCCTTTTACTGCAAGATTCGGAGTCTGTTCAGCTCTATCATAGAGGACGAATTTCACGCTTGGGATCGACACCCAAGGGTATCTAGGGGTGTGATACAAGGGTTCCCCCTCTCTTCTTCGCATAACTAAGTATATGAATACCTAGGGTCACCGCTGTCTAGGCAGATATCTTTGATAATGGAGAGGTAAGGCGCAAGATCTAGGAAAGTTGAATATCTAGATAGGGAAATATAAAGATGGGCGCAGGGGAAAGGAGCGCGAAGTTGGACAATGAACTGTCTGATTCGGCCGAGCGCTGCGTCAACCTAGAAGTTCGCGCTCACTTAAGGGGGTGAGGCGGACCCACTTTCGGACCCACTTAATATACCACTACTTGCGGAGAGATTATAAGCAGCAAGTGTCACGACGTCTGTAGAGGTCTTTGAGGGCCGTTTAAAGAAGTTTGAAATACATTCTGTCGATTCAACGTTCGATATCATAGATTTGTTGCATGTGTGGCCCATGTCCATTCCTGCATCGTCTCGGTTAAAGCTGCAGCTGACTAGAACCCCTCTTTCCGTCCACCGTGATGGATGGAAACATACCTGAAAGTCTCCGAGATAACTCACCGATGGGAGAACGGAAATCACACCCGCCCATAAAAGGGGAGCTTGCTCCCAAGTGATCCACATCATCCCGACGTGATTCATTGATCTGATGACAACCTAGAACTCTGTATGAGAGGCAGTTTCCCCCGCAGCTTCTTCTCGTATTCCGCCTACAAAAGTTTGAGCGTTCACCGTTGAGCAAACAAAATCTCTCTCCAGAACGCCCCGTCTCAATCGCCAAACTTCAGCGGATTGTCAACCAGTATGACTACTAGCTTGGTAGACGTCCTGATCCTCGGCGGCGGCCCAGCCGGGCTCTCCTGTGCCGGCGCCCTCGCGCGCCAGCTGCACACGGCCATCGTCTTCAGCCACGAGCAGTTCCGCAACGCCAGGGCGAGCCACATGCACAACGTGGCCGGGTGGGACCACCGCCCCCCGTGGGAGTTCCGGCAGAAGGCCAAGACCGACATCTTGGACCGCTACGGCGACACGATCCAGTTCAAGAACGTCGAGATCCGGAGCGTGACGAAACTAGAGGAGGGGAAGTTCGAGGCTGTTGATGCCGACGGCGACAAGTACCTAGGGCGCAGAGTCGTCATCGCCAGTGGGGTCAGGGACATCATGCCGAGTCTGCCTGGCTACGAGAAGTTGTGGGGTCGTGGCATGTGAGTCTTCCTCGATCCGTGAGTTCGTGAGGTTAAGCATCTTGCTAACCAGTGTGATATAGCTTCCATTGCCTCTTCTGTCACGGCTACGAAGAAAGGGGCGCTGCTTCTGCAGGGATTCTCGCCACAGGACTGCTGGCAAACCCCGCCTTCGCTCCTGTCATTGCGAGGATGACTGGCCGGTTGGCGGGGACGGTGAATGTGTATACGAACGGCGCGGGAGAGGAGCTTATCGAAGAGATCCGGGCCCTGCTCAAGAACACCAAAAAGTACCAGTTCATCGATACCAGTATCAAGAAGCTTATGAAGGACCCTGACGTAGAAGGAGAAGCCGGAGTCCTTGTGTATCTCGAGGATGGAACGGTGAACAAGGAAGGCTTCATTGTGGGTTCACCCCTCGCTCTAATCTGCGGTATTGGGAATGATGATTAACCACACTACGTAGGCGCATGTCCCTCATTTCGAGCTCAATGGCCCCTTCGCCAAAGACCTGGGCGTTGAGGTCACGCCTCAGGGTCACATAGACGTCCAATCGCCGTTCTGCAACACCTCGGTTCCCGGCGTCTTTGCAGCTGGCGACTGTGCGACGTTCCTCAAGTCCGCGGCGCAGGCTATGGCTATGGGCAGTTTCGTGGCCGCTGGAATAGCGCACTCGGTGCAAGCCGAGGATGATGTTGCCGAATGAGATACGGCACCTGAGACGTTATCAATGAGCCTAAGCAGCCGAAGCCCTTGCTACTACCAATGGCTTGTCCTCGCAAGAAGCCATGCGCGATCATGGGTGCGCAACTCATAAATATCTTTCTCTCGGCGATTCCCCTTGCCGATGGTGGACTTGCTTAGAATAGGCAAAGGCCTACGACTGCTTCAGCCAGAAATAGCGAAGCATACGGGCCTATTTTCTTGGCGCTTTTTTGTCCCCAGGTCTAGTCCGCTGAAAACAACGTTTTGGGATCTCTTGCTTTGTTTAGCTGCTCAAATGTGGCAACATTGCCGCAACTTATATCTTGTGTTCAGTACTAGTCTAGACATCAACCCTAATTACGAGTGGACAGGCTTCAAAACCGTCGATTACCTACTTCAAGTAGCAATGTTTGTTGACATAATAAGAGCCAAGTAGTACAGAATAGGCAAAGAGTTGGAGATAAGCACGCAGCTAACGGACGTCATTCCTTACTATGCCACGCCTATGCTAGTTCCGGGGTTTCCATGCTCCCCCACCCCAATTGCCCAATCATGATGTCCTCGACTATCAGGTCGGTATCACCATCGCGCGCGCGCTACGCTGCTTTAGTACACCTACACCGGCATTAATAGTCATATTAGGGCCGCCCCCTCCCACGACCCGAGACTCGATCTGCCAATGCCGCTACCGGTAGCAGAAGCATGCGTCCGCATACTCATCTTGCATCTTTGCCGTTTCATTGACACCTCTTGGCAACCGATCGACCATGCGTAGGCCATCAACCACCAGCGCCGGCAGCGGCCGGGGCAGAGGCGTCACCACAGGCGGCGCGGCCGACGACGCGCTCGCGCGCATGGGATACAAGGCGGAACTGCGGCGCAGCCTGAGCATGATCTCGGTGCTGGGGCTGTCGTTCGCCATCATGGCGGTGCCGTACGGGCTGAGCACGACGTTCGCGTTCTCGCTGGCCAACGGGCAGTCGGTGACGGTGCTGTGGGGTTGGGTGCTCCTGTCGCTGCTGTCCGTCGCCATCGCCGCCTCGCTCGCCGAGATCTGCTCAGTGTACCCGACGGCCGGTGGCGTCTACTACTGGTCGGCGCTGCTGTCGACGCCTCGCTGGGCCCCCGTCACGAGCTGGATCACCGGCTGGTTGACCCTTGTCGGCAACTGGACCGTCACGCTGTCCATCAACTTCGGCGGCGCCCAGCTTATTCTCAGCGCCATCTCGCTGTGGAACGAGGACTTCGTCGCCAATGCGTGGCAGACCATCCTCATGTTCTGGGCCGTCATGGTCTTGTGCTACCTCATCAACATCTTCGGCTCCAAGTACCTGGACCTCATCAACACGGTCTGCATCTACTGGACAGGCGCGTCAGTCATCATTCTGCTGGTTACCCTCTTGTCCATGGCCGACCAGCGACGGAGCGGCGAGTTTGTCTTCGCGCATTACGACGCCTCCGGGTCGGGGTGGCCTTCCGGGTGGTCTTTCTTCGTCGGCTTGCTGCAGCCGGCGTACGTACTGACGGGTTATGGCATGGTCGCCGCCATGTGTGAGGAAGTGCAGACGCCAGAACGCGAGGTCCCTAAAGCCATGGTGCTGTCGGTGGTTGCCGCCGGCATCACGGGCCTGCTCTATATTATACCCATTCTGTTCGTGCTCCCCGATGTCCAAGCGCTGCTTGACGTCGCAAGCGGTCAGCCCATAGGTCTCATCTTCAAGACCGCCACGGGCAGCGCTGGTGGCGGCTTCGCGATGCTATTCCTAATCCTCGGCATCTGGCTGTTCGCCGGCGTAGGAGCGCTGACCGCCTCGAGCCGCTGCACCTATGCCTTTGCGCGCGATGGAGCTATCCCTGGCTCTGGACTATGGAGGAGAGTCGATAAGCGGTTTGACATCCCGCTCTGGGGTCTCACGCTGTCGTTCATCGTCGACTGCCTCCTGGGTCTCATCTACTTCGGCTCATCGGCGGCATTCAGCAGCTTTACGGGCGTGGCCACCATCTGTCTCGCTACTTCTTACGGCCTACCGATCTTAGTCTCAGTCATCCGTGGCCGCAAAGATCTCAAGTATGCGTCGTTTTCGCTCGGAAAGCTTGGATTCATCGTGAATATTACGACACTATGCTGGATTCTCCTGTCTATCGTCTTGTTCTGCATGCCCACCACCCTGGCCGACCTGGACGCGTCGAGCATGAACTACGCCTCTGCGGTGTTCGCTGGGTTCGCGTCGATCAGCGTGATCTGGTACTTCGTCTGGGGTCGCCAGCACTTCACGGGACCACCCGTGCTGAAGACGGAAATCTCTGGCCAAAGCGTAGGGGTCGTGAGCGGTCAGGATCTGGAGACTGCTGCACCCACGGGAGACGCAAACCTCAAAGTGGATGACATGGATAACGCGAAAGAATAGCACCGAGACCTACTAGACTTGGGCAGGAGGCGAATTCGAGGTTATGAATTGTTGGTACAACCTGTAGGATATCATTCTTGGCTAAGCGTAATAGCAGTCCCAAATAGGACAGTATGCTCCAACATATCCTGATAGGATATGGTTTCAAACTCAGGTCATCACGATGCCCTTGACACCCCTGACTAGCTCATCATCCACAAATGGCCGTAACCGAAGAGAATCTCGACTCCAAGTTCGGCATTAACCCGATGTGGCGGGCTCGACAATACTTCGTAAGAGAATCTTGGCCGCTCCCATGATGCCTACTATGGAGCTTCTAGATCCACCTGCCAGAGGTAACGATTGTATGCCCACCTTGGAGCTGAGTGCATCCAGAGCCCGTATGGAGGAGTAACAAGGATGAATATTACAAGATGCGACTTCATCGAGCCCCTCCGTACTGCTGCCGGCGCATGGAACAAAACACACGCAACAAATCACTTGGTTCGCGTCAAGTACCTGCGGTTGGGCCCAGAGTCATCGATTGCTTGTTACGCAGCAACCACTTATGACGATCTCCCTGTCTACCAGATACGCATGCCATCAAAGAATAACATTTGCTGGCACGGAAGTCGTCGTCTATATGTGGTTCTAGGCAGTATGGAGTGCTTACGGGAAACCAACAGCTAAGTCTCCTAACTGCAGCTGGGCCCCATGCGGAACCAATGATGTAATTTAGGAAACGCCGGTCATCCGTGATTACACCGCCAGAGAATGCCAGCCCTTATCAGGTACAGTTCTATGCGAGCAAATATTCAGCTCCTGCAGGAAGGCTGTTAGTAGAAGGGCTAGAAGCAAGGGGGTTAGGCCTCGAAAAGCTAGCGGAACTAAGAACAAAGCCCATCTTATTCCAAACAATCTTCTTGAGCGGCAAACTTGATAAATGAACTATAAATAGTAATTGCTTATGAATTGAGGGATTCGGTTATATTTAGAGAAAGCGGCTGTAGCTTTATTTATGTATCGTATATCCATTTTTGGCCCCCTTTATGGATAATCATTCCTCTGTTTCTATCCCACTCATTCCGCCCCTGGTTTCTGCCATAGATACAAAACCGCAAAATCTCGATCACGGACTTTAATCTTAAGATTTACGAAGAGGCGCAACCAGTATTCTCCATCATGATCATTACACTCTTCCTTGGCTCGGTGCTGGTCTATCTTCTTTGGAGTATCATTTGCTTGGAGATCAATGCTCGCAAGGCCCGTGGCTTGAAAGTACCCTTTGTACGCCTCCCGATTGATTCGAACAACGTTCCTTGGACGATTATCCAACCCCACGTCTGGAACATACTCGATCGGCTCCCCATTAAATGGTCGTCGTATCCTGACTTCGTCCGCTACTCGCGCCGAGGATGGCACTTTGCTGACAAGTCGGAGACTCATGTTCGCCTGGGTCCTGTCTGGGCACTCGTGACTCCTGTTGCCATATACCTACATTTCGCAGACGCCGACGCTATCCATGAGATCTTCACAAGGCGTACTGACTTCGTTCGGCCAATCAAGGAATACAGTAATAGGCCGCACCCACCACCGTTGAATCCTCTCAACTAATCACCAATAGAGCTCTTGGAGGTCTACGGCCCATGTATTTCTACCGCCGGCTGGGATGACTGGTCTCGTCACCGTAAGGTCCTCGCTACACCGTTCAATGAAAGCATCATGAAGTTCGTCTGGGACGAATCCCTTCACCAAGCCAAGGTAATGCTGCGATCCTGGGCCTCCGCGGCCGAAGCCGGGATTCCCAGCATGCAGAAGGACACGCGGACGCTGTCGCTGAACGTGCTCGCATCCACGGGCTTCCGGAAATCATACGACTTTCATGGATCGGCAGACCCCGCCATCGATGGAGAAGGCGGCTACCGTGACTCCCTCCAGACTGTTCTCGACAACATCATCCTATTGATGCTGATTCCATACAGTCTGCTCACCGGACCTATGGTGCCCCGGAGCTGGGCGAGGATTGGCGATGCTGCGGTATCCTTCAAGAAGTACATGATGAAGATGCTCGAGGAGGAAACGACGGCGCTTAATCAGGGCAAACCCGGTTCCGGGGGCATCATGACAGCCTTCGTGCGTGCGCTCGACGTGCACAACCGAGAAACTTCTACGTCGGAGACGAAGGATGAAGGAGCCAAGAAGGGCCTTTCCGTCGATGAGATCTTCGGCAATCTTTTCGTCATCAACTTTGCGGGTCACGACACTACCGCCAATACCCTGGCTTTCAGCATGCTACTCCTAGCTGCACATCCTGATGTCCAAGCATGGATATCCGAAGAGATTACCTTAGTAACCAAAGGCGTACCGATCGAGGAGTGGGACTACAAAGATCTTTTTCCGCGACTCAAACGCTGCCGCGCAGTCTTGCTTGAGACTCTACGAGTCTACCCACCCATCATGGCGCTACCGAAATGGACTTCCCGTAGAGCACAGACGATCAAGGTGGGCGACCGAACACTTACCATTCCTCCTGGCATCAGCACGGTCCCCTACCTACTCGCTACCCAGACCCACCCGAGGTATTGGCCTGACCCCTATTCCTGGCTGCCTTCCCGCTGGATCCTGCATCCCGCATCCGGATCTTCTCACTCCATAGACCAGATCCTCGGCGAGGAGCTGCTGCTACCTGAGAGGGGGACGTATTTCCCGTGGTCCGACGGCCCGCAAAACTGCCCCGGCAAGAAGTTCGCCGAGGTCGAGGCGGTCGCGGTGTTGGCTTGCCTGTTTAAGACACATCGCTTGCACGTGAAGGCAGGGGCCGGGGAGAGTCAGGAGGGGGCACGCAGGCGGGCCCTAGACTGTACAAACGATGTTAACATGGAGATGTTGTTACGAATGACTGACGCGGATCACGTGAGACTGATTTGCAGGGAGGCGTAAGCGGGCTCAATTGTCATTCATGAAACCCGAAGCTAGGAATGATCAGGTCTCAACAGTGGCCAGTGTTGACAATCAGCGAGACTCTCATGATGAGGTAATGTTTTTCAATGATATGTCATGTCCCTCTCATGTATTTTTCTTTGTGTTCTTCACTCCTTAACAATTTCAACCCGAAGACTTTAACTGTCATCACAACCCGTAAGTTATGCATCGCTAATATTGCTGTAGTCGCTATCCTATAAGCACGTAGAAAATGTGTGTATATTCATATGGGTCATGTTACAAGGTCAGGCGTCCCGGTTGATTAGGGTCTGACGACTCATATTTTACCCGCACGTCGGCAATTGGTTCCTTCTTTAGACAACAATGGAGGGCTCCGTTTTATCTGCCTCTGCATTCGCATACTTTCCTTTGGAAGGCATTGTCCAAGGACGCTTGTCACAAGCCAGAAAAGTCGAGGCAGCCAGCCATCTAAGAGTCGGCCTCCGAGGGATGTTCCCCAAAAAGCCGCTAAGCGACTCGAGGGGTAATGAGGGCTTATTGGTTAGTCGCCGGGTTTGCTGGCTTTGAGGAATCTAGACTGACGGCTAGACAGGTCGAAGAGCGTGTATAGGTGAGATAGGCCTTCCTTAATAGGGATCAGAATGTTGAGTTTTGGCGTGGCTGGACTGGTAATTATGTAAAGTTTACTGACCGGATGTCTATGGCGATGGTCTAGGGCTCTTATGCTTCAGAGCAAATACCCTTATATGCATATTGAGTCTTCTCTCAAGAGGCCAACTTCAGGGCCGCTTAGTTCTTCCGCACAATCAACTCGCTTCGACATTATGACTCCACTGCTTTAACGACGTGATTGTATTATATGAATGAGACCAAATACGTCGGAGCCCCTTTTCCCAGCTGAAGTTCGATGGCGAAGTTGAAAGATCCCGATGTAAGAGTATAGGACTACATAGAGCTTCTTATTGTGTATACATTCAGAATTCCTTAGGATGAGTCTGTAACTTTGGGGGGGACTAAGGCCCTTCGCAAACACGATTGGAAATTTACTTTTCTGTGCTGCTACTGATGATACCTGTGCCATTCATCAGAATCATCTATTGCATCGCTCTGACACAACCGAGCCGAGGTTCCAAATTTAACATGAATCCGGCCTCCAGCCACACCAGAACCAAATCGGTGGTGATGGGAAATTCCTCGTCCCTACATTTGCCTGGAAAAGGGGCGGTGCACAGTAAAAAGCAGAAGCAGCCTGAAAAGTTGTCGCACTACAGGTGGTAAATAAAATTCCCATCAATTCCCTGGCCTTTCTGATTATTCGTGGGCGCAGCCCCTTTTTATACATACACATGGTGACTTTGCCAGTGGATTTCTAAGACCCAGCGAGGGGTATCGACTGCCTCCCCTGACAATATTGTGTATTCAGCCGTCATAACAAAACTCTGTAGAGGGGACATGACGCCGGGACACCGTCCATACGCTCAATAGACAGCATCTGTTGTCTCTAAAATTACCAGTCTGTTTATGTGCGCGGGACGGATTGGGCCGCGTCTTCTATATTGCGAGAGACCATTTAAACGACTCTGCTGAGTTAGGAATCTACGAGAACAAAAGGAGCATTGTACACTCGACGAGTATGATGGAGGCACCAATTAATAAATATATTACAGGTGCGTTAAATGCTTTTATGACTGGACATCTGGACGAGGCACGTTCCTACGCTTCAGCCCCAGGAACTCGACAAGCTTTTCGTTGTGAGCCCATAAGAACACGTCCGCTAGAACACTCTGGAACTTTAGACAGGAGGAGAGCGGAATGGTGCTGCCTATCATCCTGAAGTTAGGTATCTTAATGTCTTCCCGCCACACAATGAGGAGTATAGTTGCCTACAATCACAAAGAATAATACGGACAAGCAAACAAAGGCGTATCCGGTCTAGCGTTGGTAGCGTACCTACCCAAGCTCTCGAGTTCCGGGAAAGGTTTTCATCTTTCCGCTAAGCAGACTAGAGGTTGGACTGAAGATCCAAGTGTTGCATGGGTAAGAGAACCAGAGATCGATGCATTTTCACACGCGAATTCTCCGACGCTTACCACAACCCAACACAGGAGAGCTTCTCCTTGAAGGAAGCATCAACCCAGAAATAAACCTAGCATTGAAGGTCGGCATTCGCCCAAAAATGGATCTGGAAGAGATGAGCCACGGAGTCTGGTCAGAACCCCCGACGATCGAGGTAACAGACACGGCAGCAAGCTCATGTGTCACATGTCTCCGCGACCTCTCCGAACACCGCATAGAATGCCCAGAGCACGAGCTCCTCGCCCTCTTCTGGCCGCCCAACCACCCAGACTTCGAGAGTAACGGAATCCATACGCTGGGCATGGAGCGCAACTTCGTGAGTCCCCTCCACTCCACAGCCAATTCCCCGATTTATACAGAGAACCCTAGATATTATGTCCGTCGAACTACTTACCTAGCACTAACCACAACCACAAGCTCCGCCTCGCCATCGAGTATCTCTACATCAGCGCTGACGAACAGCAGCTCCCGCTGTACCCGCACCAGCGGTCGCTCTACCTACCGAAACCGACGGCCCACGCCACGGCATCCCTCTACCCCGATTCCTGGAACCCCTGGCCCTCCTTCACCTCGGCCTGGGCCACCAGAACCATACCGGCCTCTTACCACTGGGGCTTCCGGTTCCCGCGCTCGCAGACGAGCGTCGCGCTCACGCAACACCTGCCGCCCGTGCCCTCCGCCTGGCCGTTTGCCGCCGAGGCCCCGGCGCCGCCTCCAAGCGCGCTCGATCGCGCCGCCTGCCGCGCCCAGTGGCGCGCCTTACGTGATCTCCTGCAGGCGGAGCTCGCAGCGCGGGCGCAAAGCTCCAAGAATCTGCGCGCCGTCGCGGACATGTTCGACCGCGTGCGCGCGCTGTCGCTGAGCCCCGAAGACCCCATGTGGTCCGTCGTCGTGGACGTGCGGAACGCGGCGGCGCGCGAGGATGCCGCGGCCGAAGCTGCGGCGCGAAATATGGGCGCGGTGGTGCGGGTGCTGGATGTTGGGTGTTGGGGGTCAAATTTTGCGGAGGATAACGATGGAGGTAGTGGCGGTAGCAATGGTAACGCGGAGGGAAGTGGCTGCGGTAATGGAACTGGAGAGCTAGGGGATAGAGGAAGAAGAGAGGGAGCACTGGCGAGAGATGAGATCGAGGACGAGGTTTACGTCTGGAGCTCGCGCCCGGATATACTGGAGAGGTGTCATCATGAGCTCCAGAGGTGCCGCGCATACGGCCACGAGACGCCCGTGACGCCACTGATGATTCCCAGCGGCCAGACTGTGCTGTCGGTGAGGTGGCGTTTGAGCGGATGAGGTGGCTTGATCGGTAGGTCGGTTCGGGCCGTTGGGTGGTATAGTCAGTCACTCGGTCGGTCAATTAGGGGTAGAGTAGGTCGGAGGTTATGGGGAGGCGAGACCCGAACTACCTCGAGGGTTGTCGTAGCCAACATACGACTATATGGCGTCCGGTGGAGGTTGCTGATCTGTGACTGTATTATGGACCAGGTAGATGGGGTGGAGTTCCTACTCGTTCAGATATACAACAGAAATCAGGCTCTCGCCGGGGCACGCATGGGGATACCGCCCGGCCGAAAGCTTTATCATGCACATTTCTTCGGCTGGTCTATATATCTTATGCAATGACCCAGTCCAGCATTGGTAGAGTTCTATGATCCTATTCCTTACAGACTTACACATCTTTGGTCTTTTGATTTGGCGAGGAGCAGGCCAGAAACGAACCGTTCATTGAAGTACAGTGTCACCACGATCAGGTCTTACATGAGTGCCCACTATCGTCGATTGAATCGCAGTAATTCAACGTTACGGCCAGAATATTTCGATCTTGGCACATGCCGAAACAGCTCTGAGCGCCAACCGATCCCGAGAGAGCAGCATCCGTCATCGATACATGTCTGTTTAGGATACAGAAGCATGCACCACGACTGAGGTCATATGCGTCAGGGGATGTTATCAACGCGCAGAAGACACTCATCGCAATCCATTGTCTAGGGCTGGTGGAATCTAGGGCACGGACGTCTCCAATCTATCATAGATATAGCCGCACAATCCTCTTCCTCGGAACACCAAGTGCCAAAGGCAACAATAATAACAAAAAGGGACTGGCTAGGTCCGATGTAGGCATGGGCTCGCGTCGCCCTATGCCAGCCTTAACGCATGCTAATCAATGCAAACCCCAGTGAGGGCGAGCGTTCTTCCACGCTGCAAGTCCCGCGTTTGGCGGCATTGAAAACAGGGAGTCGACGATGAAGGTATCAGACAAGGCAAAATGAGAAAAGAAAGAAATCAAAATAATGCAAAATGGGGTATCATGGACGTAAACCGCTGTATCCTCGCTCGTCGGGAGGTTTTGTCTACCGCCTCTTTTTCGCTCGGGCTAGACTAAATCGTCATGGTCGTTGTCGTAATGTTGGTACATGGGATGTGGTTGTAATCTATCGCTGGATGCCGATACGTAGCGCCGAAGTCGTAGGAAGGGGTAGCAACGATTAGATGTAAGTATTAAGGTACTGAGTTGTTGATTAGGAGCCGTCGGGCTCGCCGACCACGATTCGGCATATCTAGCATAACGCTCACGTCCGTCATGGACTAAGTCAGAGGTCGCCTGCCTCGACGGTCTCTAACCATGCCCGGATAGCTCCCCGCAAGGCGCTCTCTTTCTCCCGGTTCGTCCGATGCGTGCCTTCGTTATGCTGGTTTTCCTTCTCGCGCTGCTGGACCACCTCATGCACGATATTCTCCAACGAGGACAAGATCACTGTCTTGCATTCAACGCGAGGCACTTCACGGAAATCGATCTGAGCACTGGGGCGGAGTTCGCGCGGTGACGGCGCCTCGGACGCCTCACTACCGCGTCGTCCTTCTCTTCGCTTACTGGCGGACCGCGAAGAATTGGCGGATGTGTCCTTGCTAACGTCCCTGCTGTGGGCTATGACCCGCTCCACAGCATCAATGAGCGCCTCGTCCAGGGTCACTAGCTCTTCCTCCTCGAGCTTGTCTTCGATCGGCTGCTCATAAGGGGACAGCGCTGGCGTCATGTACGAAGATCCCGCAGTGAGTCCCGGAGCATTACTCCTATCCACTGTAGCTTTGGGCTTTACGAGGCGGCGATAGCGAAACCGCTTGATGGTGAAGTTGGTCGAATCAGCAACAATCGCGGTGCTCACGTCGACCCATCTTTCCGTCGGCCACTCGACCGGCAATGCGCTTGGGTGCACTACCGGTGTCGGTTCGGCCATCAAGACCTCTCGTACTTGGTCGAGTAGATCGGCCTGCGGCGGGATCGCCTGCAGACTGAAGTCGGGGTGGAATCTCTGGAGCCAACCACCGACGTTCTGAGGGGCATCGCCGTCCATGGCTACCCTCGAGAACTGCTCGAAGCTGTCTAACCCGCTGCCCACCCCTGGTGTGGAGAGGTAGCCGCTGCTAGACGGGGAGCTGACGGCCGTCTCAAAGGTCAAATAATCAGGAAACGGCACATCGACATCGATTACTCCGTCGTCGTTATTGATAGTGGTTTTGACGGGGGACTCGAAGGCGCCGGTAGGATCAGGCGTCCTCGACTTCGACTCGAACTGCTCTGTAAATCCGCTACCTATCGACCTTCTAGGGGTATCCGGCTGGCTGCTCATCCCTCTACCGTTATTAGTTCGGCTACGCGGCGCCGTGTCCATCAACTGAGCTTCTTTGACCATCTCGGTAAGCTTGTCCCTCTTCTCAGCCGTGGTTTTGATGGGCGATGCTAGCGAGCCGTCTTGGCCCGGAGGGAACTCTACAGGTTGCGATATGCTGGAAGTCGACTCGCGCCGCCTGGCACTCCACAGTCCGCTGATGACGCTACCCCACTTGGAACTTTGGCTTCGGGAGCTCGTGTGGCTAATGCGACTACTGTCTCCCCTCGTAAGGGTGCGCTTCAGGTCGTCGGCGGCCGTACTGCCACCACTCCCGGGTCTAGTACTGGGACGAGCACTAGATCGATGCGTCGTGGAAAAGTGCGGCACGGCGGAATCAGGCGTGATCGTGTTAGTTGTCGCGGCGCTGCTTTTTCTGGTGTTCAGGTCGCTTCCGGCGATTGGGAGGTGGGCTGGCTTGGACAGCGTGGCGTCCGATGGCCGCCTCTCGCTCTGGGTGTCGATGCTTAGATGCGCTAACTGTGCGGGAATACCGGTCGCTGATCTCGTGGTCGCCTGCGACTGGATACTATAACTCCGGTTATGCGAGACGCCTCTTCCCCCCGCTCGACGGTTTATCTTTCTGCGCAGAGACTCTTCCTTGAGCATGGGAACAACGAACGACGGCGGCGAGTGACCGAAAGCAGCGAACGATCCCGAAGTGGCGGGGCGGTGCGTGCGCACGGCCGGCAGCTGCTGGGTCGCGGGTAGGAAGGCGGCGAGCAGGAATACCAGCCTTCTGGCGGCCATCTTGTCATTGGCGACAATGATGGTACGAGAGGGTAAAGACGTGTCCTCTTCCTCGTTCTTGGCTTTCTGTTGTTGGTAGTGCCGCTTTCGGTACCAGATCGGACTTAACGCCTGAAGCCACTCTTGATGGGTTGCGAGGAAGCCCGTCAGGAGGTTGAAAAAGAAAAAGCCCTGCTCCTTGCCGCCAGCCCATTTCGCAACCCATCTTGCTTCCTCCCTCCATGGGCCCCAACGACCTTGCCCCGTCACAACTCTCGTTGCTCGGAGGCCGGACACGATTCGTACCCTTGCGTTATCAACTTCGCGGCCTATTCGCTGCTCGTTCATTAGGCAGTTAGGCGGCAGTGATACAAGCTTCGCATTGGTTTTCGGCGGCTTTGTCTGGGACGGATCCGAGCCACGTCTACTATGGAGGGATGGCGTTCGAGCGATCTGAGCCGGCGCGACTGACGGATATGGGTCTGCTATCCCTAGATCCGCCTGCTTTAGCATGGGGAATAGAGTACTGGCGACAGTGCACTGGAGCTGGGTGAGAGATCTCATTATGACGTCCCAGTGTTGGGTTATCGCATCCATGCGATCTTCGACATCATTGCTGTAGGCGGATTCCAAGGCCTCGTGTCCGAGTCCCGTACCGACCATAGTCCAGCCAGAGCGCCGGGCTGAACCGAAAGAGGAAGGGAAAGCATCCTGCTGTTCGCCGTACGATCCTGGGCCTCGAAAGATAGGCTTCGATGCGGCCCCGGCAAGGTTCGACGGGTTGGAGGGAAGCTGCAGTACCAACGCGACAGCATACATAGGGGTTCTCTTCTGCTTTGGATGGGGCTTCTTCTTTTTGAATTTATCGTCTAGGGAATACGGGAATGGAAATCCAGTGCCATCTTCAGAAATAGGAGTGTCGAGGTCGTCTTGAGGTAGATTGACCGGGAAGAGCCGGGTTACGAGAATCTTCTTACGTTCTCCCTGGCGAGTGGGGGCAGTTGGTGATGACACTACGGGGTTCGCTGATCCAGATGTATATGACTGCGCAAGCCGACTGGTCCTCGTGCCTGACGACCTACCCATCGAGCCTCGACCATCGCCCATATAGGAGCTCGACAGATCTGATGAGCGCGATTCGCAGGGAACAATATGGACTTTTGTGGATGTTCCCTTATAAGACATCACTTCGCTGTTGGCGAAAATGCAGCTCGAAAAACTGGCAAGTTCTTCCCGATATTCTCTGGCAGCGCGTTGCGTCTCAGTCTCGACATACGTATAGTTGCGCGTGTGAATCGAGGAACGTCGGTCAAACGCCCCCTGTCGTGGCTGAGGGCTCCCGGGTTGAACCACCAACGGACTGGGGGGTTGCCCAAGACTACCTTTCCTAGGCAGCCTGGTCACGCGACGCGGGTCTTGAGTATTAGTCTGCAAAGCGGTTTGGCTCGCTGAAGGTCGATCCCCCGCCGAGCTCGTAGTCGGCCCCGGATGGCTGTCAAACAACAGAGACGGATTTACTGAGCCTAGACTGTCCTGCATGATGATGATGCGGACGTCGCGCACATCCAGGTCGATATCCCCGTCATAATCGAACGCATTTGCGGAAACCGCGGCATGCAAGGACGACAGGGTCGAGAGGGGAAAGACTTGGTCTTGGCCAGCGTACAGCGCGTTGATATCCGGAAACAATAAGCTGCGGGTATGGATGTCTTCCTGGACCGACTCGGGTGAGCGGTAAGACGACGACGGCCCTTGTTGGGAGTCGTCCCCTGCATTGCCCGAAGTCAGATTGAATAGTCTGCCCAGCATGTTGACCTCAGAAAGAACCAGACACGACTTTGGTCTCGACGGAAAGAGCCGAAGGTAGCCTTAGTCGCACGGGTGAAGTGGCATTAACATGCTTCTTCCATCGTATACAACCAAGATTCCACCGAGGTCATTGTCACATGGAGAGCCATAGGTTCTAAATATGGTCAGAATGGTGGCAGTCCGACGGTTCAAGACTTTTGTCTGCAATGCGGTCAAACTCGCTGTCCTTTCCCAGTATCGCGGTCTCAAAGCTTTCTCCAGAGCGGTGGGGGAAACCGATGGGACCGTCTCCAAGGACGTCGGTGTGAATAAACGGGAACAGCTAGGTAGGTCGCCGGTCAACAAGATGATCTCAGCCGTTCAACTCTATTGGTCGAAAGGGTGCTATCACTCGCAGGTGCTTCACCCGCAATACGAGTTGGCAGCTTGTGAGAGGTTAAGTAGGTGGCAGGATTTCGATGAGAGTCAGCCAGCCAGCCGGTCAGTCAGGAGTCGAAGGGCTAGCATTATTAAATAAATGGAATAATGGATTCCGAGTCGTAGTACAACGCAGCAGACACAATTCCACGTGTCGACCTATTGTGCTTGCGAATGCCGGCGGACGGCAAACAGTTAAGACCTTGGCAAGAATTTGTGCCGATGTCACCCTTAGATTGTACGAGCGGTTGATGAAGGTGTTAGTTATATACGTAGGCAGGTGCTCTCACGTCAAGGATGGCGTGTCTCGTGAGACGGAAGTCAAGTTGTATGTATTTGAAGCATATCGTGGTGCTCCTTTTGTGAGGCTTTTGGGTAATGTTTCGGGGATCTCTGAGGGGGTATGACGTCTCATCGATGAAGATATATCCGCGGTACCTAGATAGAGATAGGGATCGGGACAGAGCCGACGTGACGGGCCGTCATCTCAATTGATTACCATCAAACATTCCCCAACTCGAGTAAGTTGGGGTCGGGTTGGAATATGGAAGCATAAAAGTGGAAAACAAACAGAACGTGAAAGAGTTCGCAGTCCGCCAAGGATGAATCTTAAATCTTAACTGAGTGAATCTCTGCGCTACATCGTAGGTCAAGATACCCCCAATTAAGTACAATATGGCACAGGGATAACCCAAGATGCCTAGATGCACGCACGATTGATTGACTGATTACCTTAGTACGAATACCCATCCAAGCTTAAAATGTTTTCCAGGATCACAGAGTGCAACTGAACAGAACAGATTTATTACAACTACTAATATAAGTAGTACTACCTAATTCGTAACCCAGTGCCCCGTACGAAATTGCCGCATGTGGGTAAGACGAAAACCCACTCAAACAAACCACGTTCTTCCTCCCTGTTTTGCCTTCTCTGTATCTCATTTCCCAGGGGTTTTCATTGTTTCGCCCGTGATCTCACCATCAATCTCTCTTATATCTGCCTCCACCTCCGGGCATGTGAGTCTGAGACTAGGTAAGTACATCATGATTTGGTTCCACGGCTGACCCCATCCATGCCATGAGCTGGAGGGGAAACACTGACAGCATGGAAGTGAGTGCGATCTGATCTGGCGGTGAAAAGAGCCCAAGCAAGTTTGCAGGATAATACCGTTTTTTAAGTGGTTCATCCAAAATTCCTAGGACTACAAGCAGGGGTCCCTAGTATGAATTTGAGATCCACCTCCCAAGTTGTTTAGCCTGTGGCTTCATGGCCCTACAGCCCCTCCATATGCCCCTTCTACAGCCCCTCAACTGCCCCCTTAAGAGCCCTTACACCAGGCTTTGTGGACCATCCCCGTCATACCTACAAACCGGGCACTTTTACACACGGAAGACGCGTTTATAATTACATCGGGCTTATTACTCGAGCTCACCGGACGGCCGGACCTCGTCTTCTGATTCTAGAATGAAGGAAGCTTGCGACTTTCTCCGGCGCTTCCTCTTCTCTACCGCTATGCGTTGTGCCCACTCCAGATGCTGCGGCAAGAGTGCTAGAGGGCGTACTTATGCACTAATGCAGACACAATGGTATCGAGTGAGGGGTGGTGCAGTACCGAATGCATTGTAGATCCAGAAGCGGTGCTACTGCTGTGCCATCGTCAATTCCAAGTTCCGCATTCATCACCCACTGCCCGGATACCTATTGGTCGACCTAAGGTACATCCACTTAGATCTTCCCTGGTTCTTAAAAAGAATGGACCGGTGTGCGATTGACGTGCATATGGATGATGAGCTTGAGGTATCATTGACTGAGCCGCCGGTAGCCCATCTTATTTTCTGACCATTTTAATCTGTCATTGGGCCTTCGTTCAGCACCTATGCATGCAATGAAAAGCATGTCATGATCATGACCATGACTTACACGCACATATATGTAACTGACATTCCGTCTGAAGTATCATTTATGACTAGCGGTCTGGGAAGTTAGAGGAATGCGATTGGCTACCGGGAGACTGTCTCGTCGTCGGCATCTCTGGGAGTTCTGCTGGAAACCACGCATTGATCAGGGATATCCCTCGAAGTCATTGCACTGCTTTTCCGTTGAGCTTCACTAACACGATCCACTATCACTTAGTGGGTGATGATTATACCTAGTTGGGCTGGGGAAACGAATAAAGGCACGTTCTCGAACGAATATCCTTAAGCGAATGACGCCGGTGGCATTACCACTTACACGCACGCTCGGCAGTTGATACATAACTTAATAACATGGGCCGAGAGCTGAGGGAAGCCGAAATACAGCCATAACTACTTTTTAAGACACCGTACGGGCGATGACCTTGTCCACCTCCGTCAGATTAGGCATGTCATGAGAAACCTTAAGTCTGTACCCGATTCTAGTCCTCCTAAATCTCAAAAAGAGCCGAGGATGTCAACGTTTGTACAAGCATACTTACAAAGCAGCTCAACCCACCGACGATGGAACATATCTGTCCAGCCTGAAAAGAATAAAGGCGAGGCCCTACAATTATTATTCCACGTGGTAATTAGCACTAGCCGAATGGGTACTGAGTATTCTTAGAAATTATGAACCTACCAAGGTACTCAAGTACCTAACCAGTTATGTAGGGGTAGCGGTTATTGGGGCGCCTAATTCATACGACATCCGCACTTCGAACACGCAAGGGATGTTCCAACTTACAAGTTTTGGAGTCTCGACGCCTTTTAGCAAGTGCAAATCTTCGTCACATGCCTCGAAGCCGGCAGCCTTGTCATGCTTAAGCGCGCATGTTTGTAGGCAGAACCCCCCTCTTCCCCTCATTCGTTTTGTTTCCAGGTAGTGTAACTGGAACTACGTTACCAGGTATATGTAGTACATACCGTATACTGACTGATGTCATGTCCCGCTTGGCCGAATCGCGTACCTTAATGCACGTATTATGTGTAGTAGCACCTGGTAAAGAGGTAAAACGAATATCGACGAGGGCATTGGCTTGACTTCTAAAAGTTTGCGGCGGGTTTCAACAATGCATGCGTTGAGATTCGAAGGCGAACGGCTCAAAAATTATAACAAGGATCAAGCGGCTGTCGCGGTAACACCAACATTAGTGCGAATCTATACAACGGCAAGACTTTGGTTTTGACAAATACGCCGGCTGTAAACCGTGGTCGCGTGAGGCTATCAGGTAACGGGAATTCGTTCCATGCAATTGACAACTTGACGGACTTGGAATTGCAACGGACAAAAAACCCGCTTTGCAACGTTGGGGCTCTTCCCAGTACAAAGTACGTACCCAGTAACTCGATTGCCCACACCTCCGAATGCCGAGAAACCCGTAGGGAGGGTCTTTCTCCTCAAATACCTACATGAGGTTCAAGTTTCAAAGGAACATATCTCCTCACATATGGAGGGAGGCCCAGACGCAGACAGGCGTAGGCTCGGTGGCTCCCATGGGCCTTAAGTGAACCGAAAAGGCTCCGACGATTTATATCCCGTTTCCCTACCAAAGGATAAAATCATCGCGAGTGGATTGAGTCGCAAAGTCACTACCCCAAGGCATCCCCCCGACTATGCATCGTTCAGCTGGTGCTTCCTTATGATGACAGATATAAGACCGGGGCAACGTTCCCAGAGATATCATCTTAAATGACCACACCCTAGCAATGGGTTCTGCGCTCAGTTATCACTCGCATGATCATCGACGCTGGTGAAATTTATTAATGAAATGACCCGAGCCGTGACATCGACCGCGGGCACTCTAGATTCGCTCGTTAAGCCAGTCCTAATCCGTACAGGTTCCCAAATTCTTCCCCGGAGTAAGACGTATGCACGTACCGTTGACGTGGCTCTACTTTGAATGACCAGATCATCTTAGGGTAATCTTGGATTTTTGCATTTTACGTGGACGGCGAGCTTGGGACTGCTACTTGGCGCCCCAGACCTTCACCATCGGTGAAGTGGTCGTGGTCGGATGATGACCGCCAAAAATGGCTTCATATCCATCGCCTGTCATAGCCGCAGGCAGAGCGGGCCGGTCCCGTCCGCGTTCAGGCTCAAGTGGTACCAGCCAATACGCGCCCGTGGAGGTCGCTTCAGCAGTTCCCATCTGGCGCTGCTACATCGAAAGTGTTCCGTCGCACTTCCTTCTGTCAACCCGGCCGTGCCGCATCCCGGTTAGACGTTCCCGAACAAGGCAGGTCAAGACCGCTGACGGGTGAGGTTACCGGCCGTTGCTGCAGGTTGCCCTCCCCCCTACCACCACCTCACCCGGGTCATGATATAACCCTAAATTATTACGTACAGGACTCCGACCCCCCCCAAAAGAAGCATTTCTTCTACTTGAGACCATGCGGCGCTTGGAGGAGCAGCCTTGACCTTGCCTTGATGGGGGACCTACCGTATGCCAACGGCGTGCAGAGCAGACATAGGCAAGATAAGCGTCAAGGCGTCAGTTAGAGCCCTTCCCCGAGGAGTCATCTAGGGCACGTGCTTGCTTTGGCCTACCGAGAAGCATGCGCCGGCGGAAAATGAAAATGGTATCTCGGTTTCAGTTTTACCTACATGCGGATTAAACCTGACCATGGGCGCGGGATCACGAGGACCAATGGCTACTGCACAGCAACACTCCCGAGCAACCCCCATGCCCAGCCCATGCCCAGCCCATGCCCAGAGCCCCCACACAGCCGACCCCCGCTGGCATCATGAATGACCCTGAACTTTCAGATGGTGGGGCTTCCCGGGTAGCAGATCCCCTGTGCCAGTAGAATTCACCGCAAACCAATACCATGGCTTCGGGTCGTTGAGTGCTATGACGATCCGCTGAAGGAGTTGACATGCGTCTTGCGTGAGAACCCAGTGTCACAGACACAGTCTCGAGATGAAGCAGAGCCCGAGGCCGATTTCTCTGGGGTTCTATGCGGTCGTGGAATACGCCCACTCCCCCTTGACAGATGTAATTTCTCCATACGCGCGACAGAGATATATGGGCCGTTTCTGAAGCACACAAATAGGGATGCAGAGCCACCATGGGCTAGCCAAGTTAGGAATTGCGAACCGCCTTAAGAGGTCCCTCGATACCCTGGAGTTGAGCCAAAGAGTGAAAACCATTAGCGCTGTTAGGATCCGAACCTAACTAACTATTTGGCTCTACCTGTAACTCCTGGTAGCCTTGCTGATAGTAGGCCCCCCATCCGTCAGATGAATCAGCGCAATGCAGCGCTGAGTTCTGAAGTGGAGACGATGATGAAATTAGATTCTCAAGACCGGGCACAAAAGGCAATGTTGAGTTGATCGCTAATATAAGAAACCGAGTTTCGCCAAAGATTGGTCGGGATCTTAGATCGTTTGGAGAAGGTGATCAGCTGCCAGATAACAGGACCATCGACAAGCCGGTAAACTTTTATTGGTAGCGAGATCTACACTTTCGAAGCTGCCTGACCACGAACCTCCTGCTCGCTGCGGTTTAGGGGCACTACGCAGCATGCGATCAAAGAGCAGATCTCATCGCCATCTCCCTCTACGACGCCTTGACGATGATGCCCCCTAATTACACAAGGCAGAAAAAGAGCATCATGGACGGCCCCGTCTTTCATGGTTTGCGATTCTTTGTCTCGGCCGCCAGCCAGCCAACCATCTCCGTGCCCGCGAGTCCGCGGAAAAAGTACCCAGCGTCCATCCATCATCGTACATATCTAGTTGGGTTGCATTCGGGGCCGACACTCGTGGATAAAACCATTCGGTCCCGGGGAAACATAAGGTTTCTCGTCGCCTCGCAACCCTTCGGTGACTTGGCTTGGATTCAGCTGTGACGGTGAACGGGCGATAACCGTTTTGACCCCCGCGCTTGACTTCGATGTAGCTTGTATGCGTATAAACACGTATCGTATTGCATGTATGCATGCAGTCATAACTTAAAACGTTCCCCGGGCGAGAGCCGGTTCGCTGGGAGCTGCATTTTGATACTCGACCCGGTGTCCGCAGTCATCCATCTATGCATCGATCGCATACTAGGTAGCCATACGTACGTATGCACCCATACGGACATAGAGAGTGTTTCCACGCACAGGTACGGAGTCCTGATGCCATGCGGACGAAAAACGCTGACTTCAGCTGCGGCGCCAAGTCGCGTAAGCTGGTTCCCTGTTCCTGGTGCTGAACGAGCCGTGCTTGAGAGAACTCCCATTTGGGGGCCAAGGAACCCCTTTGGGGCACGCAGTGCCAGAACACCAGCTGACACCGGGTAGGTAAGTAGGTAGATGACACGGCCTCATCTTATCTACGAGGCGCATTTATGTAATGCATATATATGCACATACAGAAATACCCGGTCAAGCATGGAATACAGGGCGAGAGTCTCACCTCAGCTAGTTAGGCGCCTGCCCATTGAGATGGAACTCTCCCCCCCATATCCATCAATTGAAACCGCCTGCATGTGCGGTTGCTGGTCTCCTATCCGCAGCTGTCAGGCGATATAAGCATAAAAGGCGCGGTCCACAACCTTGAATACTTAATGAGGAAGACGATTCAGGCATGTCGAGTAACGGCTCCGCCGCGCCGAGGTATCAATCAACCTCGTTGCTTGTCAAGGGACATCCAAAGAAGGACGGGCCGGAATCCTCGGCTGAACTTAGTCAGTTCCCTTGGATTAGACAAATCATCTTCCCTCTGGAGCTTGTGCTCCTAAGAGCGTGCGTGGTAATCCAGATATCGTCAGCTCCTCCATGTGTCCAACATACGGGGGACGGCATCTACCTACGTCCTCGCAGGATGCATACTTACTACTATAGCTTGTACACGCAGAGCCGGCAGATACACTGGGCTCTCCTGGGGCCAGAGCTTACCTACTTACTTCCTCGCGAAGAAGGACGAGCACGTCCAAACAGACATCTGAACTACAACAACTGCAAGTGGGCTTCTACTCCCAAAGCCATGGGCTGGAACTGCATCGACACCCAGAAACATTTATGACCTAGATGCCATCGAGGACATGGTGGTCGAAATTGCCCACAGCCACTTACGTGCGTGTGTGCGCCTAAGTCAGCGAGAAAACACTCGAACCCAAATCCGGGTTAAGGAATAATGAACCCCCTCCCGTCCCCGTCTCCCCCTGTATGCACTGTGCCCACCCCGCCGCATGGAAAGCGTACAACCCACAACCCGCACTCACCGTGTCATGTCTCTCGTGCCCGAGCTCCGTTCGGCACCGGCGGCCAACGACGTGGCATCCCGTCAGCAACTACATATGTCCGTAGAAGCCCGCTTGCATGGGTTTTGTGGGTTGCGATTAGGTAGCTTATGCGTCTGCCGTGGGTCATACGAGACCACTGAACAGACGCCCGGTGGTACACGGGACCGTGGGACGGGACGGTTCCGTTTGGAGGTCTGTCGTCGCCCGTCCCCATCACATCTCGCTCCCGTGACGCGTGGGGTGGGGCTGTAATGTGGGTGACCCCTTCTATCCATTGATTGGTCAGCATGGCGGCGAGCGAGCCGATGGTATGTGTGAAATGGTCGCTTTTGTTCTTCATGGTTGCTAGTGGTGATGTCGTTGATGTTGTCGATGTTGTATGGAGCGTATTTTTTAGGGGAGCTGGAGGGAGCCGGATTTGGTTAATTCCCTTGCTATTTAAATACTCCTGGATCATGGTAGCTCCTGCTGCATATAGGTGAAGTGCGTAGCCTTTATTGAAAGGGGTCTACTTGAGGCATGTACAACAGAGATGTTTAAGCGATAGCCGAGAACCTGGATATGGAAGAGGGTCTATATAACAGGGCAAAGCGCTCAGGATGTCCACCTGGATCATACGGGCGGTTAATAGCGCGGGGACTGTATAGTCCGTCAGAATTCGGTCACCAACACTAGGCACCACATACGGTACACCTGTAATGCCCCAGACCATGACAATACGCTAGTCACATTAAGTCTACTAAGTATTAACATTACATCGTATATCTAAGATGCTCGCCCAACCGACCCTCCCCCTTTTCTATAACGCTCTCCGCCCGAACAAGCGCCGGATGCCAGTTCGAATCGTATAAACACAAAACCAATCATATTCTGAGGCCCGAATTACAGCAAGTCAGGCCCTCGCACAGGGCGCCGCTGCACGCCATGCGGCAAACCTCGGCGGGCCGCCTCCCAACCGGCACGGTCGAGGAAGAGCTGGCGGCGCTGGCGGCGCTGCTACTGGCAGTTTCGGACAGGATGACGGGGCTTCTTGGGTCGGCGGTCGCGAGCTCCGGCTGCAGGGTGGCCGAGTGGATGTCGTAGGCGTGCAGGCACTCACCGATGGTGCGGGCACGCTCCATGAAGTCGGCCACCTCGTTGTTGGAGACGACGATGTGGGCCGACGCGATTGTCTTCCGCTGATCGAGCTGCCAGATGTGGAGCTCGTGCACGGATTCGATGCCGGGAATCTGGGTGGGTGTGCCATGTCAGTCACTCAAGTCGGTCGTTCTTGGTGGGTCTTGCCAGAGTGTGAAGATAGAGATGCGACCCCTATAGGGAATAGTAATCTTCTGATAAATTGATACTACCGACCAGCATTCGGTGGGCAAGCATGGAGCTCCTGAGATGTTTAATTGGGTGGCGTATATAGTGCTCGCAGCCATACTCAAGCAGTAAATTCTATCTAATCGTTTCGACGCTTGATACCTATATTTAAAATACCAGGCGATCGTGTCACACAGTGAACGAGCGCTATATTTCCGCAGAATGCGTGGTAAATGGGCAAGATAGAACAAATGAAGGCAGCAGCCACTCTCACCTTTTCGAGGTCATGCTTAACATCGCCCAAGTCCACGCCCTTGGGCGCGCTCTGCATTAGGATGTTTCCGCTGTTCTTCACGAGCGGCAGCGAGGAAAGCAGGATGATAACCGATATGCCCACGCTGGCGCCGGGGTCAGCGTAGAAGCGGGCGTCGTAGTCGGTCAACCAGATAACGAGAGCGGCGATGATGACGCCGACGTTGTTCAGCGCGTCGCCGATGACGTGGATAAGGACTCCCATCATGCCCAGGTCGCGCCCGGGAGCCTGCAGCTTGGTGAGGGTATGTCGGTGCTCCGTATGGGCGTCAAGAGGGGTTACCGAGGACTCCATACGGCTCGAGCTATCCGAGCAAGGCATAGCCGACTCGATATTAGCGTCGTCGTTGCTGTGGCTGTGATGGAATAGCTTCTGACGCGAGAGCCCCGGGCCGCGGTGGTGGGCATGAATATGTACGCTGTCATGGTCGTCGCCATGGTGTCCGTGCAACATCGTCGCGGTGATGATATTCAGGGTCAGGCCGACGCAGCCCATGATGAGAACGAGTTTGGGGTCACCGATATGCTCGATGAAGATTAACCTCTCGATGGACTGGATAAAGATGGAAATTCCTAGAGCGAGAAGAAAGACGCCGTTAAAGAAGGCGCCGAGAAGCTGAGCACGCGCCCACCCGAAAGAGAAGTCCTGGGGGGAATTCGTGTGCTCTGAGATGATGAGTGCGACAAGGGCGACGGAAAAGCCTATGAGGTCGTTCATGATATGGAAGGCGTCGGCTAGCAGAGCTAGGGAGCCCGTGTGAAAGGCGATGGCGACCTCAGCGATGAAGAACGCGAAGGATATGCAAATCGTTACGATAAGCTTTTGCTTCGATGAGAGTTTAATAACTGCCATGGTTTGGGAAGGTGATAATCCCAGCAGTTGGAGCTTGATTCCGAAGTAATGTTACTTATGTAAGGACAAGCCGTCGGTTTGACCGTGAATGACTTATATGACTTATATGACTCTATCCACCTCACTGGGCTTCGTCTTTCCTTTCTAACGCCAGGTGCAAGACTGGATGTGCGCCGGCTCCACTCGCTCAGATCCGGGCCTGGAAGTATGAGTTGCGTTGCTCTCCCCTTCGGGTTCAGGGGCTTGTCGCACGAGGCAAACACTGACGCCGGGGGCTCATGGCCAATATAAGAGACGGCGCTAGAGTCACCGATCTCTGCTTTTTCCGGGATCCCTTCAGTGACTAATGTGGGAGTGTTCACCAAGCCGCCTTTCACGCCCAACGTGTATCTGATGCAGCACTCTCTTGAACAGCTCAGCAGCGCGGAACCTCAACCGGAGCCGTAACGGAAGGATCGCAACAGTATAAACGCCGGCCAATCAAGTGATTATCAAGCCACATGGGATCATGCGTTCGTCTGTTCACAAGGAGGGTGTACGCAATTTATGCTCTGCTAGCATGCTAACCGTAGGCGATACTTAGCAGCAGCACGCTCGCAAAGGCTGTGTAGATTGGTCATGTCATCCTTGTGAGGATCTGAGGGGGCAATTCTGGCGATGAGAACTCAGGAAGCGCCGGGGGTGCTAGGCATAGCGAGATGGTGAGTGTTGAAATAAGTGCCTATCAATGAAAGTATGTAGGTGGTCGAGTGTCTATGTCTAGACGCAGGACTATGTATGAAGACTCTCCGTAGCTAGGGATATCCGCGTTAATCGGGTATGCGCCTTCTGGGCATGGGAGATGGCCACTGAAGTGGCGGGCAATGGCAAGGGCGACATGGATTTGTCGGGATGCTCGCGAGTGCTCAGTTGAACATCTAACGATATCACATTATGCAAATCCAATAGGGGGATAGGGGGAAGTACCGAGCGTATCAAATGGGAAAATATGTATGCCAGAAGCCCACATGCGTGAATGCATGTGACATGTCGCTCCTGTTGTGTAGATGTAACTTCAATTGTTACATACGGATGTGTGGATACAGTGAAAATCCCTGTATATGCATTCACTACTAGGTGCATAATCCAATACAACTGTATCATTTCCGTCGGACGCATTATGCTACACCAACAAAGCGTATAACGCGATGCTGCATAGTTAATGCGGAAAGCAGTAATACAATTCGTAAGGGGAATCTAATTGAACTGGACATTTACCGGTTACCTAGGTAATTATATTTCCTATGTAGGTTGTTCCACCGTTTGCTAGCACTGGGGTACATTAGGGGTCCCACTGCCACCTTCCTTGCATCTATTAATTAATGCATGTTACCTTCTCAAAGCATGGCCTTTCGTCTTATGCGTTATACGCGACTATGAATGTAGAGAGAAAATTGCGCCAAGTTACAATTCATTGGACAGTAATACTTAACCCCTCATGGTTCGGCACCCAGAGGTAGGATATGTAGGAACTCAGGTAGAAATGTTCAGCGACAACTGAATCGACCAGAACTCCAGACATGACTCTCGACCTGCTGTATATATTTAAATTCCAGTACACTGGGGCAACTCGGCATGTGAACAGTGCAAACTGGCTGCTGTAAATAGTCGGGCGCGCCATCGATTGGCACCAACCAGCATGCATTACATCACAACAAGGTACTGGGTTGCTGTGTGACGCTTATCTGATGATTAATGATGATGAAACGGTCGTAGATCCAGTTCCATACCAATTCTAAATGGGTGCGAGAGAGAGATCGCAAGAAATATGGGTGCCACCACTCGTCTGGTTGGAGACATAATACACCGCGTATACTCTCCAGGACTTGTTGCTCGACGACATAGACCCTCACATGCACCCTCCTGCGTTGCATGGTCATCAAACGTATCGGCCCCTATCTATAATACCTTCTCAACATCTGTCAGGCGTCGAATTTCTGCGTCGAGAAGGACACATATCCCCAAGACGATGGACACCGTCAAGGTATGAAAGCGAATGCCTCACCATCACATGCAGCTCTCCTTCCGCTCGTAGCATTCTTTAATCAGGATCATATACGCCGAGCCAACCATTTCCATGACGACCGGGGGCTAACGTTTGCTAGAACACTATTGCTGAGAACCTTGGGGGCGAGGCCCAGAAGTTGGGGACTCACCAGTTTACCCTAGATGAGGTTCCTGACCTAAGCGGCAAAGTCGCTGTCGTCACCGGCGGTAGCGAGGGTATCGGGTATGGTTGCACATACACGTTGCTCAAGCACAATATCGGCAAGCTCTACATCTTGTCCAAGAGGGAGGAGGTGGTCAAGGAGGCCAAGGCAGCAGTCGCCAGGGAACTAGGTGAGGATGCAGCGAACAGAACCAAATGGCTGCACTGCGACTTGTCAAATTGGCCGCAAGTGAAGGGTGTTGCCGAACAGATCAAGAAGGACACCGATAGGCTTGACATCCTGATCAACAATGCCGGAATCGGAATCCTGACTTTTCAATTGACCGACTACGGGGTCGATAGGCATATGGCGACCAACCACATGGGTCACGTAATCTTGACATCCCATCTACTCCCGTTGATGAAGAAGACGGCAGAAAAGGGAAATATCGTTCGCATCTCCAACCAGGCCAGCAATGCTCATCAAGCCGCCCCGAGTGACACGAAGTTTGAGAGTCTCGAGGAGATAAACCGCGATCTCGGGCCTAATGGAAATTACGGCCTAAGCAAACTGGCAAGTATTCTCTACGCCAGGTACTTCACAAGGAAGGTGACAAATGCCGGCTACCCCAACGTTCTCATGAACGCGACGCATCCCGGTTTCGTCAGCACCAAACAGAGCAAAGAAGACATTCATGAACCCTTCCCGCTGGCCGGCTACGGTTTGTCGGTCGCCATGGAGCCTTTCAAGAAGAACCAGTTCGAGGGTGCGGTGCCGACGATGTATGTGGCGACAGTCACAACCAGGTCGGGCGAGTACGTCTGCCCGCCAGCCATCTCCGAGCCAGGAAGCAGCTTATCGCAGGACGAAGCGCTAGGAGACAGGTTGATGGAACTCACCAGGAAGGTTATTATGGAAAAGACGAAGGGAGAATCAGCTGATAAGGGTTGCCCTTTTGATGACCTGGTCCTGCATTGAGTACACCAGGCGGATCGTAAAGCCCCTGATGAATGGGTAGTTTGGGGGAAGTCGGGGAACGAATTAGCTACCTAGGTAGGTATTAAGTTGGGCGTCATATTGTATCGTATGTAGCTCAATCCACAGAATAAACCTACTGGAAGACATTGGGGGCGCATGGCGATGAGCCAATAAATTCTTTTTCTCAGCTTACCTAGGTACTTACTTCATTAGGCCTGTGGTGGATGACGTAGTGACTAGAACGGAAGGCGGTGGACTCTGTTATCTTATCACGATCGCGATCCGGAAGCCGTCGGTGAATTATGCCGCTCTGGCTTTCATCCTCCCGCCGCAATCTACGGTGTTGCGAACATTACGCATCAAAGACCGTTCGCTGTGGTTTCGTGGCCCCGTGCAAGACAGCATGCTTGGGAATTCCCAGCGCCTGATTCGATGTTCCCATTATGATCCATCAAGCCATCTCTGAATTGGGATGATTTGAGGCACAATGTCTCCCAATGCTGCTTCAAGTTCCTCCCCCGTTGTACAACGCCGCGCATCGCAATGGACATCGCATCTGCGGCAGTTCAGCAGGACGAGTCTTGATAAAGACAAGGCATCATTAGATGTACCCAGAGAACCCCGATCACCTGATACTATGTCGAGTAATTCAACAATCCGAAACTCGCGATCGTCGAGGTGTATGGCTGAGCGGATATGCACCATCGCCATCTACGAGTCCATCATTAGGGATGAAGTTCTCTTGAATCTCGACCTGATAGGTGGCGCCGTCAAGCCGGGCATGCTAATGTCTATAACCCCGGTGGACTCAGATTCGGACCGTCTGCAGGGCTCTTACTACGGAAGCGTAAGGCAACCGAGTTATCGCAGAGGTTTTGGCGCTGCCGAAGCGCCTTCCAAGCCTCGCCGTAGACCTCGTCGTCGGTATATCTTTGTAGTTAAGGAAATGACAAAAGAGCTGAAGGCTAGGCATCCTACTGTTGAAGTCTTCGTCGCAAAACATATCGCTGATGCCTTCGACATGCGAATCCGGTCCCAGGTCGTTCTTGCTCCCGTTGACGATGCCGCACCTGCTGTCCCGGCTTCCCATGTGGAACTCACATTCAAAGACATGTACATGTCGCGGTCGGATATGTGGAGGCTTTCCGTGGACGACTTAGCAGATAGGACCGTATATAAAGGACAGGTTGTCTACTTCCTCGGAACCATCAAGGCCGTCGTCACTACAGTCTTTGTCGAGGGGCGCAAGGTCCACTCTGCCTTCTTTGGCCGTGACACCCGTCCCATATTCCGCAGCGAGTCCGCCAGGTACGTCCTCTTCATACAGATGGCGAAAGAGATGTGGGACTTCGACTCAGATGGCTCGGGAGAGATCATGTTCTACAAGGTTGTCAATGGGTTTCTGCCTGCACTATTCAAGAAGTGGGCCCTGTTGCAAGTGAAACATCTGGTCAGCATCGTGCTGTTTGCGAGGATGGAGTATGACACTGGATTGACTACCGAGTTGGCAAACGCCAGTCTACATGACGACTACTATACCGGTTATCAGACCTCGGGGAGTAGGCGCCCGTACAAGGATTTCTATCGCGTGGTTATCAGTGAGATGTCGAGCGGGGAATGGACAACGATCCTCTACCAGCTCAAGAAGGAATTCAATACATTCAGGCGTGACATCAGTCTTCATCATCAGTATGCCATGGGTATCACCACCGAAACCTCCGATGATTCTTCTACTAAGGGCGCTACGGTTCATAGTATCAAGGCTGAGCCATCTCTAGCGATGTATGGGAATTTCCTCGAGGCGATTAACCTCGCATCCTCCCAATACGCGCATGACTACATTGACCGAGATCTGTTGCGCACTGGTATATCGATTGTCGTCCTCAGCCCAGGCTCGGGCGTTTTTGAAGTCGAGTACGAAACTCTGCGACGATCCACGGAAGCACTTATTAGTAACGGCATTGGGATTGACCTGATCTGCATTCCTAACTTGCCTCTCCACTCCGTTCCGCTATTCCGTTATCGAAATCCTCATTACCTAGCCCCAAACCAGAGGCCGCAAGCTCGGCCGACCCGAAGCCGGGACGGTACGCCTAAGCAGCCAACTCCTCTGGCCGGTAGCTATAGCTCACTAACCGAGCCGCTGGCCCCGGCAAAGGCTTCGGATCACTCCGTTCGGACGGATCTTAGTTCTAAGCTCTATGCGGACGAATGGGCGTTCGCCCTGCCGCAGTGGCTACACGTTTCCTACTGGACCGGAAAGTCTTCGGATGCCCTCTCGTACCACGGTATTACCCTGCAGGCTTCCGGTCATGACCCTCAGAAGCCCCAGGAGGAATTCACCCCCAGATGTAGGCTATACGACCTCCAGATGAGGAGTGTCCTGGAAACTAATGAGATCGAGACGACTCCTCTGCATGCAGATCCTGCCTATCCCAGGCCTTCTAATTCGGATGCTTCGGTGCGGAAAGCCACACCTGCCATGCTTCAAGCCTCTGGGGTATTTCGACACCGCAAAGTTCCCGACGGGCTTTTCGAACCGGTCTACGGCTTCCAGAAATTCGTCCCGGACAAGCTAACAAAGCCTGGGGAGAGCTCGTTGTGGAAAAAACTTCAGGCGTTTGACGAATCGAGGTCTCGTCTTCCACCCCGGCGGCAATCCCCTCCGGAGATAAAGGTCCATATAGACCTTGAAGAGAGAACCAAGAAAAAGATGATTGAAGATGCAGGACTCCTCAGCACTTCAGTGTCAGACAAGCGAGCACGCGCGCCATCAGTGAGCCTTTCCTCGAGTGTAGCATCGTCGTCAACCCCAAGGGAGCATGAATTGACTAGCACAATGTCCGGTCCGCGGCGAGATTCCACGGCAACGAAACCCCATTCTATCTTATCGGCAGTGAAGACACCAAAGCTTATACGGCAGATTAGTCTCGGCCAACGCGGTTTCGGGATCGCTGCTCCTACAGTTGCGACCGCCGAACTGAAAACCGAGAATGTCAATGCCATGCAGTCTTCTAACCAACCATCAATCCCCAGAGCGACTCCCGTGAGGTCCGACCTCCGGCCAACCACCCCTCAGGCTAGAACCGAACTGGGTACTTTGCAATCCTTTGAGCAGGTTAAGAGCGACCTATCCGAACAGATGCACGATCTGACGAGGAACACACCGAGCCGACCAATGCCTATCAAAAGCTTTTCATCTAGTGCTGCTGGCCCAATTGCTACTCTAACTGGCTCGATGCTTGCTACTCCTCGGGCGAAGAGTGCCCGGCCCGACGACCGAGACATTAAGTTCTCTGACGCCCTCAGGGCGGAGGATGAGCAGAGACTGTACAACTCCAAGCTTCTAGCCGGTGCGATGCCGGAACTTCCTTCTACTCTTTCGCCTACCACTGCTATGGCGCCTTGGCTTGTTGTGCTGAACCCATCTAACCCGGACGTCAATAAAATGGATGATTCGTTACTGTTTAGTCGGTGGCAACACGTGTTCCCACGGCCAGCCGATATGAGGGTCATGAAGTGGAAGTCGCTCTCCTTCCCGGCGGCTGTTCCGTTGACGACTGAGTACTTCCCTACCAAGGCACAATTCGACTCGGAATACCAGCGACAGCCCTACAACATCGCTCAAAATATCGACGACGAGATGTCCGAAGCACCGAATTCGCGCGAGGAGTTCCTGAGAGAGCTAGTCGGGGCCCGATTCTCCCACGGCTTCCAGGTTGTGATCGGCCCTTCTGTAGCTAGAGCTTTCGGGCAGAAGATCGTGAGAATTGCCGAGCTCTTCACTCGAAACAGCAAGGTCGAAGATGGGACGAGCGTTTTCATGAGCGTAGGAAACACTATACACCAATTATCATGTGTAAACGGCAGCGAAGTCGAAGTCAACATCTACGTGCGGAAACCTGCTGCTGCCCTTGCGCAGGCGGATCAGCTTCCTCGACTCTATAAGCCTGCAATGCGCACCTTGTACGACAAGGAGTACCAGACGCTAGACATAGATATCATGACGCCAAGACCGGAGCCCAACTGGAACTATATCGATTCATACCTCGCGGGGCATACGGACGAAATGACCGAGAACCTGAGGTACTGGAGGGTTCGATTTGTCCTGATTCCCATGTATGCGCGTACCTCTTCGTCTTCCAAGTTACCAAATAGCGATGACGAAGAGGAAATACGACTTGAAGGCATCAAGAAGCTTGCTCAGTTGTGGCAGCGGCACCGGGTCCTGTCGTCTTCGGAGCGCCAATTCCAGAGCTCGGGCGCCAGAAAGCAGCGAGATCCGTATCCGCTCGACATCGTTTACAGAACCGAAGATCCTTCTGTAGTAGTCGCTGCCGAGCTGGAGGCGTTGCCCCTGTTCGAGGGTTTCGAGACAACGTCTCGCAGGCGGCAGCTGGTATCGAGGAAGGAGCGGTTTTCCAAGTCCAACTTTAACATTGCCGCTTTAGCCGACGCAATCCAACAACCTGTCGAGGCGGGCGGCGTTAAGATGCAGACCAGGCGATGGCACCTTCGGCTGTATTACAACTGTTTCATCGGGTCTGAGATGACAACGTGGCTGCTAGATAACTTCGAAGACCTGGAGAGCCGAGAAGAGGCGGTCGAACTTGGCAACTCGCTGATGGTGCAGGATGACGCCAAATCCAAGGACAAGGATGCGAGCAAAGACCCGAAGAAGGACCGCGACCGTGGGATTTTTGTCCACGTCGAAAAGCGGCACCCTTTCCGGGATGGTCAGTATTTCTACCAAATTGCCAGCGACTACGCAAAACCCAACCCACAAGGTTGGTTCAACAGCGGAAGGAAAAGTCAAATGTCTGTTCCCGCCACGCCGTTGTCGGAGATTGGGTCAAGGGACTCTCCTCGACTTGGGCCTACTAGTATCGCACGGTCGACGCCGATACAAGACGATAACTCGCCAGTCTCTGGCTCTACCACGCCCACCATGGGAACTACCAGCGGCAGGCGGCCCCAGGTCGTTCTTAGCAAGGTGATGAAGTATGACGTCGACCACCGGAAGCGATCGTACCGACCCGAGCGGATCAACCTGCACTACGACCGACTCCACAGCCCGGACAGTTGCTTTCACATCCGCCTGGACTGGGTTAACGTGACGCCAAAACTGATTGAGGACGCGATTAAATCGTGGGCGGCTATCGCTGCGCAACACGGCCTCCGTCTCGTCGAGGTTCCCACCACCGAAGCCTGTAACATCACCAGCGTCAACCCCTTCCGAAGGCCGTATCCCATCAAGCTCGCAGTTCCACCGCCGACTCAACGGCCCGTCACATATTACGAGCCCAACTCGTTCGCGCCGCAAACACCGCCCTGTAAACACTTCTACCAGAAGGCCTTGCTGAAGAAATTCGACTACGTGCTCGACACGGAGGCCGCCTCCAACTTCCCAAGCAACGTCGACGTTAGTTACTCGTGGGGCAGGCCCAACTTCAGATACTCGCAGTACATCCACCGGTCGGGCGTGGCCCTGGTGGAGATCACCGACGAAGGGGATTTCCTGTTCATAAACAATAAACTCTACAACAACCGGACGGCCGCGCACCAGCCGGCACAGGGCCGCATCGCGGAGGCGGCGGCCGGTGACCGCGTGCCCTCCCGCCTCATGGCCCCCAACGAGAGAGCCGCCCACACGCCGTACGGCCTAGCGGACCCGCCCCCTATTCCCTCGCCGATGTTCAGGCCGGCTCTATTCGTACTCAAGCCCAACCCCCGAACTCCTCAGCAGCAGCCACCGCCACCACCGTCACAACAATCGGCGGCAACAGGAGCGGCGGCGGCGGACAGCAACAGCGCCTTCCTGTCGCCTGGCTTAGGACCCCTGTCCTCTGGTCCCGGCGGCCTCGGCTTCACGGACGGCATGCAAGGCTACTTGCGCGAGACGCTCGAGACGTTCTGCAGCGACCCCGGGAGGCGCGGCGACTTCTACCGCGAGACGCTCGAGAGGGGGGCCGGCGTCACGGGCGGCACGCCGGCGGTCACAGCGACGGCAGGCCAGCAGGAAGCGGCAGCAGCGGTCGGTGAAGGCGGTATCCCCGACGCCAGCATCCCCACGCTCGGCCTCCCACCGGGAATCCTGAGCCCCGGCGAGACTCCAGGCCCGAGGGCGCCGACGCCTTCGCTGCAGACCTCGTTGTTCTTCCGGAGAGGTAGCGTGCAGCATTTGGGCGGAGGTTCTTTTAAGGGGTTGCATGAATGAATCAATGATTCAATGGACGGATAAAGAGATATGTGGAAGCGGGGCATAGTATACCTACCCAACGAATTCCTCTGGTGGGGGGGGCGTATATACCTGGGCTGGGTGCCTAAGCTAATAGCTGGATAGCTACTCAATTGCTTGTGGACGTATATGCGTGCGCACTAATATAAGTAACGAAGTACAACGGGTTTGAAGAGTGTGGATATACGACCTACCGGATAATGCTTTGCTGACCTCTGTCTCCGGTAGGTTGACGACTGCATACATATTTCCTTTTGGTCAATTGACAGCTCCATATTAAGAGAGGGACTCATGGCATCTGAGTAATGCGTACCTTGTGGCACCAAACGGGCTGTAAGTTACGGCATACATCCGATGGTATTTCCGCATGCCATCTTATTTAGCCATCCACTTTCCGACGTTGACCGCACTGTAGCTATAGAGATGCTGGACCACATATCGGTCTCCATAAGGTGGTGACCTGCCGATATCTCCCTGTGTGATCGGTGTAGCTTGAATTAGACCAGATATGTTTGGTCGGGATACCAGCGTATGCGGCTATCCTCAGGGTTGGAAGAGACAAGACCCAAGCTATGACGAGGCAAGTAAGCGGACGGACGACCTCATCCGCACTTTTATTCTTATATTCTTATCCAGTCCTCGATCCCTGTTCCCTTCCATTTCCCGTCCCTATCGTTCAACCCGGCCCTAAGTCTCCTTCCTCCGCCGAGGTCTATTCCGTCGCCAGGTCAAACCCGCCCTGCCTACCGCGGGCCACGGGGACATAATGAAGTAGCTTGTGATAGAACAAGGTGTCGCATTTATCTAGCTGAAATCTGGCTTCCGCGCACCTCTAGTCTAGGACTCGGCGTACAAACCTATAGCAGCTAGCATTCCTCTTAGATCCTCAGGATCCTACACCTGTTTGCCAGTCCGCCGTATAAGCCTACAAATGGGAAACCAAACAGAGATAGTGGAAGTCGCTCGACCAGAACACGAGTACAGTTCCGTCGCAAGGCCTCGCGGCTAGTCGTGTAGCCAGTCTATCCTCCAACGCCTTGCACCGCTGCCTAGATTACGCGCATGCGATTGTTCCTTAAATATTGCTGCCAAATCGAAGCAACGCAAAAAGGAAAATCAAATCTATAACCGGACCAGCAGGCAAAGAAAACAGCCTTGCCTTATTACCAGATCGATGCATCATAGGTAACCGAACGCCTTTATGCCCCCCCCCACCCCCTCCTTTGAGATGTTCCGTGACGCCTGCTTTCCAACCTGTGGCATTTGGAACTGACATGGTATACAGATGAAAAAATGGCTACGTAACTTCTGTGCGTAACAATGAAATGGAAGAACAGAGCGAAAGATCCCGGCTCGTAAACGAGAGCGGTGGCAGTACCAGCCATTATGGATCTCGATGCGTTTGAATCCCTGGCTTGGTGGGATCGACGTCGGCGGGGTACCCTAGGGAGAGTCAGCAATCGCATTCTAAACGTCCAGTGTCTTCTAATAAAACTTACACCAGGTGCAAACGGCGATGATGAAGTACATACACACCAGCAGCATGCCCTCGAGCCAGTGACTCTTGCCGTCGCTGATGAGGTAGTTGACGAGCAGTACGGATACGAAGAGGACGACAACCTGGAAGTCGTCGAAGGCGAGGTTCATGTACTCGTTACCCATAGCCCAGCCGATAATAACGAGCAGGGGGACAAGGAAAAGCGCAACCTGCATTGACGACCCGATGGCGACTCCGATGGCGAGGTCCATCTTGTCCTTTATGGCGACCGTGACGGCCGTCGCGTGCTCGCAGGCATTTCCCACAATGGGGAGGAGGATGAGGCCGACAAACTCCTCGCTGACGGTACCCGACTCAACAATGGCGTCTATCCCGCTGACCATGGCCTCGGCGCAGAATGCAATAACGACAGTGACGATTGTCATCTGGGCGAAGGCGACGGCGATGTGGAGTTGCGGCCCCTCGTCCTCGTCTTCGGCCTCCTCTGTCCGGTGGGTGTTTGGGCCCATCATTAACGCCTGCATGTTGCGATGCTCGGTGGGGGCACCGGTGAAAGCGGCACCGGCGCCCGACCTAGCAAGGCCGCTCGCGATCGCGTTGTCGGAGAAAGGCTCCCTCTTCTTGAAGACCTTGTTGATAACGTCTTTACCTGGCATGTCATACTGTTTGCCCGGGACCTTTTGGCTTTCCTCGTTGAACATCTCGCTATGTGTCTTCAACTGAAACAGAAGATAGCAGCCATAGATGAAGAGTAGGATGATGGCGACCCCATGGGACAATTTGGCAACATCACCTCCGACTATGCCGGTGTTTCGAGTGAAGACGGTGGGGATTATAAGGCTGCCGACGGCTAGGGCCAACATGCTGGCGGCCGTCTGGGCAACGGTTGTGTTGAAGTACTGTTCCGGTCGGTTGTAGCCTCCCAACAAGAAACACATGCCCAAGACGAGTAGAAGATTCGACAGAATACTGCCGATGAGGGAGGTCTGAACGACTATGACCTGCCCATCGACGAGAGCGATGATGGCTACGATGAGCTCGACGGCATTTCTATCCATGTTAGCTTCTCCTCGATATGGTTGTATACCTCCCCGAATCTGAGGGGTTGGACGTACCCAAATGTGGCATTGATGAGTCCACCCAGGGCCTCACCTGTACGGAGGGCAATCTCTTCCGTCGCAAACCCGAGCATGGCAGCGAGCGGGATGATGGCGATGAAGTTGACAGCAAACACGATCTGGCCATTTACGCCGGCATAATTAATGGCAATACCGGCCGGGGCACAGAGCAATAAGACGTTGATCCACGAGCTTCCTATGGAACGGCGCAGCTGGTTTTTCCATGTGAACGGCTCCTTAGGCTCAACATGCCTGATAAAACCGAACTTCAGCTTTTCCTTGGGTCCTTTGGCTTTCGGTTCCGAGCTGCCTCCTCCGGCGGGGCTTCCCGTTGTGCCCCGGCGACGCAAGCCTCCACCTTCAGCGCCAACACGATCACCAACGAAATCCCTATCTTGTATTCCGTCGCCATCGGGGATCGGGCTGTCGGGAATGGTTGAGTCCTGCGAGTCTAGGCCCACCCCGGACTCGCGACCTCTAAAATATCCGGGTGCCGAGTTGGAATGCGCTAGACCAGCCGTGTCGGCATATTTGTCAGACTCCCCACGTTCGGCATCAATGGTAGTCGCTCGCTTGGGTGGCTTAATGTAACTATGTCTGAAAGGGTTGTAGTTGAAACTCCCTCCGGAGATTCGGCGACTCTCGACGTTGGCTTGGCGCCGAATATTCATCATATTAACTGGTGTCATGGTAAGTGAATATCCGCAATGCGATGCGCCGCGTTCATGTGTATGTTGTAAATATCCGACAATCAAGCGATTTCTGCATCAGCAGCAAACGCGAAACAGCGAATTGCTCGGGACACTGACTGGGAATAACGGAAAGGAGAGAAGCAGCGTGGGCAAGTCTATAACTTGAGAGCAAGAAGGTATCGGCGAACGAGAAATGAAGAACAAACAAGGCTTCATAAAAGACGTGAGAATTGGGGTGCCAAGTCAATAATAACAATCAATTGACTTTACAGTCAGTGATGTAGGTAGTGAACGTAGTTTGTCTAGGGAAGCAGACAATCAAGAATGGCGAATAGCGGTTTGAGCAGTGCGGTCTGGTTGGGTCGTCTCACAGACCCGCGCTGTTCGATCCCAACATCGCCTGTGGGGAAGAATGGTGAGGTGAAGTGGACCACGGGACCCAGAAATCCCTTATTAGAGATGTGCGCGCTTCAATGTCGGCGGGACTCGTGGAGTCTCATAAGGGGCAGCGCGAATCGCGAACTAGTTGAATACAGCGACCGCAAGCAGGGATCAGAGGGGTGATAGTGAATTATATAACCCAAATACCGGGAAGATTCCTTACGGCTAGATGAAGCCATCGTGACCCCAGTGGTTCGGCTGTTACACCGAGAAGATGGTGTTGCAGTACGGTACTGGTCAAACTTCATGTTAGCAGGATGCGCCAGTTGGGGGCCGGTGATGTCACTACCGAATGTGTTCAGTGTGCTTTCCACAGAGATACGAGCAACAAAGATGGCGATAAGTATGATGGGATGTATTAGATGAACTGAAATAAGTTGAGCCGGTCTGAATCATAGCAGCCGCAGAGGAAGAATTGGATATTTGATTGTTGGATGAAGGTGAAGAAGGCCACTCGCCAACTACCACCATATAAACATTTTAGGTCATGGGAAATTGGGTTGCTCCATTTTATCCAGGTAGTCACCTTGCATTACTTGGACCATATCCGTTACTATCATACCTCCCCTTTATCGACCCTTATTAAGCCTTATTAACCGATGGAATATCCCTACATACGCATTGTATGCGCCCAACGAGTCACGCATAAGATGCAATCGCCTATTTCCGCATTTGATTATTGGATCCATAATACCTGGCATTCCGCCCGACCAGAGAAGCCCAAATTCGATTACTTCCCGATTCCTTGCGATTGGCTATCCGGCACCGGCTCTGAGTGACGTAGCACCACACCGGGAACATGCTTTACTGCACCTTGCCTTGTTTCAAGGTCCCTACTCATCGCTGTCATGATTGTCGCATGCACTAACTAAATCACGGAGTCTTGTGCCACCGAACCTACTGGACCTCAGGTAAGCTTTGGCCAAGCTCATCGGCCAAGGCTCGTTTCGTTGCCAAGCCCGACAAGCATCGTGGCTTCTCTACCAAGCATTGGCAGAAGCTTAACTTGCGGCATCGCCGTATACAGCACGCCAGCTGGACTGTTCCCCCTGTCCTCACATTCTTTCCAAAATACGCCCGATTTATCCCACCCTCTGCCCAGAAATGGACCGACGGCTGTCAGAATTGCGCACTCCGACCTCGTTATCCATACTATGCACTGCGCTGCCCACGTGGACCTGCAGAAAGCTCAGCCACGTATGGCGAATCGCGAGGAGGAGCACCACGCATGCCTTCCTCCGTCGGCTGAGCCTCGTCTGAAGTGCGAGCGTCGAATATGCATGCCGAACCAGTTAGAGTTGACTCGGCGATGTTAGTAAGCTACTTATCGGAGGTACGTAGAGCTGCTCAGCCTCCGCAGGCCCTGATGTGCATTTAGCGCCGCCCAGAGGCCTCCAGAATTATCTCCAAGATTGATTCGATTCTCAAACTCACAGCCTGCATCTCGCGCATGAATCTAGTAGAACTTTGCGACTGGGCGTTGGTTGGTGTATTGCGCTCATACAGATTTTTTTTTTCATACGTGACAGGGGTCTGTTTGGCGTGTTTCAATGGCACGCTACTAGGTTCCGGCTAACGGTAGGGCGTAGCCATCCTATCGCATACGCGGTTCCCCCACCCTACGAACAGGACTAGGAACTTCTTTCGGGCTAGGTGGCGACGTCTGGACCGACTCCTCACGCCTCTGAGGCTTACGTAGTCAGGCCGCGATTACTATGTGCTCGATTGTCACACCGCTACCAACAAGCGGAGCTGAACTGGTACTTTCCGACCACAACCCCATGGATTAGCGTGCCCTACACTTAGGGTCCCAGCTATAACTTCCTTGATACGTAGGAGACAGTTATCACCGAGCCGACGAGAACCGTCCGCCAGTCAGATTACTGAAGCAAGTCGGTCTCTATAACCAATTCTCGGCTCCTTTACTAGGCGCTTTACATTGCACTAATGGCAGTTTCCGTGTAATGGTATAGACCAAGCGCTACTAATACTGTCAAGATCGATGTACAGGAACTCACTTCCCCTGGACCGCCGTCCCTTATTCTCCGCTCGTACTTGACGGAAGGCGGAAGGCCTAGTTATCACCGCACTTCTTGCTATCGAGTAATATCCCGCAACTCCCTGGTATTGGATCAATAACAGGCTGAAATCCTAGGGTTGTAATTAATGTCCCTCATGGGGACCGCTGGCTCCCGCCAGTTTTACGGGAGCTGTTTGGGATTGATATCTTTTGCAGTTTAACTTACCCTCCTCTTTGCTTCGAAATACACACTTCTATTCTCAGATACACAACATGCTCCCTTCATGATTGTTTGGAGTTGTGTAAAATGATATTGGCAGAAGTATGGCCTAACCAGTACCTCCTGCCATGGAAACCGATAGCCTGGCAAAGATCTCTCTCCTTCTTGACATCTTGCAAAGGGTTGCTTTACTTGAAGACAATAAAACGCTTTGGGGTCCCGCGTGGGGAATCGATGGAGAGGGTACCGAGCGCCAAGCCTTCCATGATGACTCGTACGACCGGAGAATATGCAATTATTTAGTTCGATTACTTCTCCCCGGTATCTTCAGGGGTATACAGACCTGCTCTTGTGCTTCCTTTCACTTCTAGCCACCACTCAGCCAAATACATGGTCATAGTGCAGGAACTCTTCATGACATTCATATCAGCCAGGCCTTACAACACAACAAGTCACGATTGCTCCTCTAGCTAGGTACGCCTGCATTTTCTCGACGGCGATTTTGTCCTCCTGTTGAGAGACTCGGATGGCCTCTTCTCGTTGCTACTGTCGCTGTCAGGGGGAGCGCCGCCGAGACGCTCTTCGGTGCCGCTCTCGGCGTCGGGGGTCTCTCTTCATGCTGGTGTAGCCGGTGTCGATGACGAACTCCTCATGGCCGATCTACCGGAAGATGGACTAGAAGATGGTGCGTGACGGCGCCCGCAATTGTGGGGCCCGCGAAGTCTGGACGAGTTAGGGGTCGCGGATGGCGGGGGCGGTAGCAAAGCCGACGGCGGTCGAGATGGCGTTCATGAAGGGGTTGAGGGAGGCGACGAACCCCTTCATGTTCTTGTGTGACCGCGAGTACGCGGTCCCGTACGCCGTTGCGTTGACGAAGATCTCCGAGATGGCCGTGTCGATTACGGGGATCGTGTACCACGAGTACGACATTCCCGACTGTGAACGCGCCCTGGTGCAGGATCTCGGCGCGCGTCATCGCGTTGTAGCCCCACACGGCGACACCTTGTACACGTAGTTCTGTAGGACAGCGTACCCGATCGGGCTGATGATACAGAGTACGAAGCCAAACGTCGTACGAGAGACGGCCCCCCACTTGATGCCGAAGCGACGCAGCAGCGGGTAAAGGACGTGTTCCAAGATGGAGACCACTAAGATGGAGAAGACATATTTCAGCTTTTGCTTGACGCTCTTATGGATCTGGGGGTTTGCTGGCAGTTGGGGGTCGAGAAAGCCGCTAACTGATGACGTTACTGACGAAGTTAAGGTTGTCGAGAAGATCGTTGGGGAGACCGTTAGTGCCGATGCCAGCGGTAAGGGCGTTAGCAGCAGCACCGAGGGCGCTGTTGTATGTCCGCCAGATGGGCTGGAATAGGAAACTACTGCAGGCCTGGAGGGTGCGATGCACGTGGTTCACAAACTCGTCCTCGTGGCCGTACTCAGTTGCGCTCCCGGCAGCATTGCGGAGCTGGGCTTGCCGATGTCCCGGAAGCCCTTGCGCCCCGATGCGCTTGAGGCCGCCGTGCGCGAAGATGTCGCCGAGCACCCTAAAGATGTTTCCCAGGTCAGAGCCTCCAGGCTGCTGCTTGACAAGCATGTGGTTCGGATACCACAACAGGGGGTTAGCATGAGATACAGGATTGCGGGGATTGGGTAGGCGGCCCAGTAACCGGTGTTGCTTGGCCAGGTCTATGGTAGGAATACCGAAGCAGACGCCGATGTTGGCGAGCAGGTTAAACTACAGCATGACGCCGTTGATTGGCTCCTTGGGGTCGACGATGATCTTCTCGCCAGTCTTCTGTCGGCGAAAATGTGGACGATCTTGTGCACGCCATGGTCTATGACGGTGGGCGAGATGTTGGGCTTGGACTCCGTGGCGCCGATGGACAGCATGTAGAGCGACATGGCGAAGGAGTCAATGGCCTTGCCGGACGCGAGCATGGCGGCCGGGCCGTGTTGACCACGACGACGTAGGTAACACCGCAGACGGCGACGACCCAGCAGATCATCTTGAATCGACCGTACCTGGTATGGGCGAGCCAGCTGAAGATCATGGGCAACGCGTACAACAGGAACTTGAAGGCCCCCCCGGTCATGGCAGTAAACATGACGGAGCCCCGGCCCAGCGCGCCGGCCGCGTACTGCGAGCCCTTGCTGCTGGCGCCCGTGGTATTGCCCGGCAGCAAGCGGCGCGCGGATGAAGTTCTTGGACGCCTGAGAGTATCCGTGGTAGGAGGCACGCCCGGCGAACTCTGGGACGCAGGGGTAGTAGCAACTTGCGGGCCTCTTCTCGGCCACGCGGCGCATCGTCGATATTTCCTTCTCGATCAGGATGACGAGACGTTGCCTGGTCCAACGCTCCTCGGCACGGAGTCTCTCACCGTGGCCGTCTCGTGAAGTGCATCTTCATCCATCGAGTTCTCCACGGCAGTGACGGGCTCGGCGACTGGAGATTGTCCTGGCTGTAGCTGTCGGCTAGCAGGGATGCGTTAGCACCCCATATACTGAAGAATCCCTCTGATCGGAACATATATGTTCCGGGACTAGATCACCTTAAAGTGCAGTGCGCGTTCTAGAGCACCTGCAACTAGTCACTGAATACAACAACAACTGATGTCCCTTATATCTGACAGTAGCCGCTGGTGGATGTTTAGTACAATGAATGTCTGACCAGCCCACAACGGGGAGGACACTGCTCCAAAAGTTCCCATGGTTAAAGTCTGCGCCCGTTGAGGCAGGAATTCGGAGGGATGGAAGTCTGGTCCCTTGGGTCTCTTTCCAGCTAAGCAGGGAGAAGGCGGATTGAAAGGCGTACAAGAAAAGAGAAGAGTTGCTACCAGTGGCACGTAACGCAAAGGCCTGTTATACACTCGGCGTCACCTAGCCGAGGCGAGATCGACGGGGCTACTCGTAAGCGGCATCCTTGCAGCTAGGCCTTACCTGTTACGTGTTGAAGTCGAATCTTTTAAAAAGGGGCTATATAAAGGTTGTTGTCGGCAGATGTTTTGCATTTCTCGGGTCTTGATTCCTGTCTGACTTTTCTCATCAACAACATGGGTGGATGAGCAGCCACATATAGCTGCTTCCTGCTTTTTTCCTTGCAATTCTAGGGCCACTTAAAGCCCTTTGTTTCCAACAACAAATCAACCGTCTCTTGCTCACAGTTGTAGGTATATTGTCCGATGTAAGGAACATCGGTTATGTTATTTTATTAAACTCTTTGCGTGCGCTTTTTTTTTTTTTTTTTTTTTTTTTTTTTTTTTGGGGGTTTGTTTTTTTAA